>OU026154.1:48907597-49191840 GCA_907269105.1 Volucella inanis
AGTTATTTTTTGTTGATGAAGTGGTGATTCATGAAGCACATATAGGTTTTCACCTGACTAATAACGCAAAAAATGAGCTTCGTCACTGAGGATGATTTTGCGATGAAATTCATCATCTTGGTGCATCTTCTCCAGAACCCAATCGGAGAACGTTCGTCGCTTCAAATGGATCATCGGATTTAATTATTGAGTCAGCTTGATCTTGTATGGGTGTTCACCAAGATCCTTACGCAAAATACGCCATAATGTGGTCTGAGCGATGTCCAATTCTTGAGAACGCCGTGGAGTTGACTGATTTGGATCATTTGCGACGGACGTTCGACACTTAGACCAACCTGTTGTCTCATAATAAATAATAAATAATAAATAATAAATAATAAATAATAAATAATAAATAATAAATAATAAATAATAAATAATAAATAATAAATAATAAATAATAAATAATAAATAATAATAATAAATAATAAATAATAAATAATAAATAATAAATAATAAATAATAAATAATAAATAATAAATAATAAATAATAAATAATAAATAATAAATAATAAATAATAAATAATAAATAATAAATAATAAATAATAAATAATAAATAATAAATAATAAATAATAAATAATAAATAATAAATAATAAATAATAAATAATAAATAATAAATAATAAATAATAAATAATAAATAATAAATAATAAATAATAAATAATAAATAATAAATAATAAATAATAAATAATAAATAATAAATAATAAATAATAAATAATAAATAATAAATAATAAATAATAAATAATAAATAATAATAATAAATAATAAATAATAAATAATAAATAATAAATAATAAATAATAAATAATAAATAATAAATAATAAATAATAAATAATAAATAATAAATAATAAATAATAAATAATAAATAATAATAATAATAAATAATAAATAATAAATAATAAATAATAAATAATAAATAATAAATAATAAATAATAAATAATAAATAATAAATAATAAATAATGAATAATAAATAATAAATAATAAATAATAAATAATAAATAAATAATAAATAATAAATAATAAATAATAAATAATAAATAATAAATAATAAATAATAAATAATAAATAATAAATAATAAATAATAAATAATAAATAATAAATAATAAAAAATAAATAATAAATAATAAATAATAAATAATAAATAATAAATAATAAATAATAAATAATAAATAATAAATAATAAATAATAAATAACAATTGTGAACATAATACAGAATTTTAGATTGGAAATCAAAGGATTTTCAGACGAACTAAAGGACAAACTGTAATTATTTGATAGTTTTAAGATTCTCAATTGGACTTTTTCAACAATTGACAACATATGTAACTCTTCAGTAGAGAAATGCCACAGGAAATCAAAAATCATTTTCAAAAGTTTACTTTGACAAATTTGTATCTTGCGAATGTGGCTGATTGCACAATTACCTACACTTGCCCAGGCCTGTAAGCCACACAGACTCACAGATTTGTTTTTTTTTTTTTTTGATCAAGAGATTTAATAAGCGTTAGAAGCCGTGGATTTATAGAGTGCAAAACCAGTATTATCCAGAAGAAATTACGGCTCTTCAAAAGAAAAAAGACATACCTTCGAAATCGAAATTATTAACTCTTTCTACCTTTTTAGACGCTGGTGATGAATTTCTACAAGTAGGAAGTCAACTTCAATTTGTGGCAGCTAACGTTAGCGAGGCTCAACCAATAATTTCACAAAAGTTATCCGACGTCACAGAGCTAATCTTCATCGATTCTCATGAAAAGGCACTGGATCATAAAAGGGCGCTAATTAATACAAAAAACATCTTTAAGAAGTGCCAGAATCGGCCAATGGACTGGCCCATGTCTTGAGATAACACGCTCACAATACTTACTCTTCAATAAATCGATTGTAGCGTGTGCTGTGTGGCTTGTAGCACCATCCTGTTGAAACCACATGTCGCCCAAGTCCATATCTTCTGATTCGGACCAAAAATAATCGGTGATCATGGCGCGATAACGCTGAACATCACAGTAACGTGACAATCGTTATCGTCGACGAAAAAATATGGCCCAGTAACGCCGCCGGCATGCAAACCGCATCAAACAGTTATTTTTTGTTGATGAAGTGGTGATTCATGTAGCACATATAGGTTTTCACCTGACTAATAACGCAAAAAATGAGCTTCGTCACTGAGGATGATTTTGCGATGAAATTCATCATCTTGGTGCATCTTCTCCAGAACCCAATCGGAGAACGTACGTCGCTTCAAATGGATCATCGGATTTAATTATTGAGTCAGCTTGATCTTGTATGGGTGTTCACCAAGATCCTTACGCAAAATACGCCATAATGTGGTCTGAGCGATGTCCAATTCTTGAGAACGCCGTGGAGTTGACTGATTTGGATCATTTGCGACGGACGTTCGACACTTAGACCAACCTGTTGTCTCATTGATACGGCAACATCACACAACGAATATGTAGACTCAAATTTTTGCACTAAACTTGTTATTGCATGTCTGCTGGAGCGAGAATTACGACCGAAAATTGGAGTTAGCGCTCTTAAAGTTGCAGTCTCCGACTCCGAATATCTGTAGAAAATATTTATAATTTGCAGACGATGCTCGTTAGTTTACTTTACCATGATGAAAATGTTGGGTTCTCTGAATAAATTGTCAGTGACAGTTTGATGATTAGTGAAAGAGTGCGTTCACAAATTAAATTCAAAGTTGTCAAGTCCCTTTTGAAAAACCCTATACTACTTCTTTTACTTGTGCCAATTTATGAATCGTAAAAAAACTGAGACCGTTGCATCGTTGTTTGCACCTTCTGACTAAATTAAAAAAGTAACAAATGTTTAATAAATATGCGTTTATAAATTAAACTACATAGGTATACTATGTATACTGATTGTCGTTTTAAAGAGGTGCCACCCTGTTTTTATCATAAATAAGGTTCACAGAAACTTGTCCGTTGTTATCGACAGTCCTAGCATAGGTACCAACTCCAAAAGCGAATTGAATCGAATCCGCAAAGACATGTACCTATGTCCTGTTACATGTCATTAAAAAAATAAGGAGGTATAGCGATTTCGTTAAGCTCATCTATTTCATTGCAGTAGGCAATCCAAACACTTTGCAGATGCTCAGGCAATTTCGCATCCCAGTTCAATTTTCGACGCCAGATATTCTGAAACAGTATTTTTAAACATACAGTCCAGTGCAGTCCAAATGGCTGCTTTGTAGTTAACAGAAATCCAGATTCAAGCAATTGTACGACTTAATCCAGGTCCACTTCCAAATCATCTGTTGGTAAAACTCAACGTATTCTCAATTGAAAAAGATTGTCTGACGCTTCTTTTGTTGCAGTTCCATTTTTGTAGCGTCATTGAAGCAGTCTTCAAAATTAGGCTAGCTTTACAATATATTTCCTTAGCAATTCCTTCGCTATCGATACTTACCACGAAATCGTCCATATAAAACGCTTGCAACAGCCTTCCATAAGTACGTGGGTATTTTGGCTAAGCCTCTTCGATAATTTTCTGCAACGTTGCAGCAAGAAGAAATAGACTGCTTGTGACGCCAAAAGTTAGACGCGTCATTCTAATGATCTGCAAAGCGGGTTGGTTTCTCTCATCGTCAATTTTATCAGAAAACCAAAAGATACGGTGACTGTCTCTGTCTGACTCAGCCAATAATATTTGCAAAAATGCCTTCTCGATGTCAAAAATTCAGGCAGTAAATTTGGTCCCACCTACATGCAATCGTTTAAGGACGGATGGTTAGGCGCATGTGCCAAACCATCAAACACAATCCGTAGCTTTGCCGTCTCCTTAGCTTCTCGATATACCGGGTGGTGAGGTAATTAATATATACGTTTCTCGTTCGCACTAATATCAGGAGCAATTTCAGCTACGCTAGAAGATAGCATTTCATCCATAGTTGCACTTTATTATTTTATTCTCCCCGCTGAGCACAGTTTTCGTCCAAGTGACTGCATTCGAACCAAAGCATTCGGTCTGTTGTCATGCAAAATGGTCAACGTATTTTTTCAAGGAAGTGAAACTTCGTATCGACTGCCATTCCTGCGAACATGCAACTCGAAACCACTACTAAACCCTTTTTTGTGATCCAAAGATATACCCATAAAGTCTAGTTTCCACAATCTTTGCACATCTTCACAAGCGCAGACGTGGAGGGAAGTTGTGTGAGTTGAGCTCTCAGATGTTGATTGCATTATTAAGGGACCTTGAATAGTCCATCCCAGTACCATCTCTACTGCAACTAATGTGTCCGTAAGACGTCAATGCTTACCCGTAGCGAACTGCCAGTAGGTATCAGCTCCAATGAGAACACTTATTCCTTTCTTAAGTCGTTGTCCCTAGATTCTTGCATCAGCCAATACCAAAGCACGGAAGGGGACTGTCGCATTGCCGAAAGCACATTGGAACATATTTCTGGTACCTCTATCTCTATCAATAACCACTGCTTAATCGTTATGCTGACTACGTAACAATAGACGAAATTTATTGCACATTTTACTCGGTCTAGGTTTTTCACTTCCAAAGGGTATCACACTGAGGTTATTTACTCAGATTATTGTCAAATTCAGTCTTCGTGATAATGATGACTTCACGAATGATAGTTGACATTCATGACGACTCAAACATACAGAAGAAAGTTCACTGCAAGTGAATACCTACTGGCTTGAGTCTGCTGCATACAAATTCAGTGAAGACTGTGTTGACGACGGATAACTAGAGGTCGTTACTGAAATTTCGGTCCGATTGACTGTCGAAGAAGCGGAATGTATTTTACTTTTTAGAAACAAAAGGTCACATATACTTGTGGTATGCCTTCCACCGCAAGTTTTATATTTTATTCCTACAATGCACGTTCTAGAATTATGTTCAACTTTACAGCAATGATAATATCTTCCCTCTAGCTTCAAAATTAATTTCCTGTCTAGGAATTTTCCTTACAGAACGAACAGCTATATTTTGTCTCAGATGTAAACAATCCGACGCCCGTTTTGACAGCTCTTTGATTCACCATATTCACACGTCTTGTGTGTGTGTTTGTGGTAAATTTAGCCTTATTCGCCTTTTCAAGAGATGCAACTTCTCTCTTCAGAAATTTAAGTAAATATTTGACTTGCTTGTCTCTAATCATATTTACTTCTAAATGTTCTAATAGTCTGCATAATCCGCGCGAGAAACGTTGTTTTCTACTGAGTCTTCGTAAGCCTTCGTAATGTTGGAAGGCATCTCAACAAAACAAAGTAATTTGACGGAGGAATTGCCAATGCTGCAAGTGAGTGGAAACTAGAACAGACGTATATAGCCGTCTCAAACCAATGATATCTACTTTAGAGGATACTGACTGTATCGAGAGCAAGCGTTGCATTGTGTAATTAATTATTTTTTCGTTGTTGCCATATTCCTCTTTTAATATTGCGATAGCGGAGTGGTAGTTTTAAAGTTAAAATTTTTGTAAAACAAGAACATACAAATAAGTATCTTCAGTACTTAGTAAGAGGAGAAAACAATTTTTTTTAATAGTATTTATTGATGAAAATAATTTAATCCAAAGCAAAAATAATTGTAAAACCAAGTTAAACGAAAGAACAAAATATCTTAATAAAAGAAATAAACATTTGAAAAAATAATAATAACAAACATGAAGAATCAAAGCAAATACGAAGACTCAAAAAACACAAATAACTAGATGCATCAGCTCAACGTTACACTTTAAGATATACATATAATAATTTTCCTATTTTTCTAGTTAAACAAGATTTTAAAACTAGTATTGTTTGCGAAATATAGACAAATAAAAATAGTGTTAAATACTTTCTGAAAAATACGTAAGAGACCATATATGATAAAATATCAAAAACTACACAAAATTAATTAAAATAAGAAACTATTTAAAATTATAGCTATGTTATAAATAACAATTACATATTAATATACAGTAAACAACGAAGACTTAATCGCGAGACATATTGCCACAAATACTGCACCCCTTATAGCTGAGATTCACAGCTTAAAAATTCAAATTGCACTCTGACAGGCACAAGCTCTTTAACAGAATTTAAAACCCAAACCATTCAAGATTCGATACGATGCGAAGAGTTTTTGGACGTTATCAAATCTTTACCTGAATTCACAGGTAACACAAATGCCTACGTAAGTTGACGCAAAGCAGCTCATAATTTTCTTAGCCTTTATATCAAAGGATATAAACGATATTTCGCTGCGCTCACCATAGTGAGAAATAAAATAACTCAAAATGCAAACCATATTCTGTCAATCATGGCACTATTTTAAATTTCGATGCTATAATAAGTCAACTGGCAGGCAAACGTCCAGCCCACATTATTGAAAAAGAACTGAGTATTCGCAGACAAGGAAAAATGTCAATAACAGAATACTATAACGTAATAAATTCCAAGTTGACCCTTTTGATCAACAAAACGATCATGACACATGGAACAGACAACAGTCTTACCAATATATACTTAACAATATAAATAGAAGAAATACTCTTCTTTTCACTTAGCAAAGAAGATCTACACAGTGCTTTAGTGAAAGCACAGGAGTTAGAATCTAATAACATGAGGGCACAATTTGCTCATCAATATGAAAAGAATGTAGGTAGTAACAACAGCCATAACAACAAGAATAATAACCATAATAACAAGCAAAATAATAATAATTTATGTTAAGGTTTCCAAATCGATCGGTCTGAGAACAAAAACCTAATAAAAATCAACAGTCACCTTCTGAATAAATAAAAATTGGTAGTTCTAATCAGAGACAGATTTACTATAATCATAACAAACAACATGCTTTTAACTAAAATAATCATAATAATAATGGTAAACGGCCAAATAATCATAATCATAATAATAATCACAATTATACATAGAAATTATTATTCTAATAATCAAACTCAGCATGTCGATAAAAGACCTCATCAAGGCTATCAGCAAACCAATCAACCAAATAAAAAAACCTTAAAATAAATAAAATGAACGAGGTGGCTTATTTAGATCAGCGATTTCAATCACAATTACTCTATATACACCGAACAGACAGAGATGATAAAAGGGGAATAAAGGAGAATAAAGATATTAGCTAAAAGCTGCTACTGTAGACCGAATGTTCTCTCAAATAGACAAGAGTAGGTACGGGGTTAGAGTTAGAAATAGTGCGAAGCGTTTTGTGTAATTAGTAGGTATTTAGTGATGAAGAAGGAGCTTTGAGAGGGGGGTTTGTATTGTGCGTGCATGCGTGCGGAGTGGGTTGTGGGGGCTTAAGAGGGTTTGAATGTTATCACTGAGTTTTGTAGTTTATAAGTGCTTATAATGTGCTTATGTCGTCGTCGTCGTTGTTGGAGAAGGAATTAGGAGATGATAAATGTGTTGAAATAATTTTGTTCTTTATTTTATCTTGTTGGCCACTACCAGCACCATATTGTTTTGAGGAATTTATGCGTGAAATTTAAGTTAAACAATTTTATGAAAAAATTCGCAGAATTGTATGTTTTTAGTCGTTATCTCCTTGACCATATTGTATAAGAAAATAACTGAACTTAGCGATAACAATTTTGACCAGAATTTTAAATTGAACGTATTGAATTTTAAATATAACAGTTTTAATCGGAATTTTCGAGATTCAAAATCGTGGTCCTTATCTTTTTGAATATATTATTTGTAGAATTTGTCGAAAAAAATTGATTCAAAGAAAAGTGGCGACCTCGTGCTACTTATCTGGAGCTTGGAGAATTATAAATAATGCGAAATTTCCGGTATACCTATAATCTCAGATGTATAAACTATTACCTATCAGTTTATTTTCTTTTAGTAAATAAGAAAAAAAAAAAAAAAAAACAACGGATCAGCTAAAAAGATTGGAAAAAATTAAGCATCTAGACCCTAGAAAAAAAAAACAACGGATCAGCTAAAAATATTGGAAAAAATTAAGCATCTAGACCTTAGAATATGAAAAACGTAACCGGGTTTTCAACGTCTATCGCTGCCAAGCTAAATATGGACCAAGCTATGGAGTTACTGCGATCTGTGTGGAGTTCCTTCGAATTGGAATTCCACCCTATAGAAAAGATATTAGAAGTGTTGAATGAGGTAGATATATTACACTCACAACCATTTAAAAAACAAAAAAAAAAAAAAAAATATTTAAAATGTTTCTATAAAAATAAGATGATTTCTAAACAGAAAACTATACTTTTTTCTTTCTATTGGGTTTACTGTCCACAAAGAATTTTGAGGTAACAAACGATTATTTAACACGTATCAAGAGATTCAATTTACATGAACGTTAAGTTGAATTTCGCATCAAGAATGTGCCAGACAATGTAGAACCAACAGGTTGGAGTGAAAATACAATCAAGGGCCTGTTCAAACATGTTACGGAAAATCTGGATTCTTCCGTAAGAAAAATGCTTGAAAGAAAAACTCTTATTCTATATACGAAGAATGTATCAAAAGAAAAGGCATCATTGTAGTAAAAAAAAAAAAAAAAACGATGACAACCTGTGTTTAAATCGAGCACTACATAGTTATAGCAATTGCTCTAGCGGACAAAGATCCGGAATATGTTTAATCCAAAGAAACATTAATAAACTTCAAGATGTGCGCATGGCAAATTTAATAAACATGCTCGGTATACTATACCCACCGAAAGTTGCAGTTTTCTGGGGCTCTACACTTTTCAAAATTACTTAAAAAAATACTGGATTGTAGTATACGAATATGGAAAAACAAAGACGAAATATTTTATTTGAAGATACCGAAAATAGAAGCAATAAGAGACTAAATTTATTATATTACAAAAACCACTTAAACGTTAAATATCTTTGACAGCAGCATATATTGTAGTTATTATTGTGAAATTTGCAGTGACCCATACAATAATAAAAATAGTAAAAGATGCGTGACGTCATGTCCGCAATCTAGCTGAAATTGTAGGGTTTTATACTATGATACCGGTTCGATTATCTTTGTAAGCCGTGTAGTCCACAGACCGATGAATTCATTGGTGATATGACCGATGAATTAAAGTGCTATGACATGGAAATAACATTGTTGAATTTGTAAGTGGTGGCTCGAAAAATTTTACTAACAAAGTCTATAGTAAAAAAGCTGAATGTGAAAAAATCGTTTATAAGGTCAAAGAAATCAATCTTAATTATTCTGCATCGAAAAAAAGTAAATTTTGATATAATAAGGAAGGTCCTAATTAATGCAGAAAATTCGGAGGATATAAAAATTGTATCGAATAGCTCAAGACAAAAAAACCTAGATTTCTTGATGGTCATAGCTCTTTACCATATATTTAGTATGGTTTTGAAAGAATGAACAAAATTAGATCTTTGTTTTAAAAAAGAAATAGTTTCATTTTAGCTCTAGAATTTTTCAACAGATAAACATTTTTCAGCATAAAGCGCTTGAAGCTAGGTTCAATATTTATAACCTTACCATTTACATTCTACAATAATTCATTTAGTTATTGAGCTTAAGAATTAAAGCATTAGATGAACATTTTGCAATGCGCAAAATTTGCTATGAGATAAACATCTTATTTCATTGGGAAAGCGGAGCTTCAATTCTTTAATGCTAGGGTAACCAGTTTTTTCAATATTCATAATGGAAATATTTTGGTCTTGAATTAACTCCTTCAACCATTGGGTCTTTTCAGCCCCTTTAACCTAAACTGTGGTATTTTTTATTTGTTCTCGAAGAAATTTTTTTACTTCTCGAAATTCAGTGAACCCCCCATTCCAATGTAGTCTATGGTGATTAATATAAACCCAGTAAACCTGTCTCTTTAAGGATGCCGACAGTTGATTCAAGTTAAATGGAGATTTTAAGAATAAAATTAAGGTGATTGTGCAGTAGAGCCAATTCTTTTAAAATAAAGTTATTATTTTTCCCTTTGAAACCCTGAACATCAATAAATTGCATTTTCAATGTAATAAAATAATGTAATGTAATGTAATAATATCGCGAAACTATTTGACTCAAAGGATTGTAATTAATTATACGATCATGTAACATTAAGCAATATGCAGATGTATTAGGTGGAATTGCTTTTGAGGTTTTAATTTCATTACGGATGTTTACCAGGCTGGTTTTTATTATTTTATTTTGATGCCTACAATCTATTACGAAAATTGTTGCCTGAATTTTAAATAAATCCCTCGGCAATAACGGCTCAGCGATTGTTCGATTGTAGTAGGTTTTTTGAAAGTCACTATACATATTGTACAACAAGCTGTACCTATTTTTATCAAAAGATAGATTTAAGTCCTCACAAGGGTAAGCCTCCGAATTAAAAAAAGCTTTCAGAATTGTGACATCGCAATGTTCGAAAATAGTTGCATTTCCTTTTAAAAAGTTACGTTTATTTGTTTGAAGAGCAGGAATAGTGTATCGCGGTTTTTCCAGTTGAGAGATTGTTTTTGCATTCCAAATGTGATGGCTAATACTTGGCAGTACAGGATACTCGTAAAGATCCCAGTTTCGGAAAGTGATTTTTATTGTTTGATCAGAGCTTATAGGTTTGTAACATGTAACATGTGGTATTTTTTATTGGACTTTGAGTAGGTTTATTATTGCCCTTTCATCTTCTTCGGCAATTAATGAGATTTAATCGATTCGCTAACATGTTAGAATTAAATCATGTCGACCATTTAGAATTCCTCGTTTATAATTTTCGGCAAAACTCAGTATTTTATTTAGAGATATACAAAAATTAAAAAAGAAAGAACTGACGTTATAACATATCGTTTTCATTTTTATTCAAAGAAATATAGTTTTTAATAGTTGATGTAATACCTACATTACGATTACTGTCAATTTCGACACCATTATTTATAAGTTTTGTTTCTGCAACTGTCATTTTATCAATTTTAGATTAGCTTTTTGAAGGTAAAATATTAAGATTTTGATGTTGGACACAAATTTGGATAATATCATTTTTCTCGAAGCTGTTCAGGTATGGTGAGTATATTAATTAAACAATTCAATTCGCCGCGCGCGAAAAAATATTATTTTTTATTTTTATTCCAAATGAACTTCAACTACACAACTAACTAACTAATTGGGTGACAATCCGTCACCTCCTTATATCTATTCGTACCTTGATAACTCAGCTAATTCGGAAATGCCTGTGGTGACTTGCTGTGTGATATTGTTCGTTCACCTTGAAGAGGTGTGGGAAAATCAACTTATTGGTTATGAAGAGAAAAAAAAAATACTTTTGTTCTTGTTGGAGTATGTAACCTTTTCCCCATTAGATTTAAAATTCCTCCGAACTTTACCACATTTAGGAATTTCATTAAGGCAATTTTTTACTGAGAGTTTAAGATTTCTGTTTTTTCTAGTTAGGGTTACTATTAAAATGAATATGAATACTACAATTATGAACATAGTTGAGTTATCGATGTAATTAATGTTCTTATGAAATAAAAGCGACTTCATAACATATGTCCTATGCTCACACAATATCCTCAAAATTTCGTAAAATCTTATGTTACGACTTCGGTATAAAAGAATCTATCGGTAAATTCAAAATTGTTGCTAAATTTTTTATTTGATATTTCAATTGTACAGTTATTTATGGTAATCAAGTAATTTCCAATTCGTCTTATTTTTCTATCGTCACATTGGTTTATTATCGATACATTTCGCATATTCTTACATATCACAGTACTATATATCATCTAATTTCTTAACTTCTTTACATGATTATCTTTTAGCTTACAATTATTTTTTGTAATACAATTACTTTATGTTTTTAGTTCATTTATGTACTGCTTATTATCATATTCATATTTTTTTCCATTAAATTCTATTACAAATTGATCATTCATTATTACTTCTAAATTATTTTCATTGGGAATGGCTGTTATTAATTTGTAGTAAACTAATTTATAGGAGTTCGGAATTTTTAAAGCTAAAATCAGTCTGTCTTTGTCGTATTTTAGTAATCCTACTCTTGAATTTTTTAGTTTGTAAACGTCAGAAATCTCTGTAATTTCTACTGCTGTTAACATACTTGGATGTACTAATCCTTATTTAACTAAGGATTTGGTCAAGATTTTCTTCTAATATCTTTAATTTTAGTATCTGATCTGTTTTGAGCTGTTGCGTTATTAGCAGTTTTTCGTTATTTGTTAGTTCTTCGTATGTTTGTCCTAATTGCATTCTATCTGTTGCTATTATGCTTTTTATATTGGCTATTGTTTCGTTAAGATGCTTGTTAATTTCAATTTGTCTATTTAAATTATTGATTGCTTTATTATTATTTTCTTCAATATCTCTCATATGGTCTGTTATTTCTAGTCGATCATTGTCGTCCATATTACGTAATAGCCATTTTTGAGCTGTACCTATAATGTTTATTAGTCCTCTCTTTTGTCTTAAGATTTTACTTGGTTCTATTGCTGTTATTTTCGCATAAATTGTCGCTACATAATTCTTTCCTTATCGTTGGGTCGTTGCCTACCTGTAAGGTTTGTATATTATCTTTAATAAATAAACAGTTTGCCTTAGTTCGGAAGTGTTTATAATGTGTAATATTGTCCGCGTGTTCTGTACTATTTCCGTTTGTCCCATGTTAATTTTGATGTATCTGTTATCTGCTACTATTTTATTAATCGTTAGTGTTGATATTGTTTGTCCTGTCGTTGCAAGTATGAACAATACTTATGTCATTACCTGCAAGTAAACGGGTTTTTTTTTAAATATTTGTTGGGTGTTCTCCTTCTTTCTGTTTTAGATTATATCTGGGTTCACTTTTGTAGTAATTTCTTTTATAATTTTTAACGGGTATGATTTTCCTTTGCTCCTGATAATTTTCCCTATTCTGGTTTAACTTTTCTGTTCGCTTTTCTTTCCGTACCTTTATGTCTTTAATTAAGGTTGCAAGATCGGCATACATTGCTTCTTCGGGGGTTCTTTTGATAGTTGAATGATATCTATTTTTTGTATTTTTGGATTGCCCTATGTACTCTCTGGGTAAGTCTTAAATCTAATTTGCGTAGGGTAACTAGTATTTCCTGTAATGTGGAGTGGAATCTTTCTATGTCACTATTGCCTGTGTGTGTGTTAGGTTTGGTAAGATGGAGTTCTACTTCTTCTTCTCTAAAGAATTCATTTAATTGTTCTGACGTAAACTCATCTGTTATAATTTTCAGTGGTTTACCGAATTTCGAAAAAAATGTTCCTCTAATGTTCTTCTTTAACCAGTTTCTATTTGATAAGGAGTAAGCATGTGCTTTCTTTGTGAGTTTGTCTATCATGGTTAAGAAGAAATTTTTGTTGAAATAAAATATATTCATGTGAATGATCTCATTGAGCCTACTTGGTGTTTCACTAATTTTGTATTTAGGCTTTATTGGCTTACATTCATATTTAACTTCTAAGCATGTTTTGCAATTGTTTATAATTCTAGTTATTTCTCTAATTAACTGGGGATAATACCGGATGAGTTTTTTAACTTGAGATATCCAAATTACTCGAAAAGTACGCGATATCGCGAAAAATGTTTCAGACAAAAGTCACAAGGTTCTGAAGGGGACATAAGATGGTGACCACGAGTTTGACCTGAGCCCCATTTTCAAGTTTAAACGAAGGTCACTTTTGATTTTTTTTAATGGGAACCCCTATTTTTTTTGGCGGATTCGTAATCTGCGTGAAAAACTACAATTCTTTTACATGAAACATTTTTTTCAAAAATTCGTTGTTTTCCAGTCAAAGGGCGCCATAAAATTTAAGACATCAAAATTATTCGAAAAGTACGAAATATCGCGAAAAATGTTTCAGACAAAAGTCACAAGGTTCTGAAGGGGGCATAAGATGGTCACTTATCACTTTTGATTTTTCATATGATAATTCCTGATTTTCATTGCTCAGTCGTATTCCTCAATGGGGCACACGACTTTGTCTCAAAGGTCTTATTCACTCAGTGCTAGATACCACTGCACTGGCACGCCTAAATCATTAATCGGTTTCCTACGTTGTTAGGGTGTTAGAAGGTCGAGACAAATTGTCCTAAACTTATCTGAGAGTGTATGATGCCCTTTTTTCCTGCTTGAACGGAACTGTACTTCATTTAGAAGTTCGATATTTGGTTGAGGAACTGATTATTATTAGTAACGTTTTCCAGATTAATAATGCAGGAAATTTCAATTCAAGACAAAATTGAAATGATATTGATTTATGGAGAAAGTAGAAGGAACATCGATAGTGCTGTTGCTCTTTACGCCCATTGTTTCCTAGACCAGATACGATCGCGCGCTTCCTTTTAATGTGTCATCCGTGAAGGAAGTGTGCAACCAAAGAAAAGGAATCGGTCAGATAGGGTGGCTGTTGAGGACAATGAAATAGTGTTAGCTGCCGCTGCACACGATCCTCACATTACCACTCGCCAAATAATTCGTGAATCAGGAATTTCTCAAACGACTGTCTGTAAGATAATACATCGGCATAAACACCATCCTTATCATGTTTCAATGCATCAAGAACTTTCTGGTGACGATTTTCGTAACCGGGTTTCCTTTTGTCAATGAACACTTCAGCAAATTGAACGAGTCCCCCTTGTCTTCGCCAAGGTGTTATTCTCTGATGAATCAACTTTCACCAATCACGGTACGGCCAATCGATATAATATGCATAACTGGGCTACCGAAAACCTTTTTTGGTTGCGACAAGTTTAACGCCAGCACCCTTGGAATGTTAATGTTTGGGCGGGAATTATTGGGGATATATTAATAGGGTCATATTTTATTGAAGGCAACTTGAATGGCGAAATATATGCAAACTTCTTGCGGGACCATTTGCCAGTATTACTAGAAGAACTGCCATTGGAGTTGCGACAAACAATGTGGTTTCAACATGATGGTTGTCCAGCCCAAGTAGCCCGGGGCGTATTAAACAATGTTTATCATCACCGATGGATCGGACGAGGGGGTCCGTGGCAATGGCCTGCTAAATTACCTGATCTTACGTCACTTGATTTCTTCTTGTGGGGCTACTTTAAATGTGAGGCTTACAGAAAAAAACCAACAACACGTGAGGACATAAAAAGACGAATAACTGAAGCTTGCCGGAAGATTACGCCAGAAATACTTCTCAGTTCTGTTGGTTCATTTAGAGTGCGGATAGACAAGTGTATTGAAGTGAATGGTCACATTTTCGAGAATTTGTTGAAATAGTCTCGGGAAATAAACGTCAAAATGGGAAGAATTCAATGATTCAACAGTTGGAGGCAAGGGGATCCACTCTAATTAATTACCCCGAAGGAACCAAAATACTGCTACGTCCACGTCGTTGTTTCTGGGTTATGCTAAGCGCAGTATGTAAAAACAAATGACAAGCCTACGAGCAGTTTGACTGAGCAATGAAAATCAGGAGTTATCATTTGAAAAATCAAAAGTGACCTTCGTTTGACCTTGAAAATGGGTCTCAAAGTAAAACTCTTGGTCACTATCTTATGTCCCCTTCAGAACCTTGTGACTTTTGTCAGAAGCATTTTTTGCGATATTTTGTACTTTTCAAGTAATTTTGATGTCTTAAGTTAAGTTTTATGGCGAAAAGTTCTATTAGTAATTATTGGATTTTATTAAATTTGTTGTATGGGAACTCCGTGTAAAGTCCAGTAAGTCTGGACTGAACCTTCTGAGCACGTCTATTCAATAATTCCTATCTTTAGTCATGTCTAGTTGTGTTGTTCCTTTTGTGAATGTATAGTTGCATTATCTGACAGGTTATTAACTGATTGGTTGTCTATACTGTTATGTCCATTATTTTTTCTGGTATTCTGCTGAGAAATTCTGCAATTTTATTTTATTTTCCTTTTAAGTATTCAATGTCATACTATTGCTCTTGCAACTTAAACAACCATCGCTGGGTGCGTTTGCTAAATTCTTTACCAGTGTATTTTCTATTGGGATACTTAATTGGTAAATAATCTGTTATAATTTAAAATCTTCTACCCCACAAATAATGTCTATAATATGTAACTGCCCACACAATCGTTAAAAATTCTTTATCCGTAACGGAGTACTTTTTATCATGATCGTTTAATGATCTTGATGTGTAGCACACTGGTTGACCTTTCTGGATTAGTACTGCGCCTATAGCGTAATTGCTTGCACCTGTAAAAAGGGTAAATGTTTTTCCGAAGTCGAGGAGTTTTAGTATTGAGTGCTTAATTATATTCAATTGGAGCGTTTCGAAAGCCTGAATGTATTCGGGATCAATAATATTGACCTTCATATTTTTCTTCAAATATTTGATCATTGGATGAGCTATTCTGGCATAGTCTTTGAAAATCTTCTTATAGTAACCTGTAGCGCTTAAAAATAATTTTATTAGTTTTTGGGAAGTGAGTATTCTTCAATACATTTAATTTTATTGGGATTAGGTCTCATCCCTTCCGCTGTTAGTATGTGTCCTAAAAATTCCGCATTTCTTTTCATAAATGAACATTTATCTAAATGTAGTTCTAAATTGTGCTCTTATAATTTATGGCTGCAAATGTTCTTTTAAGCTTGTTGAGAACATTAAGATGTCGTCCAAGTAGACAACACAAATGTTGTTGATATAATCACGAAGTATCTCATTCATAAGCCTTTGGAAAGTTGTGGGTGCGTTCTTCAGTCCAATAGGTATACTTAGATATTCATACAACCCATTGGGTGTTACGAACGCTTTTAGAGATATCCGCGGGATGCACCTTAATTTGATGATACCCCTTATCGAGGTCTATTGATGAAAAATATTGCGCTCTGCCCAGCTTAATACTCTCTATATTAAGGAGAGGGTATTTGTCATCGACAGTTATCCCAATTAATTTCCTAGGCAGAGACGAAATTTTTGTTGTCCCGAGTTGTCTTAATTTTTAGCTGCTACAACTATTGGGGATGCATATCTACTATGTGATTTTCGTACTATGCCTTGCTTTTCCATTTTTTTCCACCTGCCGCCTAACTTCCTCTACATGTTTTGAGGGTAACCTGTAAAGTTTAGCGTATATTGATTTTAATTTCGTGTGTAATAGAATCTGTGTTTGTTAACTGATCACCTTCGTGATATACTAATTAACAAAATTGTTTTATTAATTTTTACATTCCTTGTTTTTCTTCCTCATTCAAGTGACTTAAATCTATTTCTTTTCCACTTCCAATGAGTTCAATATTATTATTTTTATTATTTTTTTAATACAAGTATTTTATTGTCAAAATCAAGAGTTTTGATCATTTTGCTTAACAAATCCATACCTATTAGTATGTCATACGGCTTTTTCAATAAGTCTCTCTACCATCTTGTACCTCCTTTAAAGTTGTAATTGAATTCCTTCGCGATACTAGATGGTTATTATCCTATCAACTATTTCTGTTGTTGTATTGTTAATGGTTTGCAGTTTCATATTCACTCTTTCGTAAACTTTGAGCTTACTGCAATCTAGTATACTAGATTTAATGATGTTCATAGTTGAGCCGGTATCAATAAGGGCTTTATAGTTTTTTTCGTCAATGGTTAAGTTTACAAAAATTTTGTCTCCGAGGCTCAGTTCAGAAAAACCTCGACCTCTATGCTACATACATATCTCCTCTTCGCTATTAGTTACCTGTTCTTAATTTTAAACCTGACTTATCTGACCTATTTTCATCGGCTGTAGAGTTTGTTGGGCATTCCTAAACTGTCATGTATATATATATATGTTTTGGGGTGTATCGGAGTTATGTTGCCTATTCCGACCTTGTCTTTCTCTATTATTTGTGTTTCTAATTTGATTGAGTGAGAATTATTCTGTTTGCTATTTTAAGTTCGGGGACTATTTTCATGTCTGTTGTTATTTCTATTGTTCGATGTCGGTTGTCGGTCGTGTGTGGAGAAATTCCTATTTAAGTTATTGTATTCGAATCCAACGTTAGTATATAGATTTCTTTTATTTTATGTAACTCAAGAATGTCTTTTATCTTCCTTGATAGATTTCCCGCTACCATTTGTTTTATTTTATCGACTAAGACCGTATAAAAAGCATTTTTTTTGTTTCTAAAGATTTTTTTTCCGTATGAGACAAACATATTTATATTTCTATTAATCTTCTCAATTTGATAATTTAAGTCAGATATAGAACTTACCCTTAACTGACTGATACTTTTCGAGATGTCCTTGTAGTTCACTGTTGATCTTCTGAAGTGCTGTTGTAAGAGCTGCTTCGCCTCGTTCCAGCCAGCTGGTTGACTGTTGAGCAGTAATTCCTTTGCTGGTCCACTTATCTTGCTAATGTAAGTTGCGTGCCATAATTCCTGCGCTGTCTTGTCATCCACTGCATCTAAATGTGTTTGAACTACATTTATGAACTATGTTAACTGTTCTCGGTTGCCGTCGAATTCTTTGACGTACGCAATCTCCCTCATTATTATAACAGCCTGATTTTGTGCGGGATTGCGGCTAGACAGTGCTTCTAGCGCTGCAGTGAGCCGTTCCATTAGTACGGCATCCATTTCCTTTCTGAAGATTCCTTCGAAGAACTGTGAGATTCCGCCTTTTCGCTGAGTTTTGAGTTATTTTTATTTATTTGAGTCAGTAACTAGCTTTTTTTCGTGTAGGTGTCCCTGTAATTGATTTTTAGTTTCACTTGTCGAGTAGAGTTAGATTATTGTGGTCCAGTGTGGAACACTTTTAAAAGGTAAGCACTGAAGGGTGTTCAAGTGCTAAATACCTTGGTGTGCATATAGACAAAACTTTAACTTTTGGATTGCATGTACAGGAAATAACTAAAAAGATTAACATTAATATCAAAACTCTTTATCCATTTATTAATCGCAAATCAAAACTTAGTAATGAAAATAAGCTCCTGATTTTTAAAGTTGCTTTTCAAGGAATTATGTTTTATTGTTAACCAGCATGAGTTAAATGTGCGGCTAGTCATATTCGGAGGCTTCAAATTGCTCAACACAAATGTCGTCTGATAACGCTTAGTTCTCAGACCTAGCTTAATAGTTTATTTCACTATTATTTAAAAGAATAGAATTTTACTAAATTATTTATTTATTTGTTTGATATATATTTATTCATTTTGGTTTTCGATTGTTTATTTGTTAATATATTTACTTGTTTCTTAATATATGTATATATTTATTTTTTTTGTTTATTTATTATTTTATTACTTATTTTCTGCTTAGTTATTAATTATTTATTTATTTATTTAGATTTATTTATTTATTTATTCTTTTCTGTCAGTTTATTATTATTGATTATTTTGTTATCCATCTATATTCTCATTATTGATTTACTTAGATCATTATTGTAAAACTAAAAGTTTGGTTTGATAAATTTACTCCACCGCCCATCCTTCCCATTACTAAGTATTAAATTTTTTGTTTTATACTTTTTTCTTTTTTTTTCTTTTAAATGAAGGTTTTATGTAGCTTTTCCTTCAAGATTTTTGTTTGAGTTGTTCTTTCGCTTGTGTGTGATATTGGATGTCGTTCCAACATTGTCGCTATACTTTTGTTCGTTTACTTTGAAGAGGTGAGGGAAAATCAAGTTATTGGTTATGAAAAGAAAAAAATAGTTTTGTTCTTGCTGGAGTATGTAATCTGTATAGTACTCCAGTTTTGAGATACTCTTGTCAAGTCTCGGTTCTTCGAAAATATTTAACATACTTAGAGGAATTGATTTTAATTTTTTAATTTATATTCTAGATGGAGTAAAAACTGTTTATTTTGTTGGCAGGTCCAGATTGTATATTAACAGTGTTGGGTGTACTGTTATTTTATAATCTAGGGTGGGTGAAAAATATTACTATACTATCATTGTTGGGGCTTAAGGTGTAATCTCCTCGAAAGTTTATTGTATCCTGGTCCAAGAGATTCAAAGTTATTAAATTTATTCTATTAGAGTTCACAGGTAAATAGATAGCATTTCGTGGAACCTCCACTATTTTATATCCAGGGCTAACCTTTATAGAAAATTTATCTAGTATATGGGCTGGCTGACTATTGATATATGTTTCGTTAATCAAGTTACATTCGGTACTTACAATATTCACTCTATTTATATTTACATAAATATCTGATTCGTGTAATTTGTTAGGAGTTAGTTTTTTCCTACTGAATCCTAAAAGCGACCCTATAGAATTGGAATGAGAGAAATCGATTTCTATTGTACTATAAATTTTACACTTAAGAGTATTATTGTTTTCCCTTATTTAGATTGATATTTTGCTTGAATTTTCCTTATTATCTAGTTTGATAGCCTCCTGAATGCATTTATTTATATCTTCGATTGCGTATGAGCCAATAGGAAAAGTTATTTCCTTACTACCACCGAAATGAAAACGATTATTAAATGAAAATCAACTGAAAATCAACCAAACCACACGTGTAACCAGCCTTCAAAATATAGTAATCGGTGGAAAATACTTTGTAGTTAGATTGGATTTATTCCCACTTAATGTAAGTGTTAGTGACATTGCTGTAGAAATAGAAATTAAACATTTTTTTAATTCTTTATTTATTTATATTTAACATTCAAGTAGAAATTGCAGACATAAATGTCTACATATAAATGTATTAAAATTTTGACAATTGTTGTAATAATATCGAGTATTTTACCTAAATATCTTACAACTTCTATTGGTGGTTTTAAATTACCAAAACTATCAAAGTATTTTATTGTATGTTGATTCTAAAGGCAAATCAATGTGATAGGAAATATTAGTTTTTCCAAATTCCTTATTGTCAATATTGGCGAGAGCATGATTGTGTAGAAAATCTAAAAGGTTTTTGATTCTTGAGCTTATACAAGAAGCCCATATCCCTTTTTATAGAGCTGTAGATAAAGCCTTTTACCCTGCTTTATTTTAATTCCTTCCATAGCAAGACTGTGACGTTTATTTTCTTCCAATTGCTGCGTGGCAGCTTTTGATTCATTTATTGTTTTCGCTATACCAGCAGCTGCTTCAGCTACTGATCCAATCGCTGATAGTCCAGCTAAGATAGGTAAAACAGGTAAGAAACCTCCAATCTTCGGTATTAAGATTTTTTTGTTTATTTTTCATAATTTTTTTAGCTGCTTGCAAGGCATTGGATATAGGTGCACCTGGATCTGCACTTTTAGGATCCTGCACCTTTAGGAAGAGAATTTGAATATACTTTCCAACCAATGATTGAACTGATAAAAAAACTGTAAAAAATGTTAAAAGCGCCAGCAGTTGAAATAACAGTATAGAAAGAAATGTAGAACAACCTAGACGATGATTAAAATTTCAAAGTGCTCCTAAAGAAAAAACTCAAATTGAACAGGGTTTTAAGACCTCATCCCCTATGGTTACTTCCTCGGCAGAAGAAATTTCATTTAGAACACCTCCTAATACAGATAGTGAGAGCACAATCATTGACGTGAATCCATCATATGATAATCATGACAAAGTCTATTTCCGTTATTTGATAGAAAATTCTGTGAAATTGGGTAGATTTTCATATTAATGAAAACAATGACTTTGTTACCGATGATAAAATTTTCAGCAGAAGAGATGGGTTGTATGAGTTAAATTTTTTTTTTAAAAATACCAAGAAATAACGATATACTGATAAGGATTTAAAGACGATTTACGATTTGAATGATTTTGCAACGAAAAAGTATGTCGATATTCGGATACTAAATGAATTTAAAAAATGTCTCCTCGCATATGATAGAAAACTTGAAAAACATGAGAAAATACTGCGCGAATATTCCGATGATCTCGAGAAATTTAATAATAACACTGAAAAGAAAATCGAAGAAATAAATTCTGAAATATTGGTTTTCCAAGCGAAAAGAACTCATAGATAAATATTTCTTATCTATCTGGCGGGTTAGAACTTGCTACTTTTACTTCTCTTCCTTCTAGTTTAAAATTGTTTAAATAATTTAATATCTATTAGTAAGCATCTACAAGTTCATAAAATATGATGCCTGACCTAAAAACCTCTTTAATCTTTGATGAGATTTTAAATTTTTTAAAAGTAAACCAACATATCGTCCTTCCAAAGTAAAGGTTATTAAGTACCTACATTTTTCTTAAAATCATGTAAATAAACCACTTTTTCCTAATAAAAATTATGACATCAAGTGCGTAAAAGTAAATAAGAAGCAAAAAAAAAAAAAAATCAATTTTTTATCTGTATTATTGAAATTTTAAAACCCAAAATGTCTTTAAATCAAATTATCTCCTTGTGTTTATTTTGTTAGTTAGTGACTTTTATCTCTGAACCGACGATATATCATTAAAGGAACATTTCCACGAGATTGTTGGATATATTTCTCATCTAAGGCAGTTCGAAAATATTTTCCACATCACATCAATTCATGGTTTTCATTTTGTTAATCGTCTATGGTCTTCAAATTTATGCCAGGATGGACCAGATACGTGTGCGTGTTATTTGATTGGAAATAAATTACTTAAAATAAAAAAAAAAATGGCATCGTATCAAATATTCAAAAAAAAAAAAAAACCTTAATATACCAGTGTTGTTTAGTTTATTTATAAAAGAGAAATATTCGGCTTTTTTTTTTATTATTCCATATAATGAGTAAACGAAACGTTGTGGAGGAATTGCACAAACCTGAACGTAGGCGTTTCAATGGGTGACAAGTTAAAATAATACAATAGGATTCGATGATTTATGGCAAATACACTTGGTTGAAATGATACCGTACAGTCAAGAGAACGAGAAAAACAAATATTTAATGACATTTATTGACACTTTTTCAAAATATGCTTGGGCTATCCCATTAAAAAACAAAACATCATCACCGCAAACTGAAAAATTTACAGACAGACCATAGAAGGGAGTTTTTCAACAAAAATTTTCAGAGTTGATGAAGAAACACAATATTATTCACTATTCAATGTATAGTGTATTGAAAGCGTCAATTGTTAAACGCTTAAATAGAACTCTAATAGAGAAAATGTGGAAAGAATTCAGCTTCAACAGTAACTACAAATGGTTATACAATCTTAAAGACTTCCTTGATACATACAATAATTCTTCACATAGAACAATAAGAACTGGACCAGTCGATGTAAATAAAAGAAAATCCAAAAGCCTTTTATCATCTGTTTTTAAGCCAGTTAAAATAGCAACCAAAAACAAATTCAATATAGGAGATAGGGTTCGAATAAACAAGTTTAAACATGCTTTTGAAAAAGGTTACACACCCAACTGGTCTGCTTAAGTATTTACAATAAGAAAAATTAACATGATAAATCCTGTCACATATTTCTTGGATGATTTCTAAGGTAACCCCATTCAAGGGTGAGATGGAACTCCTTAAAATACAGCACCCTAATATATTCCTTGTGAAAAAAGTATTGCAAACACGAAGAGAGAGAGAGCAAGTATATGTGAAATCATTAAAATCAACATAATCATGAAAATTTTTCTTATATTTATTAATTAGTTCTTAAGATATCTGCATATGGTACGTTTGTTTTGCTCTCCTAATATCCAGTAGCTCATAATTCGATTTATAATCCGTGTCAAACTTTGTAACGTGTTCTATTTCACCACTACTTAATTGAAATTCTTTCTGACTCGTATTCTCGATATTCGAAACATCTAATGACCAGAGACTTTTTCTTGAAATTACTGTCATAAGAACAGCGAATTTTAAGTTCTTCATTTTTGTCAAACTCCAGTTTGAAATGTCTATAAAATATATGTTGACTCTCAATATAGCCTTGCAATATTTATTAGATCTTGCCTGAAAGCTTCAATAGATTCCTCCTCACTCACGTATTCTGAACCTTCAGGGTTAGTAAATACATCATCTTTGTTGGTGTTGAGGGACAAATATGCTGTTGTGGTAGTATTACTTGATAAATTCAAACTTGAATAGTTCTGATGCTTTAAAAGTACAGATGACAAATCACTTTGTACTCGATCATTATTTGGTAAGATAATCTCATACTCGAGGTTTGATTTATAATCTCATTAACATTAATCAATGGTGTTGGCGCCGAAAAATTATCCCGGTAAGAATTAACAAAATTAAATATGTAGTTATCATATTTTCTTCCCTTATGTACCTGCTTAGACTGAATGCTTTCACCTTATTGAAATAAATGAAGAAATTTAACATATATTAATAAATCTATTGATTACATTATTTTCCTTTAAAGTTTTTTTGTGAAATAATATTTTTTGATCTTTCTCTTGATTAATCATTACACGCTCTCGTCTTTTAAATCTAGCACCAAATCTTGTTATTTTGTTACATCAACACAACTTCAAAAGCTTTTTAACCCCTTAATTAAAGTTTTCAAGGGTTCAAAGGTCGACTTGAATTTTATAAAACACCCTCTTAAATACACACCTTGAATTTTCTTTTATTTCAAACACCTGCAAATCTACCTCTCTCAATCTGTCCTCATAAAACATTTTATGATGTATGCTTTATCTTTCACAATTAAATCTACTTTTATACATTTCTGTTCGATGATTTTCATTAGCATTTTCGTTATATTCAATATGTGCATTTTTCTCAATTGCTTCAAGTTCTGTTGTTGTTCGCATCTTACGCCTTTGCGCATCCGAATTATTAATCTTCCCTCTTCTCAACACATTAATATCAGCAAAAGGTGATAGGACAAGTACTTGGAAAACGATTAGTCTTTTTTCTTACATTACTGTTTGGTAATCATGTACCAATTAAAGTTATCTCTCCCCCATATACTGTTAGTTTAACATGTTGAAATGCCTGAAGGCTAAATTTATAACTATAAACCGATGTCGAAACAATAAGCAAGAAATCCCAATATCAGGTATCGCATACAACTCAAACAATGATATATTAAATATTATGCCAGAAAACATTATTTCCACCGAACCACATTCACAAATGCAAAAGTTTTTACCTTCGCGTAATGATTCACACCAAAACATTTTGAAATCGTAACATATGCTTAAACGTGTATATATATATATGCAGTTTTTGTTGATACATATCTTCCTCAATTTAACAAATCTGTTAAGACTAACAATTCATGTTCAATGCTTTAATTTTCTATTCAACATTTATCCCTCTGTCTCTCTCTCACTCTCCTCATAATCACCTTGTAACCACAACCCTCCCCCTTTCAAACGCCCACAAATCACTGCGCAAAGCATGCACGATACAAACTCCCCTCTCAAAATACCTTCTTCATCTCCAAATACCCACCAAATACCCACCTCAATACACAAAACGCATGACGCGTGCCGACACACACCTTATCACATGACACATTCCGATACACGCCTAATCACATGCCGCCAACCCACATTGACTACATGAAACGCGTGCCGACTCTATTACCCACACCATCCTATCCCCATCTCACTCACATATCTTCCCTCTTGCTCTGACACTGAATTCCAAGTCTAAAACGACCCATTACCTACTGACAATAACTTTAGACTTTAAGAGAGGAACCACGAAGTATAAAGGAGAGGAGAAATTCATCAGTTCTGATGACGGAAAAAGTAATAACTAACATTAACGAAGGCAGTAATGGTATTAAATCTTTGAGAAAGATTATAAATAATAAGATAGAAGAAACTCATTCAAATATCAATTTGAATTCATTATTTAGAACAGACGTTGACTCAGAAATCTGAACACTTGTTGAAACTCGTATATGGAGCAAACAATATCCCTCAGTTAATACGTTTGTAAATAATGAAATTGAAAACATGTTGAATAACGGAATTATTCAACCAATTAAAAGTCCATATAATTCGCTAATATGGGTGGTACCTAGAAAAGGATTTAACGAGGATGAAACGCCAAAATTAAGACTCGTAATTGGCTATAAGAAATTAAAGGAAAAGACTATATCGGATAATTATTCGATACTAGACATAAATGTCATATTACCGAATCTAGGAAACGGAAAATACTTTTCCACTATATGTAGATTTAGAATCCGGATTTCACCAAATAAAAATGAAAGCCATAATGGCCCAAGTGAATTTAAACGGACAATGGACGATATTTTACGTCATCATATTGGAGAAATATGTCATATTTATATAGATGACATAATAACATATTCACACTGAACTCGTTAAAATTATTATTGAAACTTTGAAAAAGTCAATATGCAGATTTCATTGTAAATACCATATGTGCTTGCGCATAATACAATCATAACTGATCCTAATAAAATTAAAACAATTTCAGATATTCTGATTCCAAATACATTAAGACAACTAAGAAGTTTCTTAGTCATGACAGGTTACTATCATAAATTTATAAAAAAAATTTGTTTCTATAACAAAACCTTTAGAAAATTTTTAGCCGGGAGAAACGGCAGAGCTTCAAAATATATTTCAAGAACAAAAAAAAAAAAAAAAAAATACAAATAACTCTAGGAAAAGAGGAAATTTCAGCTTGCGATAGTTAAAAAAAAATTACTAATTAATAAAGTGGAACTAGTACAACCTGATTATAATAAAAAATTTATTTTAACTGCAGATTCCTAAAACAACGCAATAATCGGTGTTTTAACTCAAGAAGGTAAACCAATAACCTTTATTTCAAAAACCATAAATTCCACAGAACGAAGTTATGTTACTTATGAAAAAGAACTACAATCTCAAACCGTTCTCGACAGTGAGCTCAAATTTTGACACATGACAGATAATTTTATTATTTACAAACCTTTTAAACGATTTGCGTTTGTTGAAAAAATTTTATCCGCGATTGAATTTAAACGTGATAGTGTGATTGCTTTTTATTTGTCTGGAAAACCACAAGTAGATGTCGTTAGAGCCCTCCAGCACCTCAACGTGAATAAATCATTTGTGTCTCGTTAGTTCGTTACCGTGATACTGGCAGCGTTGCAAAACGCCATGGAGGTGGTCATAAAAAAACAGCAACATCGGCAGAAATGGTTCAGAAAGTGAAGGCTCGAATTAAGCGAAATCCGCGTCGAAGTGGAAGAAAAATGGCTCATAAGCTCAAAATATCGTTAGAATGGATGCAACACATAGTGAAAATTGAGCTCGGGCTCAAGCCATTGACGTCCCAAAAAGCACACGATCTTACACCGCAACAGAAAAAAGTTAGAGTCGAAAGAGTGAAGGAGTTGCTACGCTTGCACGAAATGTGAGTTGCCGAATTTGGCTTTTTCCCATGAGCCGCCATTTGTTATCGAGCAATTAGTCAACAAACAAAATGACCGAGTTTACTTGCCAGAGAGGTCCTTCGAAAATGCACACCTTCGGACGGCCACCAGAGAGCAGGCAGCACCGATGGTTTGGGCCGCCATAACCGCCGATGGTCACTCTCCGGTCGAATTTTTGGACCTTAGCGTCCGTGAAACTGTCTTAGAGGCAATATTGAAGCCTTGGGCAAACAATCATTTCGGTCGGAGACCGTGAACATTTTAACAAGACCCTGCACTGTCTCACAAAACGCGCGTCAACCAAGATTGGTTATAAAACAATGTTTCACACTTCATTTCTTCGACATAATGGATTGCAAATTCTCCGGATGCAAATCCGTTGCATTTCTCTGTCTAGGGTATTTTGAAGGCGAAGGTTGGCACTAAAAAATACCAAAGTTGGGACCAACTCAAACAAGCACTTCGCCGGGAATAGGCCAAAATTTTGCAGAGCCACTTGCGTGGTGGTCATATTGAAAACTACTGATATAATTTGAAAATTGCTGTATTTTCCAAAATTCTTCGCTTTGACACAAGAAAATTTATCAAAAAATAAAATAAATTACAGCATTTTAAAAAGTTGCAGTTCGGGTCAGTCAGGGTGTATATGCCATATACAATTTCTCAGATGGCATTGAGGAATTTGAAAAACTATCTTTATGGTGATACAGATATTGAGTTCCATACGGATCATCAACCATTGACTTTCACAGTCTCAACGTTGGCATCCCTCTATTGAAGAATTTTCGCCTAAAACAATTAATAAATCAGGAAAAACAAATGTAGTAGCAGATGCTCTTTCTAGACAATATTTAAATCAAATATCAGAGAATTCCTGTGGTATGGCAACACAACACTAAAAAACCCTTAAACCCTTACTAAGCCAAGCTAGGTTTACCATACATGAAAAAATAACTTATTTTGGTAAAACACGACATATTATAAAATTCGATACACCAGAAAAATTAATTATAATCCCTAAACAATATTAACAACCCAGTACTGTTGCAATACATTGCACTCTAGAGGACTTATACGTCATAAAACAAAAACTAAAAGAAACCTTCAGTAATCGGTTTCTATATATGGTACTTAAAATTTTCCTTAAGATATTCCCAACACTGTAGACAACATACAACGAACTCATAATTATAGAGCTGCAGAATAAAATAAATACTATAGCTTTATCAAAAGCAGGCGTTTTAAACCCCACTACTTTAAAGCCATTCAAGGTAATATAAGACATGAACATGAAACATTAACAATAAGTGATCTTTTAGACGTTTCTAAATTCAAAATTTTACAAAACGAAGATGTAAAATGATATTAGCGATAAGATAGGAAACTACGTTATTATTTAAAAAAGAAATAATAAAATGTAAAGAAACTGTAAGATAAAATTGCGAAACATATATTGTGAACTAATGATAGTCATAACTTACATGTTATATACTTAAGAACACTTGAAAATAAAACATTTATAGATGATATAATATATGTAAATTCAACAACAGCAATTTTAAACTAATTAAAGGCAAATTTTGTAAGCCAGTTTGACATAATAAGTTACATAGGATCCGAAAACATTGAACTCAAACTTGAAAATACGAACATATTATTTTTTATGAAAAATCACATTGACAATCATGTGACCTTAACCATATTATACTAATAACATTAGCATTAACTGTATTTGCATCATATAAATTCCTTGTAAAATATCATCTACCCTATACAAAAGAAACAACGCAACAAGAGACATCCTTTTCAACAATTCTAATTCAGGAATTCAGGAAACGGGAAGTTTCTCTTTAAGAAGGGGGGAGTTAACACCCTGAATCATCACCAGCATCAATGGCAAAAACTGGTTAATTGCAATAGACAATAAGAAGATAACTTAAACAAAGCAAGGGAAGTTCTACTATTGAATTACAGTAAACAAGCAGAAGCCGCAGACCGATGTCAACAAGATACCACAGCCACGCAAACTTATTCATCACAATCCTTTAGTATACATAGGTTCGCAAATTTGATTAGTTTCTACGTCTTATTCTGTAACTTCAATCGATCACTTCGGTGACATTTCTTTCGCTAATAAAGTTTTATTTTTTTAACCGAGTCGCGAAGGAAAACAATAATTTGCGGTCCTACTACTATAAAGTGTTTCCTATCAATCCAGCCCAAAACCGGAGGCTTAGCTCATTTTGAAGAAATTGTTTACAATAATCAGATTCTTACTTTTGAAAGATATTGAGCGTATTAAATGGGGATTTTAGTCTGACCCATGAGGCAGTTGAAATAAGTTGAAATAGAATTGCGCTGTTAACTATTAGCACAGCTTTGCAAATGTACTGCAATGTCAAATTAAAAACAAGGGTAACAAAAAATTATTCTTTGCGATTTTTTTTCTATTTGACAATTAACTGTTAACTGAATTGCTCGCAGGTAGGTACGTTAGATTTTTTTCTCACTTAATTTTGTTTGACCATTTTTATTTGACTAAAAATGGCTTTTACTACAAAGTCTGTTGATCGTACGTAAAAAAGTTTCGTAACATAATTTTTAGAAAATTTTTCAAGGATAGATATTTCATAAAATTCCAGAGAGTTTATTAAGTAAAAATTTTAAGAAAAATGCATTTGAAGTAAAAAAAATAAAACCGAAAATTCTCATAATTTTGAGTATAACGAGCCATAACTTTTATGCACTACTAAATAATTATCTTTTCGTAATGTTTGAAACTATTTTTGAAACTGAAATTATAGCGTTTAAAGTGGTTACTTCTCCAAATTAAAGGTCACCCACTTTGATGGGCTGTAACTTGAAATGAAGTGAGAATGCCTCCCCCCTCTTCCCCTGCTATACAATTTTTTTTCTATTGAAACTTCAGGAATATGCCCTTAAAGCATTAAATACATTTACATTACATTTTTTTTTACTTTTTTATTCGTCGACATTAAATTTATTTCTGTCCACTGACTACTTTGTTATTCCTTACAAATTTTCTTGGCATCTTTTAAACAATAAAATTAACACAGCAATTAACCCCTCATATAGAGAGATCTTTTAGCCTCCTACTCACCTATGGCGTTGTTAACTGTTTATACGATATAATTGTAGATTTACATATATCATTATTGTATATATAATATATTGTGGCTCATATGTCAATCTTCCCGCCTAAGTTGGATGACAGGTTGGATGACTGAAGTTTATTATTTTTCTGTGAATTTTGTAAGTTTGATTTTGGAAGTGCGCCATTCGGCCAAAATATCAATATATCAAAAAATCATACGTACTTCTCTAGCTCTTGTTCTGTACACAAAAAAAAAAACTAGTGATTCATCATAATTCATAATTTACAGGAGCTAATTTACGGCCGCAGACCCTTCCAAAAAGAGAGACCGTCTGAGAAACGCTCCACAGTCGCCATTTTTAAATAATTTATTCTACAAAAATTATGTTTTACAGTCAACCATATGTCCAATAAACTTCTACCTTTGTAACCACGATTTATTTTATATTTTTCTTGAAAAAAAATCAGAAAAAAAACCTGTTTTCATAGCCTCTAGAGTGACCTAACGCCTTAAATAGTATCAATCAAGCATCAAAGCTACAATTTTATTATTTGTTTCATTGATAGTCTTTAACTCTTTATTTCTTGTGTGGTGTAAAGTCTGGTTGGTTTTTTTGTGTTTATTTGCGTTGTTGCAGTTAAAAACTAGGTTTTCTTTTTCTCTTTACTATAACTAATGTGTACGGTGAGTAATAATTATAATGTTGTGCTGCTTAGGTTGAATAGAAGTGTTATAAAAATCGTCCTTTTCCTGTTGTCTATTTCATTAGCAAGATTACTGACTTCGTGTTTATCGCAATACAATTATTTTCTACATATTATAATATTCTTCACTTATTACCAAAGGTATTTGTAGTAATACTATTGCATCTTTATTTTTTCTCTTTTTAAAACAACTTAACAGACTACCCTTGAAATGATGGAGAGCATTCTAAGTTTTTTGGAAAATTTTAGGCTCAGTGGTTATTTCGCTCCATAGTTGGAATTCAACTTTTAACAGGGAGACTAAATTATTAGTGTAATTGGACTTGTTGTTGTATAGGAACACTCATTTCACATGATTTTAGTTTCTTGAGAAAAAGAATATCTTTCGGGAACAAATAGAATTTTAACACCAAATAGTCTCTTTTGGAAGCCAACATACAACATACATACTTGGATGTGAATACTCCTTACGACGACTGCGCCAACTATAATATATTTCTTTATTTGACTACCAGATATGTATTATTTAACTTATTATATTTTTACGCCTTAACGTTTTACATAAATAAAAAAAAAATAAATAAATAAAAACAAAGAACACACGCGCGCTGGAATTGTAGCTAGGATTTGTATCCAGTATGAACCATTGTATTTCTGACAACCGGAGTGGAAGCCGACAACAACAACAAAAAGAGTGCTTAGTCGCAGCTTACATAAGTGGATGATACTCGACCGTGATGATACTTCGCGAAGACCGTGGCGAATCGATTCGTCGTAGTTCTCAGCAGCTTGGCTTGGCGTATTCGAAAATTTGCCTTATTTTACGTGATGATCGATCACGGCAAGGATTGAAGCCAGGCGACTTGATTTTGCGTCATATTTTCAGTGAATGGGCTCTGGAAAAAATCAATGAAAATCCGGTGTTTTATCGTGAAATTTTGTTCAGTGATGAAGTATATTTCTGGATCAATAGATACGTTAATACAAATTGCCGTATTTGGGGTGATAAGTAACCCGAAGAGTACCAAGAGTTACTACTACAATATATCCTTTAAAAACAACGGAATGGTGTGGTTTATGGGCTGGTGGAATCATTGGTCCATATTTCCTCAAAAATGAGGCAAATCAGAATATTGCCGTCAATGGTAACCGTTATCATTTGATAATTTGACCTTCGGAATGGACCACCTCAGACGTAGTCGTGGCCAACATTAACATGATATCACTTTTTAAACGTAAATGAAATGAATAGTTCTTTTAACCGATGATAAAAATTTTAAGTTCACTTTCAAATTCATGTTTTTTTTTTTTTTTTTTTTTATAAATTAAATCTTACGATGAATCATACTTTATTAGAACTACAATAACTTTATTATTCGAATGTTTTCAAAATGAACTAATACGAGCAATTACAAAAATAAGCTTTATTCCACGTGTGGTTACAAAAATCAACTCAAATTAAAATTCGTATTCGGACCTATTTATAAAATAACAATGCTTATACGGCAGAACTACTGTAGTTCGATTCGTGGGAAACTGCTTTTTTGTTTATGATATTTGGTCGTGGGAAACCGCTATGTTGCTTATAATAATTGGGTTGTGTATGCACCTGCATACAGATATTTGAGTTGCGCATGCATATCGTTCACCTGCATAATACTTCCCTGTCTCTTACTTCTACCTCTTTCGATTTATTTGTTGTTATAATAGTTGTATCTATGGTCTCGAATTTTCAAATTTCACTTAAAGTTATTAGCCCTACATTTTCTAAATTTCCAATTTCATTTCATTCTGTTTATTGCAGTAGCAATTATATTTTGTCTCTTCTGTTACAGTAAATAAACACATATTTTGATTTATTTTGTGAAACATTTCGAGCTATGAATTAATAATTTTAATTCCTATTTCTTTCATAATATTTGTAGTTCTCTCTAAATGGATCGAAAATCAAGCAGTTTTCTAAATGTACTTTAATTAATTCTTCTATAAGTTGCAAGATTTGATTACTCTAGGATGAAGGATACCACTTTAAATAAATAGTAAGCTGTCAATAATTTGCTTGACCTCTATCCTGATTCTAGTTGGACTATTTTAAAATTTATTTTATTTACTATTTCGTTAAAATAACAGTGGATGGAATTACTTTCATCCATTTGCTTTCCTTCCTTTTTTACAATATTTGTAGAATGTATTAAGATATTTATTCTGTTAGCTGTAACATTTTTAAAAGAACCTACATCAATAACTTGTTAACTTAACTTAGTCATAAGTTAACATTTTCTTCCATGCCATTTTTTATTCGAATTTCATTTCCTTTAATTGTATTTATAGTACTTGAGTAATATTCGGCGTCCTCATTATCCATTGTGCCGAAAAGAGTTTTGATTCCCGTTCCTATTATATATATCAATCCTCTTCTTGCTCTAGTCATTTTACCTTTTATGTTGTATATTTTTTAAATTTTATGTTCTAGTCTATGTAAATTTTGTGTTACTGTATTTTGAAAACTTCTACAATTACTGATGTGATTAAGGCATGCGTCATATATTGTATGATTATGATTATGTTTTCCACGTAATCATCTAAATTTCCTACACTAATTTTATTTACTAACGTGAGCTTACTGCCTATTTCTCTTACTTGTCCCTTATGATAAAAATAGATTCCCTTATTTCCATTTATTTTCTTGATCTCGATGTTCCCGACTGTGGACTTGTGTATACAGAGAATTCTGCGAAGAATGGTCTTATGTTAGCTTTGTTGTATTTTTAAGGCTGATTCCTAATTTGTGTAATAATAGGTATAGTCCTCATGAACTTCTTATATCACAAATGGACCTTTATATCTACTTTCTAATTTCCCTTTAACTAATCGTACATTTTTTACTGCAATCTTTTGTCCTATCTTATATTCTATTGGCTTTCCGACCTTTATTTTTGATTTCTCCTTTGATTTTAAGTGTTGCTAACTGCATTAACACTGGTTTTAAATAATTTCGCTTGGAATTCATCTTGACAACCGACATGGTTCTTTCGGTGAATTCTGCTATTTCACTTGGTTGGTTAGCTATATTTCCAAATACCAATTTATGTGGTGTCGTATTATGAGTAGTTGTGTTGTACAGCATTCGTTCGTGTCAATCATTTATATTGTTAATTTCTCTGCCTGTTGCTTTTAAATATTTGATCAGCCGAAAATGCGCTTTCTCAACTCCTCCATTTACATGTGGATAAGTTATGCTAGTTGTTATGTGTATCAAGTTAAAGCTCAAGACGAAGGTTTTTAAATAACTCATTGAAAAATTCATTGCCATTGTCTGTTAATATGATTTTGGGTAATCAAAAATTTAGAATCCATTCATTTATGAATACTTTGGCTATTTCTCCCATCTTTATGCTTTTTAATCTTGTGAACTTTATAAATTTCGATAAGTCGTCTTGGATAGTAAGACCGTAAGATTTATACCCATCTTGCGTCACCTTAAGTGGACCTATCAAATCCATTGAAATTTTCTCTAAGGCCTTTTTTGCTACTGCTACTACTTTCATAGGATTTCGGGTTGGTTTTCTTACAAGTTTCTCGAATTGGCATTGTTTACAATTTCTGACATATTCTTCTACATCCCTTTGTATTCCTTTCCAGTAAAATTTTTCTTTAAGCAACCCATTATGGTTTTCTTCCAATATGCGTTTTCTCTCTTTTAAATCTGTTATCTCTTTGCGCTGGTTTTATTCGCTGATTTAATCTTCCGATTTCTGCCAATTATCCCCTACTTGTCTTCCTTCTGATTGTACTTCAGTATTTGAAACAATTTCGCTTTTTTCCTCCATCTACCTCTTCAAATTTTTCTGAGTTATTATTTTTACTGGTTTCGTTACCAAGTTCTTTCTGCTGTAGCATTCTTGCATTTCTAGATAACATTTTCACAGCCTTTCTTATACATTTTTTCGTAATCAAATTTCTCCAACCTAAATCTCCATCTAACTAACCTAGATTCGGGCCTAGGTGGCCTATGATCTGTCTGGACTATGAATTTCCTACCGTAAATATATGCCCTGAATTGTTTAGTGGCCCAAACGATAGCTAAGCATTACTTTTCGGTTGTGCTGTAGTTTTGCTCAGCTCTGTTCTGCTAACGAACTGGACGGATAGATCCTTTTCTTCATTTTGTTGGCTTAGAACAGCTCCAATACCCTTATTTGAAGCATCGGCTGTGATTATAAATGTCCTATTATAATCCGGATATTGTAGCACCGGAAAGTTTATTGGACGCTTCTTGTTATTCGCTATCCCATTCAAATTTTACACCTTTTTTTAGTAATCTGTTCAAGGGCTGTGCTAATTTACTAAAATCTTTTATAAATTTTCCTACCTACCACATCAAGGAACGACTTTATTCCTTTCTGATTCTGAGGAGCTTGCATATTAGCTACACTTTCGATTTTTCTGGGGTCAGGTTTAACACCGTGGTCAGTAGTAAAGTGTCAAAGACATTGAACTTCTTTACGAAGATATTCGCATTTATCCGGCTTATCAGCCGCTCTTATTTGTCTTAGTACTTGAATAAGCTTCTGATTATGTTTCTCGAGGCTTTGACTTTATATCACGATCTCATCTAGATTAGCGAAGCACTTAAGGTCTTGTAAGTGGCTATGTCGAAGCACTTTTCAGTCCGAAAGGCATTCAAGTATACTCGAAATGCCCATAAGGTGTGCTGAATGCTGTTTTTTCTGTCTTTATCGTAAAGCACCTCGCTTTTCCTAGCTAATCTAAAATCTCGGTCTTCTTTCAATATATTACTATGTTCAATTTTCATTATTCTTAAAACTTCAGTTCTATTCCTGAGGTATTTTGCCTCACTTAGGTACCTCAAATTAATCTTCTCATATTTGTTTTTTATAGTACCTTCTTTGTAATCTATTGAGTAATCTCCCTCCTTAAGGAAGTGGCTACCTAAAATACCTTCATAGTCCTCGGGTAGACCATTTTTTATTACCTGTATATCGACTTTATTCTTTGGGAATAACTGTATGTCTTTTACTACTATCCCTATTGTTGTTTGGGGTCTGCCTCCCAGCCCTTTAAATCTAATAACCTGGTTTGTGTCAACCTCTTGCTCATAAACGCATCCAGCGCATATCATTGATACCTCAGCACCAGTATCGATGATAAATTTTTTAACTTCATCATTTACGATCGCGTTAACGTGTAGGCTCTCGGGATTCGACACCTGGTTAAATACCATTATGTCCTGGATGGTTCTAATATGTGCTTCACATTTGAAATCTCTTTTCTGTGGTTTTGGATTAGACTCGTCCGAATTTGTTTCTTGTGTATAATTCTTCGCTCTTTGGGGTTTTGACCTTTCCCTATCTCTTCTTGGCGACCTACAATTCCTCATTAAATGGCCAGGATTACCACAATTGAAACATTTTGTTTCTGCAAATTTAATCTTTGCCAAGTTTTTATTAAAAAAGTCCCTACTAGTGTTTGACCTAAATAAATTTAACATAGTTGTTGCTCTTCTTCTTGAACACAGCGACTAGCTTCAGCTAGTTAGTTCCCTGTGCAGCTAAAGACTGCTATGTGGTTCCCTAAAGACGCCACATAACTCCTGTTTCAGTGCTTCCCAGTCTTTTACTTCCTTATTCATCAAAATAGTAGTGGCATTGCCACGAATTCTAGTCTTGACACATTTAAAAACAATCAGTTTCTGAGCAGCTGACGCTAATTCCATTGCATCGTTGCATGAATAAAGGTGAATAGCTTATCAGCACTACTGTTAAAAGTAGGGATGATGAATATTAAAACGTTAATGAGTACTTCGGTCATTTCTGTTTTAATAAGTAATCTCTCAAGACTTACTTCGGATTTTATTTCACTCTTCCCCTACAAACTTCTGAGTCGCTATTCCTTTCACTAGTATTTTCTCTACTAACTTTTGTTTCATTTAGATTTATTTCACATGAATGGAGGCATATATATTAAGCACAACTGATATATACTCTAAAAATCCAGAGTAAAAAGAATGTACATAAATACATTGACGAAATCTTATCACAAATTTACCCCAACGCAAAACTTATAATGACCTGTAACGAATTAGCATTTACAAGCGTATGCAGCAAACAAGTATATGAAAAACTACAAATTGTACATACAGTAACACCAACATTCCATTAGGTAACCAACGGTCAAGTCGAGCTTACACACAGCACTCTAATCGAACTCTCTAGAGTCCTAACACAAGAAAATAATTCTTCACCAGGAGAGGATGGGTGTCACCATCCATTCAGTGACAGGAGAAAAACCCGAAGACGTGTTTTTCAATCGGGGAGGGATCCTGACATTAAACAAAAACTAGAAAAAAACCAAAATAAGGTACTTTCATACCACAATAAGAAACGCAAGTGCATAACATACAAAAAAGAAGACATTGTTTACATTTTTTAATGGAAATTTCTATTCAGGTACTTTAAATTTAAAAGATATTCAACAAATAACATCTAATGAGGCATTAGACTTACCTATTATAAATACATATTTTAGAATATGCCAATACACAAATCTGTTAGTTTAGTCATGCAATCATAACTATCTATAAATATCTAATATAAAAATTGAAATGTATTTTATTTAGTCTATATCCACTATAAGTGCTAGCAAAGGAAACTTTTGTCAAATCCTAAGATATCAAAATGCAACAATATATTTACTCGTATTGAAAAATGTAAAAATTACATAGGAAACTATATATGTAAAGTTAAGACTCCAGACAATTGTACTATTAATAGTAGCCAAATGCGAAGTTATATACGAGAACAATGCACTACTCCAAATACTCGAAAGCGGGAATGTTATCACAGACTACGAGCATACCTGGAATATTGTAAAAATAGACAAACCTTAATTAATACAGTTCAACTACTCCACAACTGTGGATGGTATTTCAACCATCAACAAGACTTCAAAAATGCCATACTCAAACAACATGACGAAAAACTAGACGTCCTGCGCATAATCGAATCATATGCCGATTACAAATCCAGCAACATCCAAAAAATATCAACTTTCCTGATACCAGTCGAAGAACATCCCCTACAATACTTAATTTATCTCAACCTGGGACTATGCATACTTTGTAAAAAGAGCAATAGCAAGAAGGCAAAGAATCAACGAAATATACGAAGCAGAACTTTGAAGACTCCGACAAGAAAGAAATTTAATCTAAAGCGAGGACGCTTCATTTTAAGAAGGAGGGGAGTTAATAACGTAGGTTTTTTTCCTGCCAATCTCTTCGTTATCTCTCACAACAAACGTAAACAACAACAACATGTTCGGTATCTCTCACTATGAACGTAAACAAACATGTTTCAACAAGCAAAAACAGCAGCTTGTAATTCGAAAACACGTAAACAACGATAACCTGCTACATTATCTTGCAATACGAAAAACATACTTCAACACAATAATTCGATGCGTTTGCATTACCGACATAAACCACAATACGATAACAACCGCATCCTAGTTAGTATAAATAGCAGTAAAATCGAATATTGTAATCAGTCTTAAGAATATAAATAAACTGCACGCATTTCGGCGAAGCAAAAAGAAAAACATATTTTTTTGATTCAAAACAATGAATATACATTAACTTGCGCTCAAGGGGTTAAATTATTTTTAAAATATTTGCACACAGCGTGGGCGAAGGAAAGCTACGGAGTAAAGAAGGAGAGGTACCGATGTACGTTCGTTTTGAATGATTATAGGTTATAATGGTTAGGAAATAAAGAACTCGGCAGGGCATTCCATAAGCGAAATGTACGGCTTAGAAAAGCATCACGATATTTCAATGTACGTCCGAAAGTGGGCTTGAGAGTAAACTGATGAGCATTCCTAGTGAGACGGGTGTTACAGTTAAAGGTTTGAATGGGCAGAATAGAACTTGTAGTTTCAATGGATCACTGGTGAGATAGAAGAAATTTCGTCGTCGTTCGAGGTAATCAATTGCCTGGATGATAATAGCACTGCCTTTGAATCTTATCAAGCAGGTGCAGAGAGGTTTTAGGATCACCTGATCACCTGATCAGATATGCGCATTGTACTCCAAATTTGGGCGGATAACTGCCTTATATATGAAGGCCACATCTGAGGGGGGGAAGAATTTCTTACGTCCTCTAAGGAAACCTAGACATTTCGCAGCATTTATGTGGTCATTCCAACGTAGGTTGTGATTGACATTCATAGCGAGAATGGAAAATTTTTTCGGTTTCAACGATGCAAGTGCCATTTATGAATAATGGTTGGGTGTTAAGATTTCGCTTTAACAACAGCAGACATCACTGTGCTTTTTAAGCACTTAATTCTACTCTGCTAATTACTCCCCAATTGGTGATGCTGTTTATGTCGGAATTCAATGAGACTAGCATACGCTGCCGCTCCTGCTCTACAGTCGAAGGAGATGGACGTGAGTCCGGGAAAGCAGAAAGTACTGTCGTCAGCAAAGGAAAATATTGGACTAAAAGTAACAGACAAGACATACAGAATTAATGACGATTAGATAATATAATTTTGTCGGAGACAAAACGGAACTCTAAGCACACCAGCAATTATTTTGTAGACATTAGACTTGAAACCATCCAAAACAACTTGTCTTTAACGTTCCCAAAGGCAGATGCTAATCCGCATTTTTGGCAAAAGAGCCTGGTGCCAAAGTCTGTCAAATGCAACGTCAGATTGATGTACGCTTTGGTTCCACTTTCCACGGTAAGACATGCCATCAAATCGCATGTGGATCAATTGCTACGAAAACCGTACTGCCGGTCGTTGAGAAGCTTTCGTGTTTTGAGATATTTCATGGGCTGACGGTTTATCAGAGTTTCTATAACCTTGAAAAGAAGGGGCGTAAGTGCAATGGGACTGTAAGAGGAGAGATAAAAAGATTCGCCTTTTTTAGGGACGGGCAAATGCTGTTTTCCTCCTTCTCGGAAAAAGTCCTAAGTAATAGGATCAATGGAAAAGCTTACGTAGTCGTTTTGCCAGCGTGGAAAAACACCTCTTCATAAGAGGGGGAGATATAACATCTGGACCAACGGATTTGTGTATAAGATAAGTGCGGAAGTGAATATGCCTGCGACTGAATTTCTGATGTGTTTGGGACATCGTGGTATTTTTTTTCCTCAGTTTTAGATAATATTGGAATTTTGTATGTTGAAGAAAGTTCAGAAGTTTCTTCTGACTCGTTTAAACTTTTTTCGGTTTTCCTCTGTCCTTGAAGGACTCTTTTGGTTTGGTACTCTTCATCTGATAGGGGGAAAAGGATCTCTTTCCAAAGAGAATAGTGTATGTGATCATATCGGCAGAAGAATCTACGTTGTTATCTGGTAAGCATAACAATTGGCATTCTCGTATTGCTTTAATATTCTTTTAAGAATCTTTTCTCTATTTGTGTAGTCGATGAAGGAGAAATTAGCTGATATCTTAGTTCAACGAGCCTAGAAGGGAGAGCACATCAACAGCATATTTATCTGGGAGAGAAGTTAAAAACACTTCCAGGGTGTTGGCGGTATAACTACCAACGTTTAGTATCCGCGTGAACTTATTTTCAAGCTGGTTCAAATTGTTTTCAAGATCAAACTCATCGTCCTTTGGGTGTTGCCTGTTCCGAATGTCGAAGCCACCCAGAATTGTGTATATTAAAATGGCTCGTAATAACGACTTTAGTATTAGAATACAAGGATATAATTCTTTGAATAAAATCAGACAGCGCATTAAACTCGTTAATGGTCGAATTGCTGTCCAGTTTGAAATTTCTGTAAATAAAGCAGAAATGGATAATGTGCTTATGGAGATGAACCACATGGAATTAAATTCCGGGTTGGAAGAGGGGTTATATTGTGCTGGAGATTGGTGGGTTATATCCCTACGCACGTGAATGGCGAGACTGCGTTGAGCGAGGAAGTTTCAGATCAGATTGATCTGAAAGGTGTGGGCGGGAATATACCTTTGTCTTACTTAGTGACAAAACAGTTGGCCTGTATTTACAGACGTGGACGTACGCAGAGAAGTGATTACTTTTTTTCCGCGTATAGTTGCTATGTTCACTCTGAATACCCGAAACGTTATAAAAAAAAACCAACACAGAAAACAAAAACGCCAGCGATGCGTTGACTGCACCAACGACTGCTGTTGGTTCACTGAATCAGATTGTTGCAAGCATTATGCCCTTACAGCAAAACAGTGCACCAACAAAATTACCACCCACAAAACGCTTTCCATCAGTTGTTACACTAAGTCACTGACCGGGCCGTATGACAAATATAGCAATGACAGTGACCCATTGCAAGCAACAGTACTTAAGACCAGGAGAGGGAGAGGTAAGGTACCCGCACTGTGTAATATATTTTGTGTTGTCTTCACTGCACTATTTTTTTTTTTTTTTTTTTGTATTTCTCACTCGAGAGTTACGATCGCAACACTCCAAGGTCAATCACCTTGACCGCCAATAACTCCCACAACACGAACGAGTTACACATTAGGACAGCAATCAACCGGATACAATTGGAACCCGGCGAAATTCCTCAATAAATCATATCAAATCAAAAACTTTATAAACACTAAAGCAGCACAAATATAATTTAACATATAAGTAATTGTAAAATAAAGTTTAATAAAGTATTGTGTATTGTTCAGACAAAGAAAAAGATTGGTTTTTATCTAACTCCGCGGATCCCCAACATAGCTGGAGCGCTCAGCAGTAGTCCGGTGAAACAGTTTAGAAACTGATTTAAGATAAATTGCGAAGCATAGTGATTGAATCGTGAACTAAATCGATACTGCATCATGCAGTATAAGTGTTAAATTAAGTTTAAGGGAAAACAATAAAAATATTTTTTTTTAAATTTCTAAATTAAAGCGATTGAATCGTGAACTATAGTCGTTTGATATTGCATCGTGCAATGTTAGTGATAAATCCATGCTTTTGTGATTGTGTCGCAAACTTTAAAAATAATAGTGGCTAAACTTGGATACTAACTGCTGGGTTTTACCCCCTTATTTACCGTCGAACCATTATCGTTCATCCGCATCATCTGACCACAATCTTTATCGCTCATTCACATCAGCGGACCTCAAACATCATCAGTTTCATCGGTAATGTTACTAGTCGGCATTATCATTTCTATTAGGTGCATGTAAGTGACCATTGTATGTGACATAACTATATAATACTGCGATCCTTATTGCAAGGTACTCCAGTGAAAATAAAAAAACAAAAAAAAAATATTATAAACTGCGATTCTTATTGCAAGGAATTCCAGTTACAAATAAAAGAACTGCGACCCTTATCGCAAGGCACTCCAGATAAAATAAGTAATAAATAATTGAGGGAATACATTCACTAAACTTTGAACTATATGATCTAAAAATATAAACTCTATATACGTATAATATTATAAGTAATACAAATTACATGTTGTTCTATCATCACTCGGAAAAAAAAACTTTAAGATACAAATATACATATATTGCTAGGCACATTATAAATAAAAGTTAAAGAACAACTTATTTATTAATACCATATACCGGGTCAAATACGCGATATTTCGTGCTTTTCGAGTAATTTTGATTTCTAAAGTTTTATGGCGCCCTCTGACGGGAAAAGAACGCATTTTTGAAAAAAGTGTTTTATGTAAAAGAATTGTGATTTTTCACGCAGATTACGAATCTGTCAAAAAACTAGGGGTTCCCATTAAGAAATCAAAAGTGACCTTCGTTTGACCTTGAAAATAGGTTTTAAGGTCAAACTCGTGGTCACCATCTTATGTCCCCTTCAGAACCTTGTGACTTTTGTTTCAGATATTTTTCGCGATATCGCATATTTATAATTTATATGTCTCAAGTTAAAAAACTCACCCTGTATAAAATGAATATATTCATACAATTTTAAACTAGTGAATATGATCTAAAAAATATTAATTTTCTTTTGTATATAGATACAATTATACACTTCCTACTAAGCATTTAATCAATTTATGTTGAAAGAAAGATCTAGATTTAACACACAACCTAAGAGGTTTATTAAAGAACCTATTTTCTATCCCAGAAACTATCGATTCAGGAGTTCCTCTCGAAACCTCTTCGTCATCCCCAAATCCCTTCAATTCTGAACAACAATCAATTAGAGCAAGATCCCAACGTGTTAACTAACCATATTGACATACTCAATTCATTAATAAATCCGGATGCCACCAAGGATCTTCCAAAATTTGACGGCAACCAAAGACTTTTAAATGAGTTCCTCAATAATGTAGACAATTTTTTATCGAGAATGACCCAGCTAATATCGTGAATGAGGAAAATTTGCTAAGCAATTAATTTTTTTAACTATTATTTTATCTAATGCCCAACATCTAAATATCTATTTTTAAAATCTCACTATTACTTTATCTCATGCTCAAAATCTAAATATCTTAGTTGAATATATAAGCTTCAACAACAAAAACTGAAATATATAAGTTAACGAATCCCTCAAGGGGATTCATCAAAAAAAAAAAAATAACGCGGACGGGTAGGCTAAGTCTCCCCTCAAAGGTCCGACTTACTATCTCGAAACAACCTTGTTAGTTTTTTAATATTATTTTTTTATTCAACCGAATTCTCACAAGTCAAAACTTAAACTAAACTTAGACCTACTTCGCTTCATATGGGAAGCCGCCGTTCCCATCGCCCAGTATGCAGACTCATCATTTTCATGTCGGCAGCAGCATCAGGATTCCCTGCAATCCATTTCCAGGCCGATCCAATCCAGTTAATAGATCTTGATCTATAGATCGCCCAGTATGCAGACTCATCATTTTCATGTCGGCGCGTGTATCTGGAGCGACGCAACGTGATCCCAGTGCGATCCAATACCATTCAGTTGTCGTGGGAACAAGTATTCCCCTGAACGAACTGTGTCAGCAATTCTTCCACTGGGTTCAGGGTCAAGTGCGTCGTGTTAACTTATATATAAAGATAAATAAATAGTTAACGACAAAATAGTCATAAATTCGCGTTTACGGTATTTCAGGTTTTCCTTGATGAACTGAAATATGGCTTTGTGACACTTTGTAAAAGCGTCATAAGGCCATATTTTGAAATATGGTCTTTTATCACATGGCCTTATGTAACGGCACCGCCGATTTCTATGGGACACCGGTGGTAGAAATAACGAAAAAATAAAGTGAACACTTTATATTACGTCGGTGTTCGGACACCCTCGATTGGTCATTGTCTAAATGATATTAGTATTACCTATGAGTTTTATCGCACGGTTTTGAATCCTATCTAGCAGGTGCAGAGATATTTTTTGCGCACCCGACCAAATACGGATATTGTTCTATTTGTACTTTCCCATTTTCTCTTCAGAAAATCATCTTCCACACAAAAACGAGTCCCACTGTGCCCAATATGCCTTCCGAGTTCTGCTCTGGTCCCATATAACCTGCCAGCTCGTGTTCTTTCCAGGCTAATATTGGTTCGATGCCATTATTTGCCTGATGGGAGGAACGGATTTCATATCTACTCCAACCCCCCTTTGGCTTGGTCCTGATCATTTGGATAAAGTCCTGCTCTTCCACTTCTTTACTGTTGCAGGCCAGATTTTTATCGCTTAGGTTTTGGCAGGATCCGTCCTTACTTCTTCCGGTGATATAATGTGACCCAGATATTTTACTTTTAGACCGAACAAGGCACAATTTTCTGATTTCAGCTTCAAATGAGCACTGCGTAGCCTCAAACACTTCTTTTAAGGTTTCTCGATTCTCCTCGAACGCCTTACCTGTGGCGATAACGTCATCCAGATACACTAGGCAGGTTTTCTCCGTGAACCCTTGCAATGTTCGTTTCATTAGTAGTTCGAAGTGCCCGGAGCGTTGCACAATCCAAACGGCATCACTGTAAGCTACCAAAGGCCGCTTCCTGTAGTGAAGATAGTTTTCTCACGATCCTTACGATTGATCTCTACCTACCAGTAACCGCTCTTCAAGTCAAGTCAAGAAAACCATTTCGCTTCAGAAAGCGTATCCAAAGTGCCATCGATTCTAGAAAGTGGGTAGCTGTCCTTTTGGATGACATCGTTGAGACGTCGGTAGTCTATACAGAACCTCGTGCAGCCGTCTTTCACGATCACTGGAGAAGCCCATTTTGCGATTCTTCAATCAGCTACTCAACTTTCGTCTTCGACAGGGCAGTCTTTTCATCGCACCGGCTCTTGACACTACCTTTGAATATAACCTATTTTATCGCGCGCTCTTCTTTTTTCTCATGTTTCCTGTTCCCCGTCACACGCAAGAGCATTGCACAGGTGCTACCTCTCTGATGAAATGTGTTTATTTGAAATCGTGATTGGTTGCTTTCACTGCCCAACTGAAGGCAAGTGCTTTAGCAAGGGTTCGATTATTTTTTTAAGTATTTTTGAGTTTTTTTATTTTAATCACAATAACATTTACATGGACTTAATAAAATTCTTTGTTGCAAATGTGCAACAAGAGGAAAATCAATAACAAAATTTAAAATATTGGGTATACATTTTAATTCGTGCGGTATTTTTTCAAAATTTGAACGTTTATTTAAGAAAAACATGTACAATAGTATTATTCGAAGTATTGCCCATCTGAAGGTATGACTTTTTCCCATCTTTCTGGCAATTTGTTGATCCCATCCCAAAACAACTGCGCCGGCTTGGCAGCCAAGAATGAATCAAGCCAATTTTTGATTGATTCTGATTTCTGCTCTGATGTGAACCGGAATTCAGTGAGGGCGTTCTGCATCGACCGAAACAAATGGTAGTCAGAAAGGGCAAGGTCTGGGCTATAAAGCGGGTGGGGTAAGACTTACCATCCACTGTTTTCCAAATAGTTCTTAACCGGAATAGCAACGTGGGGCCGAGTGTTGTCATGATGGGAAATTATTGCCTCGTGTCTGGTCGCATATTTCGGGCGTTTTTTTTGCCATGGATATTCGGCTTTGCCGTTGATTTGGCTGGTTGACCGGGTTTCACAAATGATTTTTTGCGCTTGGGGTTGTCGCAATGGATCCATTTTTCATCACCTGTAACAATCCGATGCAAAAATGACTTCCTCTTGTGGCGTTCCAGCAGCATTTCGGACATGCAAAACCGTCTTTCGAAGTCTCTCGGCTTGAGTTCATGTGGAACCCAATTTCCTTGTTTTTGAATATATCCAGCTGCTTTTAAACGTTTTGAAATGGCTGCTTGAGTGACACCCAAAGATTCTGTGAGCTCTTCTTGTGTTTGGCAACAATCTTCATAGAGTAATGCTTCCGCTTCTTCATCTTCAAACTTTTTTGGCTGCCCAGGACGTTCATCGTCTTCCAAGCCAAAATCACCACTTTTAAATCGTGCAAACCACTTTTAGAACGTTCGCTAAGATAGCTCATGTTCCCCATAAACTTCCACTAAAATACGATGACTTTCGGCAGCAGTTTTCTTCATATTAAAGTAATGAAGAAGAACTCCCCGCAAAAACACTTTTTCAGGCACAAAGTTCGACATATTTGAGTGAAAAAAAAAAATATTATAGTTGTTAACGCTTCAAATGAATGACATATACTGAAATGACGTACAATGACAGTAGCTTTCCAACGCATGTTCCAGTGGAATAATAACAATGGAATAATGCAAGTTACGCCATCTCTTAGCAAACCGCACGAGTTAAGTTATAGACCCAATACAAAATTCAAATGCAATTAATTAACTTTAATTTAGTGAAAATAATGAAAGTAATAATTCAGTAAATTGAAATTAATTTAATTGCTAATGATTAACAAAAAAATAAATAAATGAAAATAAAAAAGAAAAAACAAAAATAAATGAAAAAAGAACACTAAACATCATTTTTAACTATTCAAAGTATGTATCAACTAAATATTACTCGTCAAATGCCGAAAGAATCGCTAAATCGCCTTCGTAAGTTCAGCTGTAATAAGTTCCGAAATGTGTGATAGAATCAAAAGTAATAAACACTGCGATCGACTGAACGTAAGTCTTTCAAATAAATAAGGCGATTCTTTGCTTGTAATTATTTTATGCAGATACTTGATGCAACAGAAGTTGTGATACTTGCTCTACTGGCGATTATTAAACATTTTGTTTTGTTTGGGTTGTATCGCAGACAGTTTTCGTTTTCGCTGGTGTTACTAAAAAGAAAGTAGTCACTTAGCTTTCTTACGACACTTTCGATACAATTAGGAGGCAAGCTTGAATAATTTGCACATCATCTGCATGTGTGTAATAATAACAATGGTTAATCCTCTTTTTAGAGATCATTTATGAATAAGGAAAACACACATAAGATTGGTGTCTCGAAAGGCATCAACTTGGATTCACAATCCAAAGTAGTGTGAGGTTCTAACCGCACAAAGAACATCTCCTGTATCATGACTGATTAATGAAAATTCGACAAATTTCAGCTTTAAAAATGAAATCGCTTTTGAAGAAGGTATTACAATTTATATTAAATTTCGTATAATTTTTACATGAAATCGTGAGGCATTGTTCTTCTCAATCAGTGAACATTGGATTGTAAATCCAAAATGGTTTCTTTTGTAGGATTAACATGCACCTGCAGTCGCTAGTTGCTACAGATAGCGTTCTTTTTTATAGCCTTTGTGACCAGGTCAATCTGCAAATCATGATTCAACTCCTTTTTTCTAATAACTCAAGGTATGTAAATACCTGGACACCATACGTCCAGATATAATACCTGATAAAACAATAAGATTTTATTCTCATTTAACGTTTCTGAATTACGGCCCAATAACCAATATACATAGTTTCCTAAATCTAATAATTAATATCTTATTTTTCTATTTAAAAGTTCCTTCCATTCTAATTTGACGTCCAAAATCATACACAGGTATTTAACTGAGTTAGAAAAAGGTATATTTTAATTATTAATAACGATAGGGAGATTCGTTATTCTTTTGTTTGTAAAATTGATATGAATCGATTCGCCTCGTTTAGTTTGTTTCGCCATAATTACGTTCAAACTCCTCGACAGCATTTTGTATTTTTTTGGTTACCTTAACCACACTGTTATTATTGCAGTTTCGTCTACGAATGTGGCTATCATTTAGTCATTGCTAATGGAATGTCACTAAAACATAATAAATGCAGTGTTGGCTCTAGAGCAATCCCTTGGGGCACACCTGTTTGTATTTCTCTACGTTCAGTGTACGCTTTTCCACAACGTAATATAAAGAATTTAAGGCTTATGAATCTCAAAATATTGTCTAGGTAGTTTATACTCTAAGCTCATATGCCAAACCTTATCAAAGGTCTACCCAACTAAAAATAACGAAGAACAAATAGATTTTTCATTATATTCCCTTTCTATTACATCAGTTATACGATGCACTTCGTCAACTGTTGAGTTCAGGAATAGTTTTCTTACTTCGATAAGTTTGGCTAGTCTTTTGAGAAGTAGTTTCTCAAAAAATTTTGACAATATCGACAAAAGGGAGATCGGCCGATATGAAGTCACCTTTGATGGATGGAAACAATTATCTCTGCTATTTTCCAGTGCTGTGGAACATATTTTAGTCTAAAACAGGCATCTACATATTACATAGAAGTTTTACCAGAGCAGTGCATAGCAATTCCTTTACGAAATGTGCGGTAATAATGGCATACCCCGGTGATTTCGATTAGATAGTTTCTGCACTCAGGTAATAAACTCCCTTACCGAAACATATGGTATATTTTCCTTAACTGTTTTGTCAACAAATTTAATGTTTTTATTTGTCATTGCAAGTGAAAAAGCTTTGAAAACATTTATCAGGTGGTCAGCAAAGAGCCTACTCATGGGTTTATTTTTGGGTCTCCGATCCACTTCACATCGGATGTTTTCAGTGGGGGAGCTTGTAATTGGGAACTTTTTAAACGTTTTACAGCACTAAAAGAGAGTAGCCAGAGGCTTCATCAACCATTAGATTGCGAAGGTGTTTATTCAGAGAATAATTTTTTGAGAGTATTGTTAAACATATTAAAATTTTTTTTATCGCCCAGCTATGTAGTCTTTTGGTGTTTTTTATGAGCTTTTCTCTTTTCAACGATTAATTCTATAACTTCCGTGAGATACCCTACTGAGGCTTGTCTTTTGTTGTTGATAGGTCGGTGAACAGCTAGTTGTATGTCAGCAATGAATTGCTTTAACTCAATATCAAAATGTTTTGTTGTGGCCAGTGGGGATCTTGGTCAAAAAACCCTTCGTTTAATTCTCTGAAAGCATACCAGTCAATTTTTATTGTTTGTTGGTCTTGCAATATTTGTGTGTCATTGTCATGTCATTACCTTTTGTTCTTTTTCTTTTGATTAAATTGTTGACTTCGAAAATTTAAAAAAATTTATTAGTCAGATCTTTGACCATACTATGGCGGTCCCACAAGTACACGACCCAACAAAGAAAATACAAAAATGTTGGAAAAAAAATTATTTATTTTTCAACATAATCGCCTTTCAGCTCTATGCACTTATCCCAGCGATGTCCACAAATTTCGATACCCTTTTTATAATAATAAGTGTCTTGCTCCTTAAAATAGCCATTAACTGCCGACTTCTTCATCGTTGGAAAATCTTTGACCACCGAGTCATTTTTCAAGTTTGGGAACTGAAAATAATCCGAGGGGGTTGAAACTGGTGAATAAGGTGCATGAGGTAGCAGTTCAAACTTTAATTCATTAATTTTGGCCATTGAATTCACGACACTGGTTTTGCTCGAGTGTGAGCAAATTCGGTACCCATCTTGCACACAGCATTCTCATGTCCAAATTTTCATATATTATGAACATTTTGAAATGCCTACAATGTCTGCTAGCTCGCGCACTTTCAGTTGACCGTCATCCAGTACCGCTTTGTGGATTTTCTTCACTATTTCTGGAGTCGGCACCCCATTTGGTCGAAAACTGCGATGGTCGTCTTGGCAGCTCGTACGGCCTCTTTTAAACTCAGCAACCCAACATTTTATTGTTGTAAACGAGGGAGCAGACTTACCCAGAGTAGAATCCAGTTCAGCTTTTATATTGGTTGGGCTGAGGCCTTTCAAATAAAAGTATTGTATCACATAACGATGACCAATTTTCTTCATTTTCACAAATTCACTGACAACGTTCATTATTGATGGCTGCCAAACAAATACTAAGCAACGTGGCGCTTTCAAACTTGAAACATATACTTTATAGACTGCGTACTTTCAGTGATACAATACAGTACAATACAATACAGTGATATTTTTAAATAACCACCGCCATGTCTTGGTCAGGCCGGGTACTTCTGGGACCACCCTCATATCATGTTCATCACAAGAAAACTGAAGACCTCTGGCCACTACTTTATTCGGCCTAGTAGCTTTATTTTCATATGAGTGCCATTGGATTTTTTGTTTTGGTCAGCTCATCTGTTATTTCTCTGTATATTTGTATGTCACTATCATCGATATTTATTTTCCAATTATTGTTACTGTTAGATGTAATCTTACATTCTTTTTTCCGTTTTCTCTTCGATTATCCTTTTCAATTCACTGAATCTTTCAATTCCAGATATCATGATTGGTGGTGGTAATTACTTTATTTTCATATCAGTTCTTTTGTTCTTTACTTGTTTTTTTCATATACACTAAACTTCTGAGCTTTCTTCTGCTTTTCAATTTTTTTCGCAAATCTGTTTTTCTTCAGTTGGCTATTTATATTTTGTACAAGCTCATCTACCTCAGTGTGAAATTGAATAGATTTATTTTTCTGCGTTAGTTGGGCAGGATTATCAGTTACACTACCCAAAGTGATTCTACTTTTCAGCTCCTTAATGTGCTTTTGCAGGCTTGTAACTGTTCTTCAACATGTTGTATTCCTTAAAGTTCAGCTTGTCATTCCTTGTAGTAGTCACCTACTTTAATTTTCGCTTGTGAATCTTTGTGTTCACTACCAACTAAATGAGCTACATCGAGTGCGCTTTATTTTAGAGCTGATTGGCTGCTTATAATTTTGAAGCTTTCTTTGGGTGTTATACAATACATACTTCTCAACGCAGAAGTTTTTAGATGAGATCTCGGCGTAAAAGAGCTCCTTCTGAAGTTTTGTTGTTTAAGCAATAAGTGGTCCCCCCTACCCAAATCCATGAGACCGATCTCCGAATAGGGTGGATTTATCAGTTTATCTAGTTTACCTGGGATATTTTAATCTATTGTTTTGTTTATTGTCATTTTTTTCATCTAAATTTGTTTTATTGGATAGTATAGTTGTCTGTTTTCAGGGATGGATGCATTAAAAGGTTTTGGATACAAAAAAAAATGTTTACTTGTCTTCAGGTCTTTTTATTAACAAAAATTCATAAGAATAAGTAAGAGTTTGACAAATTAATTTTAATAAAGTAACAGATTAACATAGTAGTTCATAACAAAGTATAAGCAAAAGTTAAAGTTGTAGTTTATATTGTATTAAGGTGAGTGTTTAATTAGAAATCTATAAAAGTTTAAGTTATAATAATGTATTAATTCAACACTCCTCGTCAGCATTTGTATCAAAGATTTATTCCAAATTTTCGAAAACAAAATAAATGTTTGCCCTTGGAACCGCTTTCGTTAGCCCATCTGCTGCCAGAAATCCAGTTTGGAGATAATCAATTTTAACTACCTTTTTGTCAATCGCTTTTCTAATTAAATGGTACTTGTATTCAATATGCTTTGTTTGTTACTGCTTGCCTCCATATAGTGCTATACGTTGTGCACTTTGACTATCGCAAAAGACAAATTTTGGATCTGCTAAATTGACATTAGGCTCCTACATTAAAAACCGAAGTGAATATATTTCTTTTGCAGCTTCGGAGGGTGCAATGTACTCGGCCTCTGTACTAGATGTTGCAACTGTCCGTTTGCAGTACCTGCAAATACAAAACAAAAACCAGTCCTTTATGCCCTCTGCCCAGCTTGCATTGAGCTGGGTAACGTATTAAATATAGAGCGGCATTTCAATATTGTTTTTAGGGTTTTGAACGAGTTGTGCTAAGCTGCTTACGCCGTACACAATATCAAGTTGACTGAACACTGCAAGGTGCATTAAGGGCCCAATTAATTTCTGATACTTTTGTGTTTCAACAGCAACACGTTCCCTAGTTATAGATGGTTTCTTTTCCAGCTTAACCTGCATAGGAATATAGTTTCGTTAAGCATTTTGCAAACTCTATTTGCATAAAATTATTTATATATCGTGTTCGAGAAATAAAGTTTGGTTGTTCCTTTCAATTTCAAGACCGATGCAAGGAGTAGGATGTCCAAGAAAGCTAGGAAGCTATTATTATATCAACTACATATATATATATATATAATGGTCGTAGTTTGATTGTGATAGGGACAATCCTTCAAGTTGTTCATGTAAGTAAGCGTGCCACAGTCTACTAGGCTGCTTAAGACCGTAGAGAGATTTATTAAGACGATATACCTTTTTTGGGTGAATACAATCAATAAGACCTTCAAGTTGATTCATAAAAATCTCCTTGTCAAATTTGCCATTTAAAAAAACAGTTGATACATCAAAGTGATGGAGTTCCATATCATTTTTCACGGACAACGCACTAATAATTCAAAGCGAACTTTGTCGTATAACTGGCGAATAAGTTTCAACATAGTCAACTGTGAGTGAAGCGTTTAGCTACGAGCATCGCTTTTCAACTCTCGATTGTTCCATCTGACTTATATTTGGATTTAAAAACCCTTCGACAGCCAATAGCTTTCCGATCGCACAAAGTCCAGACTATGGTAATCCTCCTTCATAGCAATAGTACATTCATTGGTATCAGGTTAGTTCATAGCTTTCTTAAAATTCTGCGAATCTTAACCTATTCCTTATAACTTCCCTTCCTTGCGAACGCCTTTCTATATTTACATTATATTTTTCATTTTTACAAAGTTTGTTTTTACTCGCATCACCATTTATATAGTCCCCTTCATTCTCATTAACTCTTTCCTCCTTTTCGATTTTTTTTTTTTTAAATTACGAAATATTTTCCTTTTCCATATTGTTTTCCTTGCTAAATTTGAATTCGTAAAATTTGCTATTTTTATTCTCAATTTGACTATAACTAGTAGATTCAAGTAAACGGATGTCTCTATTCTTAATAATGTCTAATGTCCCACTCTTCCACAAGCGATATGACTCTACAAAAAAAAAAAAAAAACAAGAGCAAACTCATCGCTTTTTGGGTCCAACTTTGATCTTCCAAGAGTTTTATTTAGTACAAAAGGTCCCAATTTCACGGAAGTGGGTAACAATAGGAACCCTACCTGTTCAAATTTGTTAATCGTCAGTAAAAGTAGCAAAATAAATTGTTAATTGACTCGGTATTCATCGGGCCACATAGATCTGTGTGTATGATTTCTAAGCTTTGCTTTGAACACTTTTCCATTCTTGTCTGGAATGGAAGCCTCGATTATTTACTCCTTATACATGTTACACTATCCATAGTATTTTATTATTATTCCCGAACTTTGGCAGTCCCTGTACCATCGAGTGTTCTTTTATTTTCGAAGACAAGTAAAATTCAAATGACCATATCTCCTATGTCAGCATTGTAAAAGATTATTTTCTTCCTCAGTTTTGTTGAATGTACTTTGTTCTGATGCTAGTATTTCTAAGTACAATCCGTTACTTTTTACAGCTTCTAACAAAAGGCTATCCCCTCGAAATATGTGTGCACGTTCCCCTTCTATAAGAACTCTGCATCCATTATCAGTTGGCTTGCTTGCCGATATGAGGTTGCTCCTTAAAGTTAAAACATATAAGGCATGATAAAAACATAAAGGTCTCTTTTCTCCATTTACTACTATATTTATCTGAACTATTTCTATGCCCTCAACAATTGCTGATTTGTTATTGGCAACCTTAGTTATTGGAAAACTTTGTCTGAAACTTCTTTGGATGTTTTACTATGTACTAATTCAAACATTTTCAACAAATCGAAGCTTTTCTTTTTGTTGAATAGTTCCTCGATAATCGCGCTTTATATACCCCTTGCGTCCGCATCGGTGGCAGTTGTAATTAAAACTAGGTTTTGATGTATCTGGTTCCTTTTCGTAACTGCAATTATATGTGTGTTTTGACATACTTGATTGCTGTTCATGAGGCTTCCTTTTTTGAGCTTTGACTCTAAGCGCATCATTCTAACGTTCAGTTGTTGATTTTCTTTTATCGCTCACCTCTAAGAGTCTACAACGCACAACCTCCATTCCCGGAAATTCATGACACGTATCGAAAGCAGCTTGTACGTCCTTATAGCACTCCGACAATCCATCTAGCAACAGCATCACCAGCAGCTCAACGTCCAGTTTGGCATCCATCTCCCGCAGCCGGTTTACAATTGAATTGAAGTTAATAAGATATTGTTCCATATTTTCGCCATCATGCATTTTAAAATTTATTAACTTACGGAATTCCTGAACCTTTTGCGAATACCCTTGCGATCAAAGGTTACCTTTCAAAAATCCCAAAGTTCTTTTGACGTGCAGAACGCTCTCACAAAGGAGATTTGAGGAGGTGGAAATTACTCAGAAAATTAAAAATACAAGTTTATTGATCCAATCCTCAAAACATTTTTTATATTCCGTTTTCGGTATGTCCATCAGTGCTTCCTGCGATTTTTCCATTACTTCCGCGTTCACCGTGGTGATTTTTTTTTAACTCGATTGAACAGAAAGAAGCCACAGGGAGCCAAATCAGGTGAATTCGTTGGCTGTTATTGCATTTTTCGTCGAAAAATTACGAATAATGATGGCAACGTGCGACGGTGGGTTATCATGGTGCACAATCCACAAGTTTTCTGCTCACAATTCTGGTCTCTTTTGGCGAATTGCTTCACGCAAACGTCTCATAACGCCCAAATAATACTCTTTGTTTACTGTCTGGCCTTCTGGCAAAAATTCATGATGCATAACACTGTTATAATCCATGAAAACCGTGAGCATTGCCTTCTTTTTTGACTGAAAACGACGTGTTTTTTTTTTTCGGCTCATTTGGTGAACGCCAACCACTTGCCTGATATCTGGATTGCGTGTTGCACGAGACCCACGTCTCGTCTCCAGTAATGATCCTTTTGGTGAATGTGGGATCGGATTCAGCCTCGCAAATCATCTTTTTTGCGACGTCAACACGGTCTCTTTTTTGCATGAAATTGAGTTCTTTTGCTGCTACACAACGGAAACCCAAATCATTAACCAAAATAAAAAATTGTTAATTTGTGATTATTGAACAACTTTTCTTTTACTTCACCAATGTTTTCGTTGGTTTTCGATATCGATGGTCTGCCATTGGGTTCATCATTTTTGATTGACTCGCGACCACTTTTGAACCACTCGTGCCACTGGTAAACGACCGTTTTCTTTAGAAAATCGTTGCCGAAATATTTTTCCAACATTTCCAACGTTCGCGCACCAATAAATAAGTTTGTTGTTGCAAATTTAAATCAATTTCTAAAATTGTAAAAAATCGCCAACACACACAGAGATAGTTGTACTCTTGGTAACGTAACTTTTGCAGATGTCAAACTATGACGCTAAGATTTAGAGGGAATGTCAACAGATATACCAACTTAACAAAAACAGAAATGAAATCGGAACAATGCGAACGCCACACGGTGACTTTTTGATCAAGGTCATATATGATTTTGCGAAGCTTTCGTCTCCGCTTGATGCATGCCTCGTACGACACGCATGCCTTATCTCAGGGCTATTGAATTTTAACGCGTTCCTCCACTCTTTTGCAGCTTCAGACATCGATATTTCTGCAAGTTTTATGCGCTCTTTGTCAATCTAAAAGCACATTTCGTAGCTGTTCGGGTCGATTTCTAAATGCATCGCTTTCATTATGTGCAAAATTGAAGCAAAGCCGTCATTGTACACACAAACTGCAATTATCCATAGTTATATCTAACACAGTTTTACCACTAGAAATGGATTTTGAGGCCAATGCCCACACAGTCAAATTTAAACTTTCAATACAGTTTTGAGTATAACCGCCGATGCATTGAATAAGAAGATCATCTCTGGTCAATTATTCGAAGACTGGCTTGATAGCTTCATACATTTTAATTGGAAAAGCTGGCTTATGTTCGTACTCAGCCATGGCTGAGAGCAAGTGCTCTAAAATACTTCAAATATTGACAGTGGCATACGGTGAGTCTGCTGTAAGAAAAAAAGAAGTGTTTACAAGTGGTACGAGTTCTACCAAGATGGCCGGGAAAATGCTAATGACGAACCTCGCTCTGTACACCACAGCACAACAACAAAATATGATAACGTCGAAGCTGTGAAGAAAATTGTTTTCGAAAATCGTCGAATTAACATAAGAGAAGTTGCCGAGGATGTTGCCATATCGGTCAGCTCGTGTCATGTAGTTTTTTCGGATGTTTTGGGTATGAGCGGTGTGCTAGCGAAGTTCGTTCCTAAACTTCTTAATTTTCAGTAGAACCGCATGAGCACCGCTCAGGAGCTCTTGAATGACGTCAATGATGACCTTCTGAAAAGGGTCATAACTGGTGACGAATCATTGGTATATAGTTATGACGTCGAAACCAAAGCCCAATCGTACCAATCAAAGCACTCAGGAAAGTCAAGTTTTGAAGCAATACGAAAAAGACGTCCAGAATTGTGGAAAAACAAAACCTGCTTATTCATTGTTACATCTGAGAGAGTTTTTGGTCAAAAACCACACGACCATTATGCTTCAGCCCCGTATATTCACTGAATTTAGGCCAATGCAACATTTTGCTGTTCCCAAGACTGAGGAGACCTTTGAAAGAACGGAGATTAGTAACGATTGAGGAAATAAAAACGGCATCGTTGGAAGAGCTCAAGGCTATACCAAAAAGTAATTATGAGAAGTTCTTTGAGGGCTGGAAAAATCGTTAGTACAAGTGTATTGTATATGAGGCGGATTACTTTAAAGGGGATAGCATTAATATTGAGAGCAATAATAAAATCAATCAATTTTAAATTCTAGAGTGGCCCAACCCCTTAATGGGTTATTTTCTGCGTGCCCTCTCAAGCCATTTCATCTCTGAAAATAAATCTATAATGAAGGTTGCAAAATTAGATCGTGCTTCGAAAAAAAATGTGGGCAGACGTTTGATAATAAAAAAAAATATTTTGCCATAGTAAAATGGATTGGGGCAATCGAATTGACAAGGTACAGGCCAAGAGAATTTATTGAATCAACGAAGGGTGGGAACTCGTCAGCATCGAGAATGTTATAGTTTGGATCCCTACATAAAAGATTCCTCTATAAAAAAAACGTAAATGTAAAAATAGGAGAATTTAAATGCAGTCTATATACGTTAGTGTTAGCAATTACAGATACTAGATAGTTCACTTGAATTAATCCCAGAAATACCTACAGTTAACAAAACAGAAATTGTAAGAAATATGAATTCTCAGTGAAGTTCAAAATGTAAAAGATCTTAAACTTCTTAAAAGCTCTATTATAAGCAAAAACAGTAATAACTAACAGCAGTAACTTAGATAAATAAATTAATAGGAATAAAATAAAGAAACTAGATGACAGTACTGTAAACTTAAAAATTTTGCAAAATAAGAGATATTTATAAATAACATAAATTCGTTGATAGGAAAATAAGTATAGTGAAAATTATTTATAGTAATAGTTTGTAATAATTGTTTAATTGAGATAATGAATATCAGTTATTTCAATTTTAAAATATTATAAAATGTTTGTGTAGGTTCAAATGATGGAACTTTTTTTTTCAATACAATCGCTTGATGCAATACAATTATAATTTACAATTCAATCACTTTTATCAGCCCCTTTTACTTTTCTTTATCTTTAATTTAAATCACTTTACCACTACTCGTAATTCACATATCAAATTCAACTTTAGAACTGACTTGCAATTCTTGTGGGGCTCACGTATTTATACTGTCTTGACAATTTCCGAGAAGCTTCTGTACTATCCAGCGTTATGTACTTCTTTCGATTTTACTAGAATATTCGCTAAAAGTTTTCATTCCCCATTCTAAAATAGTTGAGTCCATTGCTATTCCAGTATGAAAATATTTATATTCTGCTATTCAAATATAAATTATGCTGTTCACCTTCGAAAGGAAACGACACTGCTCCCTCCTTAAAGTTGTCCGGCCCGATCACCTTCATCATACAACTTTCCGTTGTTATGACACATTCTATCCATTGGGATCATTTTAATATTTCCTTAATCTCCACACCGAATCCGGTAGACAAGTCATTAATGCGGGTTATCACTTTCTATAGAGCTTCCCAATCCTATTGCATATTTGGCGATTTGTCTTTCTTACGGGGAGGATTACACAGCCACACCAGATCTCCTTCGTTGAAGATGGAAAATTTTGTTTTGGTGTCATACCAAGCCAACCTACCAAGGCAGGTTCGATGCCTGCCAGTTGGGATGAATGGATTTCGTCTGTACTCCAACCTTTTATTGGCTAGTGTTGCAGTGTTCACATTTAACTCCGCACGGTGAATGAGAGAGAGCATCAGCAACTGCTCGATTCATCTCGCAATTTGGCCATCATGGTTCTTTAATTGTAGTAGCTAAGAGCTTCGTTCCCAGAATTAAGGCCAAAAGGTCAAGCCAAGTTACACAATAGTTCCATTCGGGTCTGGAGAGTAACTTGCTATAATGTGCAACTACTTTCTCTTGATCATGAACTTAAAAGACCACAGCATCCACGATTAACATATCACCTGACTTCACGTCCTTACTTCTTCCGCTGATATAATTTGACCTAGATATTTTACCTCCGGAGGGAACAAGGCACACTTGAGATTCTATTTAGAGTCTATTTTTACCATCCATTTTTCCTTACCGGTGACTTCTGCTAGAGGACTTTTATTGCATCGTTTTGTGAGCGAAACTTGGATGCTGGTCCTGAGGCCCTCGACTCCTGCTACCAATTTCTGCGATTTTCCCGACTGATGGCTTTAGAAAGGTTTACCGGTATCGCCGCACGGGCTCTTTACACTGTCTTCGATGATACTATATTTTTTCGCAATTCCAGCAGTGTATCTTGTTCCTCTTCGCTTAATCTTGCGCAGGAGCATTCAACAGATGGTGCTTCTCTTACGAAATGTGTTCCTGCAATTTCTTCAGCAAGGTTTCCATTCCCGGCCATTCTTACTGCTGACTGTAGCTTTGGATCTTCGATTTCCCTGATGAATTCGTCCTTTGCCATTTCTTCGATTATTTCCTCTCCTGCGGTGGGTATGCCAAATGTGCTGTGTTCGAGATTACAATTAGAATAATTAATTATATGTAATAAAATATATTGTATGGTAATGTTTAATATAAAATATGTAAAAGGGGAGATGTAAAACATTAGTGCATACCTTTTGGGGATAAAACACAATAAAATTGATAAGCAACTGAACCGGTCGTGTTTCATTTTGCTCCGCCTTTTTCCATTTTTCGTGTGGTGACCAAAATCCTTTATATCGATTTTTCATGGTCCTTCGAGTGGTTACGATTAATAGTAAATCAATCAACGTTATCAATTATAATATAATATTAAAAAAAAAAAAAAAAAAAAAATTAACTTAAAGAAGCCAAAAGTGAAGAACAAAACTACCAGTGAGTTTTTTTCTAAGGTGCAAATCGGTATCCCGCGTCGTGAAATTTCTTTCGGTTTTTTAAAAAACATAAGACCAACAAAAGATTGCAGTAAAATCGCAGCTATAACCGTCATCTCCATTGTTCGACCATTTTGCCGTTCCAGTGAACAGTTCTGCTCAAAGTTGGACTACTTTGCAACAGCACATCCACCGTTGAGTCCGTTACTACCGCAAAGGCTCCGTTGGGATATCCGCTACAACTGTGCGACACACATCTGGGATACCGTTTCGATTTTAAATCAATTTTCTGCAGATCTCCGGCAATTTAAATAATCTAAAAGATACGTAATTTTAATTTTTTTCTCTTACGAGTATTTTTTTTTTTTTTAAGAATTTGCTAAAGCAAATTACAAAGGATTGGGAAAATTTTGGAAAGAGATCCCCGAAGGCGAGGACAAAAAATTACATCTCCAACAGGATTGCCATGCTGGAGGAAAATTTCAAGATTAGTACCCAACATAACACCGATGGAATATCCTCAATAGAAGCTGGAAAGGAGGATGAATTAGAGGAAATCTTCGACAGGATTAAAGACAATTACCTGGACTACAAAACAGCGCTATTAGATAGCATGGATAAACTTCAAGCAACAGTTCAGACCCCGGTAAGTGATAATATAAGTACCTCTAGCGATAAGAACATCATTCGATTGCCGAAAATAAATTTACTAGTCTTTTTGGGGGAATATGAATCCTGGAGATCATTTCATGATACTTTGTGTCTTTAATACATACAAATAAAGCACTAACAGAGGTTTTGAAATCTAGTTTGGGCGGTGAAGCCGAGCGTCTCCTTCAACATTTAGTCATTGACAACGGGAACTATAAACCAGCATTGGACATTCTCACATCTCGCTATGACCATAAACGTGTCCTTGCAAATGTACAGCTGAGAATCTTTTTTGCACAAGAGAACATTAGCCACGAGACCGCTGCACATCTGAAAAAATTGCTAGATACATCAGTGGAATGTCGACACGCTTTGAAAAATCTCGATGTACCGGTGGAACACTGGGATGTTATCCTTATCTTTTGTTTAGTGAAAAAACTTCCCACAATAACACAACAACTTTGGGAAGAAAAGCTAGGGACAGATAAGGAATTACCAAAGTTTGAAAGTTTCACTGAATTTTTAGAAGCAAAATTTAGGACATTGGAGGCAGTTGGTCAACGGGAAGATATAGGAGTCAGTAAGATCTTTAGGGCACCATTAACAAAAACAAAATCGTTTTACTTGAAGCAGAATCAAAAGAGTCAGTTCAGCTGTAAAGTGTGCAATAAAGGGCCTCATTCACTGCGGACCTGCAACCGGTTTTTAAAAATGGACATGAATAAAATCGGCATATGCGAGAATTGTCTGGCATACAGACACGCAACCCAACAGTGCCCCAGCAGAGTCCGATGCTACTTTTGCCAACAGCTTTACCACTTCCTTTTACACATTAACCCCCTTCACACTCACAATTCAATTCACACACAAAAAATACCCAAAACTACACAACACATGCAGCTCCTAATTCGGTCACCACCACCCAACAAACATATACCCCCACACAATCCCATTTATCTACAGTACACTTAAACGCTACCCCTTTTCAGCCCACACTACAGGTAGTCATTTTTCACGCAGTAAAATCCCATGTAGACGTGTTACTCGCAACAGCGCTGGTGAAAGTAAGATCCTCTTCAGGTATAGTAGTGTAGTGTAACTAACTTTATTTCTGATCGGGCAGTCAAGAGATGAGGAATGAAAGGAGCTTGTCACAACTACGTTGACCTTAGGTTGGGGTCTCTGCACTCGGTCTATGAAACCAGCACCCGAGCCTTAATATTCGAATCTTCCGGCCCACGAGCTAATACCAAAGCAGTGGAAGCACATACAGGGATTAACTCTAGCTGACCCGACCTACTATAAGCCCGCCGAAATCGATCTGCTATTGGGAAATGACATCTACTCCGAGATAGTACTTCCAGAAATCATCCGTGGCGAAGAAGCAAAGTCACCCATTGCGCAGAATGGGTGGATTTTGATGGGTAAAGTACCAAAACGTAGTCGAGCCATAAGGAACTTCCTTCAAGTACTTGATGTCAGCCGGCAACTCCAACGTTTCTGGGAGATGGAAGAAACAACCTTTAAGGGAGCACGGTGCTGACCCAACAAAAATTACAATTCTATCCACCATTGCTAAGCTCTTCGATCCCTTAGGATGGATTTCACCCTGCGTCGTCAAGGGAAAAATTTTGATGCAGAAACTGTGGCGTAGCGAGCTAAAGTGGGACGAGCCTATTTCATTTGAGTTAAGGAAGGAGTGGAACGCTTTTTGTGAGGAATTGCCCCAACTTGAAAAGATCCGTATCCCTCGATGGATCCACACGCACAGCACTCTTAAGGAACTAGAATTACACGGTCTCAGTGACGCGTCCGAGAAGGCATACGGTGCCGCTATATACTTTCGAGTTCTCGATTCCAACGACGTCATCCATGTACAGTTGCTTATGTCCAAGACCAGAGTCGCTCCAGTAAAAACCCAAACAGTGCCACGACTAGAACTCTGTGGAGCTGTTACTCTTGCAACACTGATGGACTATACTTCTAAGGTTTTAGGCTTTCCCAATGTGAAGCAATATGCGTGGACGGACTCAACCATTGCGTTAGCGTGGATTGCTGCTATTCCAATCAAGTGGGCCACCTTTGTTAACAACCGGGTAGCCGAAATACAACGACTGGTGAAACACATTCCCAGTGACAGTGACACATTCCTGCGGATATAGCATCCAGAGGAACAACGCCTTCTGCCTTACATGCTAACAGACTTTGGTGGAATGGGCCAGATTTTCTGCGAGAATCTTGGGAGTTTCAACGTCCACAACAACCGACGAGCTTAACTACAAACGAGGAAAAACGGTCAATTAAAGCTCACATGGGGATTCAGGTAAAAAATGATTTTTACACTCTGATATCAAAGAGTGTTTAATCTTACAGAACTTATAAGGATCATTGCGTGCTGTCAACGATTTATAACAAATTTACGAAACATACCTGAGTCGAGAAAAGGTAATTTACTCTCTCCAGTCCAAATTCATTCTGCCATGCATGCTCCAAGCTCGCTCTGCCCTTATACGGACTCTGATAGAATCTTGCGAGTCGGAGGTAGATTACAACAGGCGGATCTTCCATTTCATCAACGAGACCCAATCATACTCAAAGGAAATCATCATTTCCTACAGGACTACAGCACAACAGGTACTGGATCCTGAAATTTAAAAATTGTGTTAAGGGATATTTACATAGCCGCACCATCTGCTTTCGGTATCGAGTTAAAACGTCGCACCAACTGATGGGCAATCTACCGGCCCCAAGAGTGCGCATCTCCCAACCATTTACACATTCCGGGGTCGACTACGCAGGTCCAATGGAAGTAAAGTCATGGAAAGGACGGGGGACCAAAACCTTCAAGGCGTACTTTGCCATTTTTGTGTGTTTGGCTACCAAGGCCATACACATCGAATTGGTGAGCGACCTTACTACAAACGCATTCATCGCAGCCCTACGACCATTCATATATTTAGCGACAATTGGACGAACTTCGTGAGAGCCAACAAGGAATTGAAGAAGTCATTTGAGAAATCGAAATTTGTTTAAAAGGATGTGGTAGAAACGATCTCCAAAGAAGGAATAGAGTGGCATTTTATTCCTTCAGCTTCCCCCCACTTTGGCGGACTGTGGGAAGCCGGAGTGAAATCAATAAAATACCACCTTAAAAGAATCATCGGAACCGACACTTACACATTTGAGGATTCCACCACGCTTCTACATTAAATAAAAGCGTGTTTAAATTCGAGGCCATTGTGTCATATGACCGACAATCCTCACGATTTCACCGCTCGCACTCCCGGACACTTCCTTGTTGGACGAGCTCTAAGCTCAATCCCTCAACCTGACTTAGCGGAGTTCAAGATCGGACATTTACAACGATGGGACCGCCTCCAGAAATTACAACAGCTATTCTGGAAGCAGTGGAATATTTGACGCGTCTGCAACAGCGCCCAAAATGGCACAAAATTGAGGAGCAACCCAAGATAGGGGATCTAGTCCTGATCAAGGATGATCACCTACCCCCCACAAAATGGAGTTTAGCACGCGTCATAAACACGTATCCTGATACAAATAACCTGGTTCGGGTTGTCAAGTTGAAAACACAGAATGGAGAAATAAAACGACCGATCACAAACTACGATCACGAAAGAGAGAAGAAAAAGGATGAGCAACTTTCATTGTGAAATACGATGCACAACAACAACAATGGTCATTGACCCCATAAGGCATATTCAAATATTTGTCTAATTTATTGTACTTTAAATTACCTGGTCAACTTGGTGACTTGTATACTTGGTATGGTGTATACCTACAACTTTCAATACCTTCATAGTTTGAGCAAAACCCTTTATTTCTTTTATTTATTTATTTTTTGTTTTTTTATTCGACGCAACAACAACATAACACTTACACTACACATTATACCGGTTTGCCAATCAACACAATAAACACCAATAACGAACGAAGAGGAACAAAACAAACGAAGAAGATGGCTGTGGGTGATCGACAAGGAAAGCACCAACATGAAGGCAGAGACACTTTACGAAATTAAGGGTCATTGAGAACTATGTTCACGACCGGGGAGGATGTTCGAGATTACAATTAGAATAATTAATTATATGTAATAAAATATATGATAATGTAAAATATAATATATATATAAGAGGGAAAATTTAAAATATTAGTAATCCTATGCTATGCAGAAAATTCCCAGTATAAATTATTATAATTAAGACCCAGTATATTGCATACCTTTTGGGGAGAAAACACAATAAAATTGATAAGCAAATGAACCGGACGTGTTTCATTTTGCTCCGCCTTTTTTCATTTTTCGTGTGGTGGTCAAAATCCTTTATATCGACTTTCATGCTGTTTGGAGCTGCTGCAATGTTTCTCCTCGTTCCTGCATGGCTATCCTCAAACTGTTTCACAATACCCTGTATTGAAGCCATGTAACCTTATTGCTTTTGTATGTTAATTGTTTGCAAAAATTCTGCTGCAAAACACTTCTCCGTATTGTCCCAGTTGTTCTCCCAAGAAGCTATTTCAAACTGTTTCTTATACGTTGACCATGAGGTTTGTCTCTGTAACTCTTTTCTCATTGGACCGCTTAAAGAACATTCCCGCATTTTCTGTTTTCCTACTGTTTCAAGCTCTTTTGCTAATTTCTTAAATTTGTTATCTATTTGTTCAACGTTGTCATCAATTTCTTGCTGTAGAATGTTCTTTTGCTCTTTCAGATTATTCTTCTGTGCATCGAATTTTTGTTCAATTTCTGTTTATCCAGCTTTTATCCGAGACTTTCTTTAGTTGGTCTTGATTTTTCTTCTGTTCGTCCAACTTTTGTTTAAGGCTGTTCTTCTGTTCTTCTGTTCTTCTATTCCTCTGTTGTTCCAGATTTTTCTTTTGTTAGTCGAGACTATTCTCCTGTTCGGCCAACGTTCGTTCGAGGCTATTCTTTTGGGCTACCATTTTCAGCATGAGTAGTTGGAACCATGTCGTGCCGGTAGTCATTTGTTCTTCCTCGTCAACGGAGTATATTGTTATGCAGGTGCAACAATTATCAGTCAGTTGAAAGATATGCGTGCGCAACTATTATATACTATTATTATATAGTATTTCAATCTTAAAGATGCAGGTCTTATTTGGTTAGTTATTTTTCTTTTGCCTTTTGTGTGACGTTGAATCTTCTTTTTTGAGGAACCAAAAAAAAACTGTTATTATAAGAGTGTAGAAAATGGATTTTGAGAGACATTTTGCACCCAAAGTTTTGGTACGACTGAAGCAGTTCATTCACTAAAAATTGATAGTTTTCTGATTTTTTATTGCCTGGAAAGCCTTTTGCAACTGCAACAAAGCATTTCCATGCTTGTAGTTCTTTCTTATTCAATTTTTGGGTAAACTATTCACCCTTACCCAATTTTCTTATTTGTGGACCTACAAAAACTCCTTCTTTCAGCCTAGCATCACTAAGCTGAGGGAAAACTGTTTTCAAATACTTGAATCATTCGCTTTCTTTGTCCATAGTTTTTAAATTTTTTTTATTAATCCCAATTTAGTGTGTAGGGAAGGTGGAATAACATATTTTAGGGTCAACTAAAGGCGTGTACTTGACGTTATTGCTTCCTGATTGATACGTAACTCTTCCCGGCCAATCCTTCTTTATGTAAAGATCTTTCGTAGCTCGACTGTCCCACAAGCACAAAAAAGCAACAATACTTTGTGAAGCCAACCTGCAATCCAAAGAGGATAGCATTGATTTTTAAATCTCCACAAATTGCCCAATTATATTTTTTGTAAATAATTAAATTCAAAATCAAGTCCACTGTACATATTATATGTTTGTATTCATGACCACGGATTGAGCTATTGGAATAGAGGATTTTTTGTTACCGTTATGCAAAAGGATTGCTTGTATATCAATCTCGTTCATGAGACCCTCAACATCGTGACTTACACATAAAGATCCTTCTATTTTGAAATATGCTTTAAAAGACACATTACACTTTCTAAATGAAGACACTGTCACTAAAATATTCCATTCTTAAAACCTAGACCCCAATAACTCGGCCTTTTCTTCTAATAAACCTGAATGGCTAAATCATTCAATTCGCATTGGTTTATGAGGAGAGCTGTTACCGTTTCTGAAAGTTCAAATGGTGGATCTTTAAGTATGTCTGAAATAGGCGTAGAAGTTTCTTCTGTGTCAAGAATTGAGCATGATGAAGTGGATGGTGCACTTGACACAAGATAGTTTTCTCCGTGGAGGATAGGTCACGATGCTGATGGCAAATTTAGATATTTTATTTTATGTTTATCCTTCTTCGAGTATCCGGAGATATTTGTGGTGCAAAAATAACAATCATTTACATAATTCGAAGGCTCTCGCCACAGCATAGGAACTGCGAAAGCCATTTTCTTTTGTATACCTTCCATCCACTTCGAAAGTCCGATATAACAAGAGATATAACACATTTGAGGTGTCCACGACTTTTCAGGATTTCCAATTGTAAATCCTAAATAGGAGCAGTAAGCTGCTTTTATCTCTTCCGTATTTTTTTTAGATTTTGTACTACATAACATCCGCACACGTAACAAAATTTATTTGGTGGATTTTTACAACATCTTTGATTTCTCATATTTTTATGCACAAAACGTCTGTATAACTTAACTTGATGTAATTACACAAAAAATAAAACTTGTTAATTTGAAATATTTGGAATAATCTGTTGTGAGGATTTGTGTACAGTAGGCTAATTCTAAGGAAATTATGAAACTTTAAATACAATAAAACTGATATAATACCTGTCACAACACTTTGATGACTTGATGTGCGAAAGATGGGGGTAGTTTAACAAAAATATATGATTACTGTTCTGGTTGTCAAACACTTGTTCCCTTGTGTAATAAGAATTTTGTTTTTAAGTTGGGTTGCGTTGTTGCGGGGGGAGAGGAGAGCGAGAGGAGGATGATAGCGAAGAGCTTAGTGTGAGTGAAAATAGAGCTTTGAAAAACAAGTTAGTGGAGAAAATACTAGTGAAAGCAATAGTAGAGGAAATGCAAGTAAAAAAAAATCTGAAGTAAGTCTGGAGAAAACACTTGTTAAGACAGAAATGACCGACGTACCCATTAACGTTCTAATATCCTCCATCCCTTTTTTCAACAGTAGGGTGTTCACGCATGCAACGACGCTACCAAATTACCGTCAACTGCCCAGAAACCGGTTCTTTTCAAATATATCAAGACTAGGATTCGTGGCAATGCCACAACGATCTTGATGAATAAGGAAATAAGAGACTGAGAAGCATTGAAATAGGAGTTATGTCCTGTCTTAAGGAAACCACATAGAAGTCTTCAGCTGCACAGGGACTGAATTTATTTGGGTTGAACACTACTAAGGCCTATTCATATAGAAACTTAGTAAATATTTCAATTGTGGAAAACGTGGCCATATTATAAGGAATTGTAGGTTGCCAAAGAGAGATTGGGGAACGTCAAATCCCCAAGGAACAAAGAATAGAACATAGGAAACAAGTTCAGGTGGATGCAATCTTACACCGCAGAAAAGGAAGTTCAAAATTGAAGCAATTATTAGAACCATCCAGGTTATAAGGGTACTTTATCAGGTGGCCAATTCCGAGAACCCACACGAAACACCACCGCAAATGACGAAGTTAAAAAATTGTTCATCAATACCAGTGCTAAGGTATCAATGCGATGGGTGCGTTAATGAGCAAGAGATTGACACACATGAGGTTACTGGAAGGCAAACCCCAAACAACAATAGGCATTTTAATAAAAGAAATGTTAGGGCAAATAAAATTGATATGCAAATGAAAGAAAATGACCTACTCGGAGACTTTGACGGTATTAAAGGTAACCACTTCTTAAAGGAAGAAAGTTACTCAATATATTATGAAGAAGGTACTATTAAAACAAATATGAGGAGATTAATTTAAGTACCTTGTTTATTTCGGCGATATCGTAATATATGGTCAAAGCGTCGAATAACACAATCAAAAACTTATTCAGGTACTTAGTCAAATAAGAGCGGCCAATCTTAAACTACAGCCAGATAAATGCGGATTCCTTCGTAAGGAAATTCAATATCTGGGACACATTATTACTGACCACAGTGGTAAACCTGACCCCAGAAAAGTAGAAAGCATAGTTAATATCCAAAAATCGAAAGTCGTTCCTCGGATTGGTGAGTTACTACCGAAAATTTATACAAGATTTTAGTAAAATAGCAGAGCCTTTGAACATATTACTCAAGAGAGATATCCAATTCGAATGGGGTAGTGAGCAACAGGAATCGTTCAATAAACTAAAAAGAGTCATTACGAAATTTCCTATACTATGTAAAATATCCCGACTATGCTATATGTATAGGGGCTGTTCTAAGCCAAAAACATGACGAAAAAGATCTACCCATCTAGTTCATTAGCAGAACCTTAAACAGAGCAGGGCAAAACTGCAGCACCACTTAAAAGGAATGCTTAGCAATCGTTTGGGCCACTAAACAATTCAGAATATATATTTACAGTAAGAAATTCTAAGTCCAGACAGATCAAAAGCTATTGACCTGGCCTTTCAACGTGGATGATCCTGGATCTGGGTTAGTTAGGTGGAGACTTAAGTTGGAAGAATTTGAATACGGGATAAGGTATAAAAGAGGTTGTGAAAATGTAGTGGCAGATGAATTATTTAGAAATGTAAGAGTGCTTCAGCATGAAAAACTAGATAATAAATACAATAAAAATAAAAACCCAAAAGTATAAAATTTTGAAGAGGTAGATGGGATATTAGACGAGATGGTTCGCAGTATGAAAACAAAAAAAAAGCGGAATAAGTTCGATTAAGGAAGTACGATCAGTGAAAAGAGAAGTAGAGGGAAATTCGCGGGAATGGGAATATGAAAATAGTGAATCCAGCGCAAAGGGATTACAGATTTAGAAGAAAAAAACTCATATTGAAAGAAAAGCATTATGGGGTCATGCAGTAGAAGAATATATCAGAAATTGTGAACAATGCCAATTAGGAAAAGTTATAAGAAAATCAATCCGAAATCCTATAAAAGTAGTAGCAAGAGTAGAAAAAGCGCTCGAAAAAATTTAAATGGTTTTGATAGGTCCACTTACGGTAACTCAAGATGGTTTTAAATTCGATCGTACAATTCAAGACAACTTATCAACATTTTGAAAGTACATAACAATAAGAAGCAAAGCGATTATATTGACAGATAATGTTAATGAATTTTGTAATGAAACACATAAGAACTACCATAGCTTATCCACAGGCAAATGGAGAGTTGAGTTGTCGGTTTTGAATATTTAAAAACAACAAAAATCTAGTCAAAGGAAAGTTGGAAAATAGGGGGTGATTCATGATAAGGTTTGATTTTCAATGGGCTTTTTTTGACAGATCACGCATGATTCCTTTTCAGTATCGTTTGGCAAGTCATTATAGAAAGAAAGAACCAGCGTCTTCAAATTGTTCAGCTATATTACGAAAATCTGCATTCTGTGAAAAATATTCTTCGTGCAATAATCGTGCCCATAATCGACCTACTGAAACCACTATTGCTAATACCAATTTGCAAATTTGAGTCCCAGTTTACATAAGTGGATGATGCTCGACCGGTTTGACTACATCTAACAGGTAGTGAAGAGATTATAGCAGCTGTAGCTGAGAATGTACGCGAAGACCGTGACGATCGATTCGTCGTCGTTCTTAGCAGCTTAGCTTGGCGTATTCGACAACTTGACGTATTTTACGTGAAAATCTATGCCTAAAAGTTTACGAAATTCAACTTGTGCAAGAACTGAAGCCAGCCGACTTGAATTTGCGTCATATTTTCAGCGAATGTGCTCTGGAAAAACTCTCAGAAAATCCTGTGTTTTATAGTGAAATGTTGTTCAGCGATGAAACCTATTTCTGGCTCAGTGGATACGTTAATAAACAAAATTGCCATATTTGGGTTGATCAGCAGTCTGAAGAGTACCAAGAACTACCATTACATCAATTAAAACAACAGTATGGTGTCTTTTATGGGCTGGTGGAATCATTGGTACATATTTCTCCAAAAATGAGGCAAATCAGAATCTAACCGTCAATGGTTACCGTTATCGCGCCATGTTGACCGACTATGGGCTTCCTGAAATTCAAGCACATGGTCTCGGTGAGCTCTGGTTTCAACAAGATGGCGCTACGATCCATACAGCGTGTGAAACTTGTAGAGAAATCGTTTTAGTGAGCTCTTAATTTTACGTTTTGATACGGTAAATTGGTCGCCTAGATCGTGCGATATCGCACCTTTGGACTATTTTCTCTTCTTATTTCTTATTTATTCAGGTATAAGCCAGCTACTGTTGACGCTTTGGAAAACAACATTACTCATGTTATCCGCGAAATACCAGTCGCTATCCTCGAACGAGTCGCCCAAAATTGGACTTTCTGAATGGACCACCTCAGACGTAGTCGGGTCCAACATTTACATAAATTTCAAAAAGTAAATGAAATGTTCTTTTTAACCGACAATAAAAATTTTAAGTTCACTTTCAAATTTATGTATTTTATTTCACATTATAAATCACACGTCACGATGAATCACCCTTTAGAAGGTGGGGATCCGAATTTTATTTCACTTGGCAGCCGAACTGTTTGACCAAATAAGAATTGTGCGTGTCCTGTTGAACTGTGGACGGCGTTTCGGTAGGCCATTAAGAAGAGGGGTATGTGTCGATTCCAGCCCCGTCACTGGAGTATTAATATCAGCATCCCCAAGGTATGCAAAATCAGTTTATCAGTAGAATTAAAAGTCTGAACTAAGTCAGCGATAAAGTGGTTTAAGTAAAAGAGAAACAAAAGTAAAAGGGTGAAGATAAGCGATTAAATTGTGAATTCTATTTGGATTGAATTGAAAGTAATAAGTTCTATCATTTGTATCCAACAAACATTTAATATTGGTGTCGGAAATGGGATAGGACTTATTGTGTTTAAAAAAAAAAAATGTTTTGTGATTGTTTGAAAAAGCTATAATGGGTCGAAATTATTTCAGCTGACCCTTGTCCTAGTAGGACCTAGTGCCTTGCTCTAACAATGGCCTTGCACGGCCCAGCAGCAGAATTGTTGCAAATGATACCCATCCAAAAGCATAAAGATTATGTGGCTTTAGTACAGGCCATCGAGAAACGGTTTGGGGACAGCCATATGCAGGATGTTTACAAGGTCCAATTGCCAAGCCGAATGCAGCAACGAGGAGAAACACTGTCGCAGCAGTGTCATACCACACCGCTGGCCAGGTAATTATCGACGAAATGGCAAAGGACGCATTCATCATAGGAATTGCAGATTCGAAGCTACAGTTGCAAATAAGGATGGCCGGGAAAAGAACCCTTGCTAAGGCACTTGCCTTCGCTCTGGCGATGGGAGCTTCCAAGGGAACACATTTCGTCAGAAGTAGCATCTATTGAATTAGTGCCGAGGAACGAGATAGACGAAGAATGCGCTGCTGGAACTGCAATAAAATAGGACATCTTTAAATGCAGTGTAAAGAACCGGTGCGACGAAAAGGCTGGCCTTACTGTGGTAACAAGCAAAGAGAGGAAGAAACCGACAGAAATGCATATCAAGAAGCCGCAATCGTGGGGCTGATTTGGAAGCAGGAACCGACGGCCCCAGGACCATCATCCCAGTCTCGCTAGCAAAACTATGCAATGAAACCCTTCTAGCAGAAGTAGTCAGTGAAAAGGAAAAATGGATGACAACAATAGACACCGGTGCCACGGCCTCAATTATCTGGATCTGGTGCAAAAATCGTGATTGCATAACACTAGCGCTTACAGCTTGAGAACAGTTACAGGAGAAACAGCTAAGCTAATCCACCTGGCCGGAATAGCCTTCTCTCACGTTTTTCTGGTGCCTGATATATACGACGAATATATCATTGGTAGAGACTTCATTAGAGAACATGGACTAGTTATGGACGAAAACATGGAGATGTCAGTGATTTATGGAAACGCCAATACTTCAATCTTAAAAGTCGTTATCAGCGGAAATCAGATTCAAGAGCCTTCATGAGAAGCAATTGTTTAGGGAAAAGTGGAAGCTGGTCCTGGTTCTATTTGATGGAGCAAATAAATAGAAGAGACTTCATGGTATAAAAGACCTTAGTGAAATCAAAGAACAACATGGTCCCTGGAAGGATTCTAAACCTAAAGACGTTCAGTGTAAAGGTGAATAAGGAGGCCGTATCGACCCCAACGGAAACAAATCGTGCAACCCGTCCGCAACAGTTCAGAGCATAAAAATCAAGAACAAAATTCCCTGTATCTGTATCTGTAATCTGGATCGAGAGCAGTGAATCCTGGCAGAAAAACAATTGGGAGAGTACGCTGATATATTTTCTATACAAGACGGAGAATATGGACGTACGCAACTATTTCAACACCACATTGATACCGGAGATGCCCAACCAATCCGTTAACCTGCAAGGTGTCTTCCATTGGCAAAGCAAATAGAAGTTGCCGAAATGGTGTTAAAGATGAAATTTGAGGGTCTGATTGAAGAATCGCAGAGTCTGTGGGGATCTCCAGTGGTCCTCATGAAAAAGAAAGACGGCAGCACGAGGTTTTGTGTAGACTACCGACGTCTCAACGATGTAACTAAAAAGGACAGCTACCCACTTGCGAGAATCGATGACACTTTGGATACACTTTCTGGAGAAAAATTGTTTTTAACTCTTGACTGCGGATACTGGCAGGTAGAGATAAATGGTACGGATCGTTAGAAAACGGCTTTGACTACAGGAAGCGGTCTTTGGCAGTTTACAGCGATGCCGTTTGGACTGTGCAGCGCTCCGACCACCTTTGAGCGACAAATGGAAGTGGAGGACCTGCCTTGTATATCTGGACGACGTTATCGTTATAGGTAGCACGTTCGAAGGGCATCGAGAAAACCTAAAAGAAGTGTTCCGTCCGGAATTAAAGTATCTGGGTCACATTATATCAGCGGAAGGATTAAGGACCTTGAACGAGCATCTGTCTAAGATCGTCAGCAACTACCAGCGTTACTGGGATCGACACATACCCCTCTTCTTTATGGCCTACCGAAACGCCTTCCATGGCTCAACAGGACACACATCATTCGAGATCTTATTTGGTAAAACAGTTCGGTTGCCAAGTGAAATAAAATTCGGATCCCCACCTATTGAGCCCAAGGAGGTGAAAGACTACGTGGACGACTTGCACAGCTGAATTCATAAATTGCACAAAAACACCCGAGAAAAGATGGGCTAGCGAGCAACCACATGAAGACCAGGTACGACAACGAGGCAAAATCTTCCGGCTTCAACGAAGGAGATCTGGTGTGGCTGTATAATTCTCTGCGTAAGAAAGGAAAATCACCAAAACTGCAACAGGATTGGGAAGGTGATAACGCGAATTAATGACGCTGTCTACCGTATCCAGCGTGGGAATCGAGAAAAATTGAACATGGTCCATTTGGATAGCATGTGTCATTTCAAAAGAATGATGAATGACAAAGTTGTTCGGATCGAACAACTTTAGGGACGGAGCAGTGTGATATACATTTTAGTGTGAGCAGTGTCATCTATGTTTCCATTGCAGAAGATTTAGATAGCAAAAGCATCAACTGCCGGATGGCGCACGTTTTTCTTGAAATATGTCATTGGGGTATAAATATCAGCATCCCCAAGGTATGCAAAATCAGTACGTCAGTTGAATTTAAAGTGTGAATTAAGACAGCGATTAAGTGTTATAAGTAAAAGTAAATAAAAGTAAAATGTTGTTTTGGGTTGTAAAATTTTTGTTTGGGTACAAATGATAGAACTTATTACTTTCAATACAATATCTTTATTCAATCCAATTAGAATTCACAATTTTATCGCTTATCTTCACTTTATTACTTTTATTTATCTTTTACTTAAACCCTTTATCACTGCCTTAATTTAGACTTTAAATTCAACTGATGAACTCATTTGCATACCTTGGAGATGGTTATATTTATACTCCAATGACATATTTCGAGAAGAATAGGTGCCATCGAGCATTTCATACATTTTGCATTTTGTTAGAAAATTCGATTCTACTATACTCTCCACTCACCAATGGTTAATGCTTTTGCTGTCGTAATCGTCTGCTGCAGATACATAGATGACGCTGCTCAAATACAAATAGATATCACAGTATATCGTACATGCGAAGTAAAGCAGACAATTGTATCGTGATATCCATTTGAATGGGAGTAAGTTCATATATGTTTCCATAGCAGAAGTTTTATCTATCAGAGGCATCAACTATTGTTGAGCGGATAGTAGAATCGTATTTTCTAGCAAAATGGATGGCGCAGATTCTCCTCGAAATATGATATTGAAATATAGATATCAGCAACCCCAAGGTATGCAAATCAGATCATCAATTGAATATAAAGTGTGGATTACCAGAATGATTTAATGGTTTAAGTAAAAGATAAGTAACAGTAAAATGGTTAAGGTAAGCAATTGAATTGTGAATTCTAATTGGATTGAACAAGGCGATTGTATTGAAAGTAATTTTCTTTCATTTGTACCCACGCAAACATTTTGCATTGCTGTCAAATGTGGGATAGGATTTACTGTGAAAAAAAGTGTTTTGTGATTACTTGAAAAAGCTATAATAGGTCGAAAATTATTGTAGTTGACCCTCGTCCAACTAAAATCCGAGTTGAACAAGAGAAACCCCAGTGCCAGTGGAGGAAAAAGCGATTTGGGGCTCCGACTTCAGGATGCATTAAACAACGAGGGACATGATCCGGATATATATCTCTTTGACGGAAGAACAGATATGTACCGGCAATGATACAGCTGCGACGATGCAACTTCTCTTAATAAAAATGGACGAACTAAAGGATAGCCTCGAATAAAAGAAAAATCTAGACAAGCGAAAGAATATCCTCGGACAAAAGCTGGATAAACAAAAGAAAAATTTAAACGAACAGTTCGAAAACAGAAACTTCGAGAATATTCGTTAAGCGGTCCAAGGAGAAATGAGTTGAAGCCTCATATATTCGATGGCCAGACCTCATGGTCTGCGTATAAGAAGCAGTTCGAAATGGTCGGTTGTGCGAACCACTAGGACAATGAAGAGAAGTGCTTTGCCCTAGCCTTATAGGGTCTTGTGGCTGAATTGCTACAGACAATCGATATAGGAAACAATAGAGATTATCTGGATTCAGTGTCGGCTATCGAGAAACGGTTTAAGATAGCCACATACGGGAGGTTTACAAGGTTCAACTGCAAAGCCGAATATACGAACAAGGAGAAACACTCCAACAGCTCTAAGCAGACTTCAGTAGACTGACACAATTATCATATCCCACTGCAGGCCAGGAAATAATTGATGAGATGGCAAAGGATGCATCCATCAGGGAATCAGAGATTCGGAGCTTAAGTCAGAAGTAATGGTAATGATGGCCGGGAAAAGATCTCTTGCTGAAGCACTTGCTTCGCTCTAGCGATGGAAGTAGCCAATCAGGCTTCCAAAGAAACACATATCGTCAGGGAATGCAAATGCGCCAAAATTAGTGCCGAGGAACGAGATACTCCACGAAATAGACGAAGAATGCGCTGCTGGAACTGTAATAAAATATTTTCATGAGCATTGGAATGAGGAATGCAAATGCGCCAAAATTAGTGCCGAGGAACAAGATACTCCACGAAATAGACGAAGAATGCGCTGCTGGAACTGTAATAAATTATTTTCATGAGCATTTCAAAGAACCGGTAAGTCGAAAAGGCTGCCTTCACTGGACTTAGGGCAAATATAGTGAAAAACTGGTAGAAACGCCTAACAAGAAGCCGGTCAAACTTCGCAGGACCTCATGTTAGCAGGGGTCGGTGACTCCAGGGCAATCATTCCATTATCGCAGGCAAAACGATGCTATGGAGACTTCCCAGCAGAAATAGTCACTGGCAAGGGAGCGGAAAAAGAGTCCACTATCCGCATGATCAAGACCGAGGTAGAAGAGGGTTGGAGTACAGATCAATTCCGTTCCTCCTAACAGACAAATAATGATATCGAATTAATATTGGCCTGGAAGGAACTTCAGTAAGTGGCCGGAAGTATTCGCCATCATAAATCATGAGGCTGAGACCATAGTAAAAGAGATAATTAACAACTGGGTGAGCATATTTGGGATTCCAATGGAACTACACTCCGATCAAGAGCGGAACTTTGAATCAAAAGTCTTCCAGGAACTCTGCCAACATCTGGGAATAAATAAAACAAGGACAACGCGATTCAATCGGACCTTGAATGAGCATCTGTCAATAGGAGTCAGCAGATCTCAGTGAACGGGGATCGACATATACTCCTTTCCTTAATGGCCTACTGAAACGCCGTCCATATTTCAACAGGACTCACACCATCCGAGATCTTATTTGGTCAAAGTTTCCGCTTGCCATGTGAAATAAAATTCGGATTCCCACCTACGGAACCCAACGGGGTGAACAACTACGTGGACGACTTGTGCAGCAGGATTCGTAAATTGCATGAAAACACCCGAAAAAAAAATAAAACTAGCGAGCAACCGCATAAAGACTAGGTACGATATTCGTACCAATTCTAATCGGATTGAATAAAGCGATTGTATTGAAAGTAATAAGTTCTATCATTTGTATCCAACAAACATTTTACAGTATGTTAAAAACTACAATTCAAATATAGAAATGTTTTACGAAATCAAAGAAGACATTTTCATGTTCATTATAACTAAAAATACCAAAGATTATTGGAACTGTAAGAAAAATTTAAGCTAAAATTCCACTATTGTAACATTAAACAATTCCATAGAGATTCCATTACATATAAATGTGAGAGACATCGAAGAATTAAGTTACTTAACAACAAGCACTCAAAACTAACGGCATATTTGGGCATTGGAGACGTTATACTTGCCATCATATCGTTTATAATAGCATAGAAAAGTGGTTGCAACTCTGGCAGTCGATTTAACCTGGCAGTTTTAAACATATGCTTTAATAGAAAGCAAATATCATCGGTTGAAAGGCCATCTAACCCCGCATCGTGAGGTTATTCAATGAATTGTGCTGAACACAGTTTAAGGGTTAAGTACCCATAAACTTTTTAAGGAAGGAGCTGTTATGCAGGTGCAACAAGTATCATTCAGGTGAATGATATATAAGCGCAACTTGAATGTCATTGAGTAAACAGTACATCAGTTTCCGCTGAATAAACACAACTAAGTTATAAATTGGTGTGAACACCAATTTAATAAGAAGCTATTATCCATACTCCGTATACTCCGTATACACCGTCTCGATTCTAGTTTAAGTTTGATGAGTATAATAATAAATTATTTTTCATACTACTTAATTGATGTTTGATTTGGACACCACTCCTTTTTCTGCGGTGATCGTAAAACGAAACATGTAAACTCCGGTGTACAATAATAACGTACACTCAGGTATTGCAATGTACATATCAGGAACATATCTGTCGTTGTCTCAACCAGCGTTCCATACATCTTTCCATTTTTCTAAAATATTCGCTAAAAGCGTCTGTTCAACAGTCTCCAATGGTTGTCTCTTCTGCTATTCAAATATGGAAAGATAGATGACACCGTCTGCATTTTAAGTGGTTATTATACTGCTTCCTCCGGAAAGTTATTCCTTCCTACGTTGTCTCTACGTCCAACTTCGTCATTCGTCGTTCCGTTGAAATGACACATTCTACGACATGGACTTCACCTGGCAACCGAACAGTTTAACTAAATAGGATCCTACCTTTGGTAGGCCATTAAGATGGGAGATATGTATGTAACGATCCGAATTCCTCTGGCTACTGTCCACGACCTTAAACAGAAGCTCATTCACGGTTCTATTAAATCGGTCGACATTCCATCAAATTGAAGGTGTAGTGTCTTGTCTTGTCTTGTTTTCCTTATTCGAATGTATTGCCACACTTTCTGAAAGAATTTTGACTCAAAGTTCCGCCTTTGATCAGAATGCAGCTCCATTCGAACCCCCAATATGCTCACCCAGTTGTTGACTTTCTACTCGGCAGTTGGATGTCATTGGTAACTTTAACATTCAAAATTGAAAAAAAGCTATCATTCCTATCTGGTCACCGTAAATATAAGCAATGGTGTCTAGGCGTCGAACGAGGGAGGCTTCAACTCTTTTCTCTTTGGACTGCTTAAAGAACGTTGTTGCAGTTTCTGTTTTCGCACTGTATCGTGCTTTTTTGCAAGTTGCTCAACTTTGTTCTTCTCAATTCTTTCAAATTTATCATCAATTTCTCTGAGCTTTTACTGTAACATATTCTTTTGATCTTCTATATGTATATTTTTTTGCTCTTTTATCTTTTTGTTCGGAGCTATTCTTTTATTCGTCCGTTTTTAGGTCGAGGCGGTTCTTTTATTTGTCTAGAGTTTTCTTTCGTTCGTCGAATTTTTTTTCAATGCTGTTCTTCAGATTTTGCCTCGTTCATCTTCGATGGAACTTATTCCTTGCAATACAATCCCTTTATTCAATACATTTAGAATTTATAATGCAATCCCTATAATCAAGTATTTCTACTTTTCTCCACCTTTTACTTAAACCACTTAATCATTTTTCAAATTTCACTTTAGAACTGACCTGCACTTCTTGTAGGACGTTGATATGTATACTCCCCTGATATCTTTCGAAAACGTTTTGTAATATATATCAATCAACTTTCCATTTTACTTGAATATTCGTTAAAAATTTAATTTCTCCATATTACAGTGGTTGAGTCTTCTGCTATTTTAATATGAAAATCTTCTGCGTTTTAACTGTAGATTGCGCTGTTCACATTTAAACGGATATCGCAATATGCTGCTTCAATAGAAGATCTTTCAGGAAATTTAAAATCATGAACATTGTAAGCTCTTTGGTGTACCCAACTTTAGTTTCGAATCCTTCAATTACTCTCCAGATGAGTCCCAAAACTATAGGATGATCAACCCAACTTCCCTTACACTCTTTTCTCATCTGAGCACAAGCAGGGTGTCATACGACCCGTACCGATCATCAACTTGGCTGAGGGCCCAACACTTCCAAAAATGGCTCAGTCGTGAACAGAGTATCCGGATAATAGGCGACTTCCGGATTAGATTGCCTTGATGTATACAGCACATCTCTGTTGGGCCATCTTTTCTCCGCTACTCGTAGGATATCGATTGATCAGCTTTCCAAAAAAACAAAACCCGAGATCGGTACTCTTTTAATACCGGTCGGTGGAACGGTGACTACACCGACTACCGGCAAGGCCCCTGCATTATCGATCGGGGATAAAACTGTGACAGGCTATGGTGCACCATATTCTAAAGGCAAACGCAACGAGCCAAAACGCCAATCCTTCAGGAAGTGGTGAGACTGTAGCAAGTCATGGTCCTATCATTCCCTTCATCCCAACTAGAAACAAGTTCGTGGCAGGCCAATTCCTTGATTTTACTACAGAAATTCCTTCCTCAAAGGAGAAATTAGAGGCTCAGCCGCGTCAGCAAGCTCCACTCAAGGTGCTCAGTATCAGACGCCGAAATGCTTTACGCGTTATCAAAACCCTCGGATTTATTACTGTGGTTGAGAGAACTGTGGACATAAAGAGCGAAATTGAGTCTCTGTCTGAAAGACGGACTGTCCACTGCTTCCAAAACCCTAAAAGACTCCTACCAACGCCAAAAACCGTTCCTGTTCCCTTCGTCCACGCAATGTGCAAGCATTTTAAGGGCATTCAAATTCCTTGAGTGCGCGCAAATTATAAAAAAGGAGGCAAAAGTGACTGACTGGGATTCATATAAGGAATCCCCCAAATAATATAAAAAAGAACTGAGAGAGGTAAAGCGACAATCATGGAGGTCATTCTGTGTCAAAATAACGAAAATTTCTGAGGCACCGTTGCTAAAAAAACCTCTCAACAAATCTTATGATATCAAGTTTTTTGAAAAAAAAAATCCAATGGCTCTTGGACAACCTCAAGTTATGAGTCACACAACCTGTTACTGGACACCCATTATTCAGGTAGCTTCATATTCACTATCAGTAGGAACCACAACAGGACTACTGCAACCGTGAATAAAATTTACTGTTTGATTAAAAGAGACAAGCTGTTTTAGGCGCTGAATAACCTTAAACCATACAAGTCTGCTGGTTCGGACGGTGCAATAACTACCATGCCACAAAGGTCCTCAGATATTATCCTGCCCACGCTAAATATCATGAGGAGCTGCGTAAAAATAACCCACATTCCCTATCATGGAATACAGTTTTCATTCCCAAAGCCAGAAAAAGCTCTCTTATTTTCCCAAACGACCTCAGACCCATATTTTCATTTGAAAACTCAGAAACAACAGATTCGTATCCACATATGTTCTTTATAGATTGATCCACGATTTTTGTAGGCTCAACTTGCCTACTGTAAAGGAAAGTCTGTAGAAACTGCTTTACATTCACTGATTAGCCACATAAACCGATCCCTACAATATAGAGAGTACACAATGGTCGCTTTCCTGGAAACACAAGGTGCCTTTAATAATGTCAACACATCCACAATCACGACTGCGCTGTCAATTCTGAAAATAGGTGACTCACTTAATAATCAGTGTTATGCTAAATAACAGGATAATTCACACCAAACTGAGTAAGACTAAGTAAGTAAGCTAAAAGATATGTCAGCGAGGAACTCCGCAAAGCGGTGTCCACCTACTCCTTCTCTGGAACTTAGTGGTATAAACTGCGTATAAACCCGCAAGCGGGTGGGAGCAGAGTGATTACCTATGCGGAGGAAGTTTCTACAGACGTCTCAGGCAAGCATCCTAATACCATTATACAATTCCTTAAGCTAAATACAAACAAAATAACCCATTGGGCTAATCGCTGTGGATTGACAGAATGCCCCCATAAAATTGATCCGGTCCCCTATTCCAGAAAATATAAAATTCTAATCACAGACCCTGGCTATACGTCGCTGTTATAAGACCGATACTATCCTACGGGGTGGTTGTCTGGTGAACGACCTTAAACAATGCAGTCAACTGCCGCGAACTAAGCAGAGTCCAAAGAACACCATGTCTGCGGTTTAGCGGAGCCCTACGAACTAATCCCTTCGCAGCACCGGATATTTGATAGGGGTGATGCGACTGCAACTATTCACATTAAATCGACTACACAGTGGAAAAACAAATTGTTTTGTCAAGCTAACGTTTTTAATACACTAGGAATCCTTCCAGAGAACATCAATTACACTATACTCCAACGATATACACTATACTGTACACTAAACTTTTAGCAAAGAATAAAACTCAATTTAGGAGTTTTTTGCTGCAATGACTTAAGCGATCTAAACAATATATATGTCAACAGCTCATTAGCTCAAATTGGTTCCAAGAGTAAAGGGATTATAGATCCACGTGTCACTACAATGGGTCAATAGGCCTAAGTGGGTTGGTCTTTCCAACAACTCCTCTAACTTAACCTAATCTAACATCATCGTACATTCTTTTGGACCTCCATCGAACGCTTTTTTCAAGTCGATGAAGACGATATGTATATTCTTCGTACACACTCGAGGTTTTTACATTATTATTCCTTAACTTTAAATTGCATTATATGAGTGAATATGTCTCTGCGGCTTCCCCAAGGCCATCTTGAATAATTTCAACTGGGCCCTCTCCAGAGGTCTAACCCTTTTGGAAAAAGCTTAAGGATATCAAGATCTCCACCTCAACTATCTTAAACTGCCGGCAAGCTGGAGAGCCATGCCATCTGCAGCTATGCTCATACATACATGTCCTATCTGCCAATGGAAGAAGCCCTAACCGAGGTCCTGAAAACTTTCCTCTTGCCTAGCAAAATCATCGGCGAACTTTTTCCCCTGACAATACAAAACTCAGTGAATTTAGTCTTCTGACTGCGTTCAGTTTTGTATTTTATAATTGAACTAGTCAAAACATCCAAGTTAAGCAAGGCTCTAAGTGCAGCTTGGCACTAGTTACAGATGTAAACTCTTTGTTGCCTCTACCTATTCTTAAGGATATGTTTCATTGCCATCAGGATTGAGTATATCTCCGAATGTTGTCTCCTCTGGAAAGATACCAGCGTCGTATACATAAAGACCCAACTACATTCCAAATCTAAGCCAGATTCTGGCCCAAAACCATTGTTGAGTATAGGAAAGTCGATTTCATATCTACTTCATAGCAGGAGTTCTGGAGTCATTGCATTAGACGGCATGTCCATTAGACCAGAGTCAAAAGACTGTTGGCGCACAAGGTCAAAACAGTGCGTTTTGTGCCAAAACTACTTCTCTTTAAACATAATGCGGGTTTGAGAGTGCAGCCCGTTAAATGAATATCAGATGCGTTTGCCAGTGTTCTCACAGAATTAAAGAATTTTCTGAAAAGCTTCCGTCTTTAACGTATTAGAACTTTAATCGTAACGTAACGTCAGAGTGATTTTGGCTTACCCTTTAACAGAGTAATGGGGAAAACATTATTGGAAGGCCTTATTGTGTGTTGTTGTCAGCATCTTATCCTTTTTGTCTTTTTACAAGAGTTACACTCGAACTACATTTTTCTAAGCGGCGAAGACATTGTAAAACTTTGCAGAGGCCTCTTCTAGTCCAGACTATATCCAGACAAATATTTTTGTTCTGGGAGTAACTTCTAGTCCCGAATGCGCTTCAAACTCTCTAGGGTACGACTTCCCAAAAGCTCCAGTATTCAGAGAGTGATAACATTTCCTGTCACCTATTCCCTGTTCAATACAAACCTGCAGTATGGGCCTTATACAACCCTAATATCCTTCGAAAAAATAAAACAAGTTTCAAAACAAATTCAAAACAAATTATTAATTTTCCAATCATTTTTGAGGTATTTAAGCAATTTATTTAAATTTGAGTAAAAAATAGTAATTTATCAATTAAAATGCATAAAGTTTCGAAAAATATATAGTAATACTTTCGTATTAGCCTCATATCCACTTTAACGTATGCTTAATGGGTTTCTTATTTCTATTGTACTCATCAGCAATGGGAGAATGTTATGTTACTATACTTATGTATACTATACTCGATTATGTTTTCTGTACTACCAAATGTGTCACTCTGCGTAACGAGTAGTTCGATCACGTGAGCCGTAAACATCTATTTTTCCATAATTCAGAAGAATTAGAAATCCACCTCAGGAAAGGTCAGACTTAACTGTTTAGTCATACATTTGTTATGTTATAATATTGTGTATATTTTTTTTTTCAAAATTTTAACGTTTATTTAAAAAAAACATGTACAATAGTATTATTCAAAGTATTGCCCATCTGAAGCTATGACTTTTTCCCATCTTTCTGGCAATATGTGGATCCCATCCCAAAAGAACTGCGCCGGCTTGGCAGACAAGAATGAATCAAGCCAATTTTTGATATTATGCTCTGATGTGAACCGTATTTCAGTGAGGGCGTTCTGCATCGACCGGAACAAATGCAAGTCAGAAGGGGCAAGGTCTGGGCTATAAGGCGGTTGTTGTAAGACTTCCCATTGACTGTTTTCCAAATAGTTCTTAACCGGAATAACAACGTGGGGCCGAGCGTTGTCATGATGGAAAATGATTGCCTCGTGTTGTTTTGTGTTCTTAAGCGTTGTCCATTGATGGTTTCACCCGGTTTTAACAGCTCATAACACAGCACACCCATCTGATCCCACCAAATACAGAGCATTACCTTCGAGCCATGGATATTCGGCTTTGCCGTTGATTTGGCTGGTTTTCCGAGATCCACGTATGATTTTTTGCGCTTGGGGTTGTCGTAATGGATCCATTTTTCATCACCAGTAACAATCCGACACAAAAATGACTACCTTTTGTGGCGTTCCAGCAGTATTTCGGACATGCAAAGCCACCTTTCGACGACTCTCGGCTTGAGTTTATGCGGAACCCAATTTCCTTGCTTTTGAATATATCCAGCTGCTTTTAAACGTTTTGAAATGGCTGCTTGAGTGACACCCAAAGATTCTGCGAGCTCAACTTGTGTTTGGGAACAATCTTCATAGAGTAATGCTTCCAGTTTTTCATCTTCAAACTTTTTTGGCTGTCCAGGATGTTCATCGCCTTCCAAGCCAATATTTTGGGTCATATAAAAACTCTCCGCGGTTTTTTGTCACTAGATGTTATTGGTGTCCATTCATCTGGAAACACTAATCTGATGTCAAACGAAAAGGTGTTTGAAAGGTGAGATGTCAGTCTACATTCGTTGCTCGTGTTAAAAGTTATACTGATTTGAATATGAGTGAGATATCTGAAGAAATACGCTGCAAAAACATGCCGAAAAATGTATGCAATTTACGGTGAGAATGCTGTTGGTGAACGCCGGACCCAGGAGTGGTTTGTTTGATTCCGTTCCGGAAATTTCGATGGTCGGCCTGTCACCGAAAAAGTCCGGCACGGAAGCTGTTTGGATATAGCGGAGGCACTAAACATCAACCGTATGACAGTTTGGAATAACCTAAAACGGGCAGACTATTCAAAGAAGCTCGATGCTTGGGTGCCACATGAATTAACACAAATAAATTTAATCGACCGAATAACCATCAGTGACGAAATGGAACCATTTTTGATTCATTTGGGAATTGTCTATTATGAGGTGCTAGAACGTGTCGAAACGGTCAATTCGATTCTCTACTGTGCACAATTCGACCGTATGAATGAAGCCAACAGAAATAGAGTTGTCTTCCATCATGACGATGCTAAGCCACACACATCTTTGATCACCCGGAACAAATTGACGGAGCTTGGTTGGGAGTTTTGATGCATCCACCGTGTAGCCCGGACCTTGCAACCTCTGATTACTATTTGTTTCGGTCTTTGCAAAACTCTTTTGATGGTAAAAAATTGCCCGACCGAAAAGCCGATAAAAATCACTTAGCCACGTTTTTCGCTGATAAACCACAGAAGTTCTACATCGATAGAATTATGAAGCTATCTGGAAAATGGCAAAAGTTCATAAATAATAATGGCCAATATGGTATGTACTTGATTGAAATTGATTTTTAAAAAAGAAATTTTTTTTTTCAAAAATCTACAAAAAAAAAAAAACCCGGAGACTTTTTATATGACCAAATATAATATAGTGATATTCGTTTGAATAGGAACTTTCAACAACTATTTTAGTAAAATGGAATCCTGGATACTTCAGAACGTTCGCGAAAGATATCATGGAAGTATAAATATCAGCGTTCCACAAGTAGTGCGAGTCAGTTCTAGAGTGGAATTTGAAATGTGTATTACGAGAAGTGAAAAAGTGGTTTGATTAAGTAAAGAAAAGTAAAAGTGGTTGGGAAAAGCAATTGAATTGTCATTGTATTGAATAAAGAGATTTTATTGAAAGGGATAAGTGCTATCATTACTACCCATACAAACATTTTACAATATTATTATCAATTGTTTTATTTTGCCGTATATTAGATCAATTTAAATTTATTTATTTTCGAAGATATTGTAACTTATGTTTGTATGTTAAATGATTTTATTTATTTTATACAACTCTTTAAAAAATTATCATAGCATTATGTTAGTTAAATGAAAATAAAATTCAACTGTTTTTTCTCGTGGAAATGTAAGGCCTTCTGGTTGTCGGACACTTGAATGAATAAAAAGCATCTACTAAGCCAATAGATTTTTTACCTTCAGCTTCTAGCATATTGTTCCACAATGCATTAGCACCTAAAAATATTAACCTGCATAGTTAAGTTTGTTTTATGTTTATGTTACATATTTATAAAAAAAAGTCGCACTTACATGCTGCATGTCCTCTTTGGCTTAAATGAAAACAATCTGCTGATAAAATTCGAAAATCCGTTTCACCATTAGGTTTGCTTGGTAATTCATGAAACTGTGTAAATGGTTGAATATTAACAGTGAATGTCTGCAAAATAAATAGAGTTAAGGTCTTAGTTGCATTAAATATAAAAAAAAGAAATTCATACTAACATCAGAATTGAACTCCTCTCTATATGCGATTTTTCTTTCCAATTTACTCCATTTAAGCATTATTGTCTCAAGAAAGTTTAATGTTTTATTTTGTTTACTTACTAAGCATGGGCATTCAAATCGCAAGGTTGTTTGACATTCCAATGGAACAGCTACCATTTTTGTTAATAATCTCAAGTTCGGCGCAGGCACTACATTAATCATAAGTCTGGGTACATTATCCCTAAGGTATCTTAATGTTTTAACCATATTTGTTTCATGCCATTTAAGTATGTCTTCAGGATTTTTATAATAGCACATATCTGAGCAGAAATCGTTATTTCCAATATGAATAGTTACTAATTTCCAGTGATGAGTAAAATTAACCATATGATCTGTTTTTAAACGCTTAACTAATATTTTAGTCTCGAACGGAATGTCTCTTGACATAGCTCCTAACTCAGCAACATTAAATCTAATTGATTGAAAATTAAAAATACATGCGTGAATGAATGTTATTATTTTACTATTGTTCTTAATTAAAGTTCTAGTATTTTTTTGCTATAATACCTGATAAAAAATATATTTTAACGTAAATTAATATACAAGTGGCTAGCTTTTTGCAATAATATTATAACTAAATTCGCGAATGAATAAGCTTAAAATGATACCCCCATCTTAAAACCAAATTTTACTCGAAACTATTCAAATATCGTTGAATGGAAACAATCAATGCCTTTCGGGTTGGACTGTGATTTTAACGCCGAGCCATCACATTGGGAATACACTACCGCTTGAACCACGGTCACTCACCTTTTTAACAACAGTAATATATTAAAAAAAAAAAAAATATGTAAAGTTATTACCAAAAAGTATTACTTCAACGTTTATTGTTGCGCATCTATTGCCTAAGAACACAATATGTCTCAGTTAAAGAAACATTTCTACTTGTACTTTTTTTTAAACTATAGTAGCACTTTCATTTTCATCCTATTCTCTATGATTTTTATGTGCAACTTGTAAAACACCGGAAAATTTTCAACAAAAAAACAGTAGAAGTTCGAAGACTAATGGTACTCTTTGATTCCACTGATGGTGAAATACGTGAAAATTACGGGGAAAAAGTCATTCTTGTAAATTTCATAAAGGGATACAACGAGCAAATTAAAAAGATCTATTAATCAATAAATCTTATTAAAAGATTGGAAGAAAACCTGCCAGAAGAGAAAGCGAGCCGAGGGAAACGCCACCAGCAGCACTATCATCAGCATCACTGGCAGAGCCAAAGGCAGCGCTCAAAGTTGATCCATGGTAATCTCCGCCGACAGCACAACTCAAGCAGCATTTGAGGTGATCAAAGTTTTTAGATGCTAGTTTACCTACAGCAAAATAAAAAGTGTCAGATTGCTTACAAGAATTTTTCAGACGTCGCACTGTGTGCTATTTTACCAATCTAGCGTAACTTTATTAAAAATTAAAAGTCGTCCAAATGAAACAAAATTTGTATCAGATGAAAGATAAAACCTCCTGAAATAACATGATAAAAAAAGCAACAGTATTTACCGTCATCACAAATCAGCTTTATTCAAGCAAAAAACAGTTTAAAGCTGGTTGCATTTCATTTGTCAAGTTGATAATTGCGTGATTGAGTGGCTTATTTGGTTTGATCATCCAATTTATCTTATTATTTTTGTTTGATATCTAATTAGTTCTCAAGCTTACAAACTAAAAAAAATGTTGGTTTGTTTAAACAACTTAAAAATGATGCTTGTTTTTGTGTTTTATGATTTTGTGAGCCCTTTTAAAAAAGTATCCTCATGTATCCATCATGTTATTGTGATTAAAATCTCCGTTGGTGTTTTATGTGTGAGAATTCATTTACTTTGTTTGCTTCTGGTTGCTGACCCCATAGAATTTTTTCTTTAATTGTCGTATATAGCAAAATGAAAAAATTAAACGATTTTTGGTATTTGGAGAATCTCTAAGAAAGAGGATCCCAATAAAAAATATGTCTGATTTTATTATTCAAGAGCTCAGTCTGGTAGACATTGATAATGTCCCTAGAGTGCTCCAAACCTATGTGATCTCATTAAATTCAAAAAATTTAAATAGGTGGAAACGAAGTTAGCGAAATTTTTAAAAATTTGAATAAGCCGATGAAATATGGTTAAAAGAGGATGTTCAACTGCCAAAAGGCTTTATTGAAGATATTTCTTCAATAAGTTCAAATACAAATTATGGTCCATGGCGAATAGAACTAAACTTTTTCAATCCCAATTTCTATATATGAGGTTGATAAACCATTTTCGAGTTTTGCTTGAACTCTTATCAAGTGAGTATGAAATCGATGCAGAAAAGTACGAACGTTATGCAAGCGGGATATTTATCTTCGACATTATTCTTAGTATTATATGCTTCCAAGGGTACATAAAGTGCTAATGCACTCAAAACAAATTATTGAAACTAGCGTATTACCACTCTAATAGTTTATTACTAGTCTAAAGAACCCAGAAAGCAAGTAACAAGGAATATAGGCGTTTCCGAGATCATTCCAGCCGAAAGTCTTCGCGGCAAAACTCAAATCGAGATATGATGAATAGATTCTTACTTTCCTTAGATCCATATCTTTCAAGTCGAAGTATAATGCTTAGTAAAAAAAAGCGAACCACTCCAACCAGAATATATTTTGTTAGTAAAAAATTTTAACTCACAAGAAGATGAATGATTTAATAATTTGTACACTTTAGTTTAATAATTAGGAAATTTAAAAAAAAAATGAATTTGTTTGTTTTTTTTTTTTTTTTTTTTTTGGTTTTTAGGTATACTTAAGATGAAATAAAGAGAAAATTACCTATTTGACTAAGTTTCAAAACTTTAAGGGCCATTTGAAAAAAGTAATCCAAAATTTTTCAATAAAGTATTTCGTATTTAAAAAAAAAAAAAACTGGTCAAAAGAGAGGATTCGTAAAGTGTAGTATGGGTTAAATGTATGTACGCAAATAAATATTTAAAACTTGAGTAAGCTTAAAAACTCAAATACATTTCGAAAGCAAGAGGACATCGCGTCAGAAAGTGATACCGAGTTGTATTTCAACCTACAAGAGCAACTGGTTGACAGAGATGCCTGAAGATATCAGCTCATTGACAAATAATCAAATTTCAACAAGTGCAACAGTAAGACCTTTGAAAATTGAGCTTTCAAAATTCTATAGATAGTATATCAATTGGCGTTTTTAAACAATTTATCCAAGTTCAACCAATTTCTAATGCTCAAATGCTCTTATATCGCAGTAGGAAAGTAGTTGTTTTCAACCCATCATGTTGCAAAAAGTAGACACGGAAAAAAGATCATATTTCATCAGTTATTGGATGAATCAAGGAGCAGCTCCACATTTGAATAGTTCTTTAAAATTCTGGAAACAAGGCTGGAGGCAAACTTGAACGAGAAGAAAAGCCAGCGAAGCAAAAAAGCACGGCTGGACAATGTGCAACTCAGGTAGCCATAAGACTTATAATTGTTATATATTTTTGTTTTTTACAAGTGCCGATCGCGAGAAGTCTGAGCCGTGTCTTCGAATCTGTCGGAGCTGTTTAAAGTTAGGTCAATTATCTAGCTCATGTCAATCGATAGGTTGTTCGCTTTTGCATCTAGAGAAGGAACCATAATCGCACACCCAACAAAAACAGGTAACTAAAACTATTTCCAATCATCCCACAAATAGTCGGCCGGAGTAACTAAGTCAAGGGGATGAGGATCAATTAGCCTATGCAGCGGTCGGTTCAACGCTAAAACAGCGGCAGATCTACTTAACAATAGCAATAGTGAATGTTAAATCAACATATGGAACTTGGCTCCGAAGCTGGGTTTACTACCTCCCTTGCCTTGAACTTCAAATTTCAAGGCAAACATTCAATCCAATGTTTAATCCCGCATCCACCATGTTGCGAATACGATTCCGTATTTAACTTAACGCAGTTTATTCAATTGACCGATCCAGTGTTATATGCACATAGGAGCGGAAATCTTTTTCGATATTTTTTTGGGAGAGGATTTCAAAGTGGAGTTGACCTGCCTATACTTCGAAATATAAAACTTATTTGGATAGTTTTAAGTAGATATCAACCGATGCCACCAAACCATCTCTATCCTCATTGGGAAAAACTTGTGCTAAAATTCTGAGAGACAGAATGGCATCAGATGCATAAGTGCTGAAGAATACAACTGCGAGGTTTTTAAAAACCAGCATAAAAATTGAGAATAATCGACAGTACGTGGTGGATCTTCCTTTCAAAAACAATAAATTATCCCGCGAAAAGCACGAAAACGATGTTCTATCACCAAAAAAAAGCTTGAAAGAGAATCCAAATTGCAAAGCCTCTATACCGATTTTACGGAAGAATACGAGCTGTTGGGCGAAGTGAGTCCAATTAGTGACGTTGAGGATACACAATTTCATGACACTATTCCCTATCACGAAGTCGTTAAACCAGGGAGCTCTTCTACAATCCTTCGCGTCGTATTTGACTGCTCAGACAAACAACTTTTCGAATTCCTTTTAATGATATAAAGAAAGGTTGTTAGATTTCATAAGTCAAAAATTATCAAAACTTTGGGATTGGTATTAGATCTTATTTTCAATCAATTCAGTTTTCCTCTAATCCAGAACAATTTGCAATACCCAAAAGGCCAGTAACACGAAGGACTGTTTTGTTGGATCTTGCGACTTTTCGAACCATCGAGTTTATTGATCATAGTCATAGTGCCGATTAAATTGTTCATACAAAATTTGTGGAAGACTGAATTCTCATAGGATATTCAGCTTCTTCCACCTCTGACGGATAAGTGGGTAAGGTACATGGAACTGTTTTCTTAAATTAGAAAACATAGGAATTCCCTGTTTTGTAATGTACTCTTTGGTGAAGAAAACTGAGGTAGATGCCTTCTCAGGCAGTAGTGCGTTTGCATTAGGAGTATGTGTATACATAAGATGCGTAAAGGCGAGAGGTCAAATCCTTTCTAAATTGCTTTGTTCCAGGCCCGGTATCTGTCCGCTAGAAATTGTAACATTCAACAAGTGGGCTTTGCAAGACCCCAATAAAATTTTACAATATTATTTGATTGTTTCGACAAGAAAAACGCAAGGGTTGACTCGTTTTGATGGAAGACTTCTAACTTCAAAAATAATGTACCAATATAGTTACAACATTACTCTTTTCACAATAGCAATTTCTCGACAACAATACTGGTTTTTGAGAGTTGGAAGAGCAGCCAAAACAGTAATAAATAATTGCATCAGATGTGTCAAATCCAAGCCAATATTTATAGAGCAGCTTGAAGAAAACCTACCTAAAGAAAAAGTTATAGCATCTCGACCATTTTTTTACACCGAAGTTGAGTTTGCTAGTCCGATACGACAGTCCATATAAAAGTTGTTTGAGATCATACGTCAAAATTATTTATCAATTCCTGAAATAGTTATATTCTCTATAATAATGATACAAATTCCGTAGGGGTAAGGGATGAGCCTCATTTTGGAGGACTCTAGGAGTCAGTTGCAAAATCGGCCAATAGATTAATAGGTCAATACAAAGTCGGTAAGCGAAGCTTAACTAACACTTGAGGTAGTTACGACAGCAACAGTTCTAATAGAGGCGATAATGAATTCACTGCTCTTGACCACGCTGTCATCTGATCCTAATGACCTAGAGGCTCCATTTTTGATAAGAGCGCCTCTTCTAGCGATTTCTGAACCGGATATACGTATTCTAAATAAATAAAAAAATTCTTTTTTTTGGAAAGTATGGTCTAGTGAGTATTTGTATCTTCTCATAAAATTTAACTTCAAACACTCTTTTTCTGTTAAAAAAAAAAAAAACAATATTCCACCAGTTTAATAACAATTGGGACTGGTAGTTGACATAATGAAATCAAACGCAAGGGAGAATTCTTTAACGTGCCATCCACAACGTATGTCATTTGCCGACAGGAGACTCGTATAAATCAACGACACCATCTGAAACAATACATTATGGACAGAAAAAGTAAAATAATAAAGTCAAAATCGTAAATACATAAAGAGTCCTCTTTATTTCAATACCCATTAGACAGTGGAATGAATGAAAATGCAGAAGTCTATGAATTGTCTAATAAGTAAAAGTATGTAAATGCGCGGAATAAATTGACCGAAACAGCCAAATTATTCTTAGAAACCATTACTGTCGCAAGATACGAATCATTGCAAGAAGCGTTAATAAGAGAATTCGACAAAAATGTAAACAGTGCGAAAGTGCATAAGCAGTTAAGAGAGCGCAAGATGCGAAAAATAGCTGCGCTTGAAGAAATTGAAGACGAGTCAGTTATAAAGTATATATCCGACGACGTTCAACTACGGGAAGATCTAAAATATCCGTTGTACAGCACACAAACGTTTAGTGAATTAAGATCGCGTCATGAGCTGATTGAAGCAATGAACAAAACAGGTGTAGCTAATAGACGTCGACCAGTAGCAAAAACTCATAATCACTACGAAAGCGATAGAGGCAGCAATAAAAGTGACAAGCGCAAGGAACAGCATTGTTTTAATTAACGCGCCGAGTGAAAATAAGGAAAAAAATGTTTAAAATAAAATGACACCGGGCATATGTCAAAAAATTGCCCTGGGATGAAGAAGAACATTAATGTGGTTGTAAATCCAACTCGTGCTAAGCAGATGAAAATAAAAAATGAAAACGTGCTGTGCTTAGTCGATACCGGAGGTAACGTTTCACTGATGCGCAAGTCCAAGTTTGAACAAGTATTTGGTGGGCATTCGTTGCAGGAAAATTTTACCAAATTGCATGAGTTAAGCAAAGCCGCCACTATTGTTCAACGCGAGTTTGCAGCACAAGTCAAATTCGATTAGCTTTGCACACAAAATATATTCCTCGTTGTTCCAGATGGCTATATTAATGTTAACATAATCTTAGGATACGATTTTTTAAAAAAGTTTACGATCATTGAAGGCTACAGCTTTACACCTGCAAGAGAAGATGCACACACAGAAGATCCGGAGTACAATGTTTACAATGTGGTAAGTCATAAAGCTGATATCGATGTAGCACCCCAATACAAAACAGCAGTAAAGGAGTTGATTGATAATTATAAGCCGCTTGCTGTTCAATCAAACTGTCCTATGAAGGTAAACATTATGCCTATGAGTAACAACATCGCATTTCGTGACAGTCCCAGTAGATTGTCAGCACCCGAATGGGAAGCAGCAAGGAATCAGGTAGAAGAATGGCTACAGCAGGGTATTGTACACGATTAGTGTTCCGATGTTGCTAGGAAAGTTGTACCAGCTAATAAGAAGGATGGTTGAATTAGATGGTGGTTAAAGACAAATTCCCAATTCCAGTTTTTGAGGTAGTCCTCGAGGGAATGCGAGCGCTAGATATTTTACTACAATAGACCTCAAAAAATTGGTTTTCTATGTGGAAATTGAGATGCAAAGTCAAAAATATACAGCACTTGTGAGGGGGGGACAGTTTAAATTTAATGAAGCGCTATTTGGTTTTTGTAACTCCCGGCAGTTTTTGTGCGCTTGATCTACCACGTCTTTTAACAGCTGATAAATGATGGGATAATGGAAATATACATCGATGACTTTGTCGTTTTCGGAGGTACAGCTCATAATTGCAAGTAGAACAAACAGAGTGTATTAAAGTGGACGCAGCAGTTTGGTCTTGAAATGAAGTAGTCAAAATGCCAGCTTCTCAAGAAAAGGATTACCTTTCGAGGACACGAAATGGAAGACGGCCGCATCTTGTCTGATCAAAAAGAAAATCAAAACATTTCCGTTACCTAGAAAAATCCGAGGTGTGCAGACATTTCTTGGATTGACTGGATATTTCAGACGGTTTTTACAAGATAATGCCACGCTAGCCAAACCGCTGACACACTTCCTCAAAAAAGATGCGGCATTTAAGACAGTCTGCGCTTGCTTGACACGTCTAAAGACGGCAATAGAATGACCACTAGTGGCATCCGATTTGTTATTGAAGTAAGAAAACGTCACCGCAAGAAGCGAAAGTGCATAGCTTTTTGTTGTAGGTAAAAGCAGCATACTTGGCTACTTGGCTAAAGTTGTGCCATTATTTGATAGGCGTCGAGATTGACCTTGTTACTGATTGCGCAGCTTTTAAGTAGATAGCAGCAAAATAAAAATATTCCCATAGAAGTGGTACAGTGGTTCGAGGAGCATGGAGGGAGAAATATAAAATGTGCTCAAAACTTTGGATATATGAGTGTGCAAAAAACGATGCATGCAATTCGGCAGGACTACTTCACACAATATCTGGACAAAAAGGTAAACCAGGTTATTGCAAACTGTATTAAATGCATCAAGAACAACAGGAAGTTGAGTGAGTAGGAAGGTTTTCTTCAATGCGTTGACAAGGGAAACGCGTCGAATCATCAGTGACAAAGGCGCAGCATTTGCGTCGAAATCGTTTGAAGATTTCTGCGCAAGTCACAACATCGAACACATCGAAACATCGATGTCAACGACCGTCAAGACAACAAACCCAACATCCGCTTCCAAAGCAAACATAATTCCCGAATAGGTTTCCGGCCAGACAAAATTTTTTTGCTTACACTCATAATATAAAAATGGATTTTCCCAAACGCTGAAATTAATACAGCGTGAGGTGCACTACCATATACTTTCACTACATCAAGGCCAGATTTGGGCACAAGCATATCTAGTAAAGTTTAATTTCAGTAAGATAGTTTTTAGCTAATTGTCAATCCATAGGGACCAACAATAAAATAAATAATATTTGTCTAGGCTTAGGGAATTTGTATTTTCTTATAAAAAGCCTTCACTCACCTTCACTCGCGCGAGTTATGTTAGGGGAACCGCGGAATTAGATAAAAAAGAACAACCTTTTCCTTTGTCTGAATAATACACAATACTTTAGTAAACTTTACTTTACAATTATTTATATGTTAAATTTGATTACGTTACAATTTTAGAATATAAAAAGGGTGATTCATCGTGAGGTTTGATTCATAATATAAAATAAAACACATTAATTTGAAAGTGACTTAAAATTATCGGTTAAAAAAACAATTCATGCCATTTACTATTTGAAAATGATATCATGGAAATGTTGGCCACGACCACGTTTGAGGTGGTCCATTCGGAAGGTCCAATTTTGGGTGACTCGTTCGAGTAAAGCGACTGGTATCGCGAGGATATCACGAGTAATGTTGGAGCTTAAAACGTCAATCGTAGCTGGCTTATTCCTGAAGACCTGAGACTTTACATATCCCTAGAGAAAATAGTCCAAAGGTGTGATATCGCATGATCTAGGCGGCCAATTCACCGTAGCAAAACGTGAAAATAAATGCTCACCAAAATGATTTCTCAACAAGTGTACTGTTTCCCGCGCTGTATGGATCGTAGCGCCGTCTTGTTGAAACTGGAGCTCACCAAGACCATATCCTTGAATTTCAGGAAGCACATAGTCCGTTAACATGGCGTGATAACGATTAACATAATGGATGTAATGGTAGCTCTTGGTACTCTCCGGGTTGCTCATTAGCCCGAATACGGCAATTTTACTTATTAACGTATTCATTGAGCCAGAAATGGGCTTTATCACCGAACAAAATTTCACGATAAAACACCCGAATTTTATTGAGGTTTTCTAGAGCCCGTTCACTGAAAATAAGAAGCAAATTCAAGTCGCCTGGCTTCAATTCTTGCACAAGTTCAATTTTGTACGCTTTTAGGCCGATATCGTTACGTAAAATACGCCAAGTTGTCGAATACGCCAAGCCAAGCTGCTTTGTTTTTTCAATTTCAATTTCATTTATTACTTTATAAATTCTTTACAATATAAAATCAATTTTACAATTTAGTAACTTAAGAAGCTTAATTTAAGTTTATTAAGTATCTGCTAATCTATAGTTCATAGAGAATTTGAGGCGAACGCAGTGAACAAAGTATAGATAATAAACATCACAAAATTTATCAATTTTAAAATGTAATGGGGTCATAATAAGTTTATTACTCTTTATCTGTTATACGAGTATATCAGAATCCAATTACATAGCCAAAATATATTAAAATTAATGTGGTATATGAATAGTTATAATTATATGCAAAGTAAATTAGAAATATCATTATAATTAAGTTGTAAAAACTAATATTTCACATTTTATAGAAAAATGGATATATTTCTTTATATTCTTATTTCATGGGGAAGACAGTTAAATAGTTTTGGCGCTGTAGATGTATAAAAATGTAAAAAAAATTGTACATTAAAATGTGGTACTGAAACCAAATTTTGGTTGTTGATTCTAAGGTTGTAGCTAGAACAACATCAATTCAATAGATAGCTGGATCTCATGAAAAATATTTTTAATACTTTGTAAAAATACATGTGTTTTAACGGAAGTATCTTCTGAAAAGTACTAAACTTTTTGATTGCCGTTTTTTATTGTAATGGGTACACATAACAAGTGGGTTTATTTTGTTGTTATGTGTACCCTTCCATAGTAAATACACCTAAAAAGATACCGAGAGCAATATAATTTTAAAAAATATATTTGTCTAGTTGCAGCTATGAGATATCTTTTAAGTGCATCAGTAAAAATGAATCGTCCCAAGTCTAGTTCCTTACCACACATTAAGTAACATAATTTTTGTTTTGTCACTTATATCTTGAACCAGTGGCGTAAGTTTTCTAGATCATGATTTATATCAGCAGAAAGATTTAAAGTAGAGTCACTGTGAAAAGCACATGCCATATCGTCAGCGAATGCAATAACTTTGCTACGATAATTTTATAACAAAAGCGAATTAATAAAAATTAAGAAAAAAAAAAATTCCGTCCAAGCACAGAACCTTGGGGAACTCCTATAAAAATATAACTTAAAGAACTGAGTTGTCCATTAACTTTCACCCTTTGCCTTCTATCAGATAAATATGAACATAACCAATTACACATTATGCCCCTAAAAATTAGTCTTTTTTCTAAAAAAGGCATCATTCTATTCTTAACAGCTTTTTCAAAAATGAAAATACCGTTAGTAAAGAAATGTGCCTATAATTATTTTTTGATGTTTTCTCTCCCTTTTTAAATTAAGGTATTACTTCGGCTCGCTTTAAGTCTTCTGGTAAACACCACTAAAAATGCTTTTTTTATAAATGTGACATAAAATATCACAGATATTCAAAGCTACAGTTTTAACAAAGTTGTTTGAAAACCAACCCGTTATTGTAGAATAAGAATTTTTGAGAGAGACGATGTAATTTATGAACGCACTCACTCAAACTGGCACTGTAAATTTACTCAGTAAGCTCAACATTTTCATCATGGTAAAGTACACTAACAAGCAACATCTGCAAATTATAAAAATTTTCTACAGATATTCGGAGTCGCAAAATCATCTTCAGTGACGAAGCTCATTTATGCGTTATTGGGCTACGTTAAGTCATTGGTTTATGCCAACACGCCGATGACGTTGGAAAAGCTCAGAGCCAATATTGAAAGCGAAATAGCGGCCGTTTCGGCCGAAATGTGTGGCCGAGTCGTTGAAAATTGGGTAAAAGGAATCGACCGCTGCAAACGTGCCCGCGGTGGCCATATAAACGAAGTCGAGTTCCATTCATAAATGTTTTGATTGTACTTCAAGCCAATAATAAAGTTATTGAAATATTTAAAATGGTTTGCCTTTTATTTAAAAAAAAAGTTGTCAAGTCGTTATTAGAAAACCCTATATCACGAAACTTGTTTAAGTAAAAATTATTTTTGCATTGCAAAACATCTATGGAAATCTCTTAACTTAATTGCTTGTATGCAGTAGTGATATTGGCATTATTAAGGTTTTTCATTTTTTTCTTGTAATGTTTGTTTTTATCTTTGATTTTGTGGATTAATTCAAAAGTTATCCACGGTTTTAGCTTTTTGAATTTGTTGTCTCTTTTCTCTACTATTTTCGAACACTGATTAACATACATCTTTAAAATTTCTATAAGAATCAAATAAGCTCTTGATGTTTCACTTTCTTCAAGTACATTATTTAATGCAACAAAATCAGTTTTTATGAAAGGGGAATCGGAGGACAAGTTAATTGAACGTGCATAGAAAATATCCTGTAGGCTTAAACACGTCATGCAATGATCGGTTAGCTCTATGTCTAAAACAGACATAGACTTTGAAAAGTCAGAAATGCGAGTTGGTGTGTTAATACATGACTCTAAGCCAGACGAAGGTAGCAAAAACAAATAGTTGTCAACTGGAATAGAATATCTATATTGATATCGCCTAATAAGATTATGTTATTAGATGACTCATTTGCTAAGTGATCTTGAATCATTGAATCTAAATAGTATATACAAAAAAAAAGTTAGTTTTTTATCATTTACTTTGATTTTTAAGACATCACAACTAAGCAAATTATACCGATATGTTACAACGTTTTTCGAGTCTTTTATAAAAGCTCCAACCCCACCGGCTGCATATTTATTATTACAACAAGATTCAAATTCATATCCTGGAATACCAAAAAAAAAATTACTTTTCTTCATCATATATCCATATTTCTGACAAAAATACAAAATCAGGCTTGTTCCCAAAAGAATTTAAATGCACAAGAAAGTTGTTAACATTTTTATCGCATACTCCGTAAATTTTTGTGAATAGTCAGCAAACTGTGTAAGAAATTCTGGTTAAAAACGAGATCATGAGAATCAATTTCTACACAAAGGGAATATTTAAGAAATTTTACTTCAGGATCTTGCATATTAATTTAGTGATAGAAGATCCGTATCCGAATTAATAATAATGTATCTGTCGTTATCCCCTTTGCTCATAAGAACCCTACCGTTTCTAATCCAAACACACATACATTTTTTCTTGTTTAAGCTTTTGAGCTGCTTTCAAAACATACCTTGTTGTACCACAATTCGTTAATATAAATTTTACTTCTTTTATCACAACCGATAAGCTGAGCTGCAGAGTTTATTAATAATTTATATACGTTAATAAATAAGATAAAATTGGGTTGCGGTTGTGTTATTGTTGTGACTCTTCCCACGTCGCTGAGTTGACAGTGTGCGACCATGGTGTCCAAGAGCTTCCCGATGAATTTGGAGTTTTTGGTATCGGGGTTGTTGTCAAGCAATAATAGGTACATTCTTTTTGGGGGAGGGATTTTCGAAGTGTATTATGTGTTTTACATTATAGTTTATATACGGTTTGGCTGTTATTATTTTTGTGTCATTAATTGTCATATAGAATTTTTCTTTTTTCATTATATGTATACGGATATATAATATTTGATCCATTATAATAGGCTCGAAGTTCTAGAAGTTCTTTGCACTTCGCTCAAGTGCATTAATGTAGCATTTTGTTCAGTCAATTGTTTTCTTATAAGCATTAGCTCATCATATGTCAGTAAGAGTTTGGGAATGCAATTCAGTTTACTAAGGACTATTGCTTCTGCAATTAATTAATAGGTCGATATTGAAAATAAGTTGGTTAAAATATTGTATGTTTGGAAGTATTCTATTCTAATTTTATTTGCCGTTTTTTTGTGGAACTTTTCTTTGTTGTTTTGCGTTGTATTAATGTGGTTACTTATATTTTTAAATCTTTCAATCATTTGAGTGTTTAGTGCATGTTCCTTTTCTAATGAATTTGCTTAATCGTTAATGTTACAATAGTGTTAATATTTTGTATTTGGGCATTATTTTTAATTGCTCTCACCACCCAGTGAGAGAGGGTGGTTGAATGTTTTAGCATAAGTATTTTGGGATGGGTTAGTGGACTCGTATTAATGTTAGATGAGTGTTGTAACTTAATTAATGCTTAAAATTAGATACATATATATATATACATATATTTTTTTATTATTTATTATGTCATTTGTGTTTCTTTCGTAATTTACATTTATAAATATTTTTGTTCTCATTTATAATGATTGTTATTTACTTATTACTTTTTGCTATATGTTTTGAGAATCTTGGTGTTAATTTGTTGCGTCAAGCTTCTTTTCTAAAGTCTGGTTTGCATTCAACTAATTCTTACGGGGTTTCCTTCGATTTGTTTAATTTTGCTATCCTCGCGTCAGTGATATTTTTTACTTTTTCTTGAATTTTAGGCTCTAATTCATTAAGGAATTCGTTTAGCTTTTCAAGGTACTTGCGTTCGTTTGAGAAATCAAGGGTTTTTTTTAATCTTATAAGTTATGAAGGTTTCTGTTAGTATCCCTTCGTGTTCAGTAGTAAGTCTCGGTTCTAGTCTTTTTAAAAGAATAAGTCTATATATTTCTGTAAGGGTTGAGTGTAATCTTTTTACTGGATCATTTCTACTGGTTTGTTGGATAGATGTGTAGTGCAAGGTTATTTCATGTTGCTTACAGCAGTCTTTGAAAATAGTGGCTACAAATTCTGATCCTTTTTCACATACAATTTTTGTTATGATGCCGTAAAAGCTGATGTACTTCGTTATGCCATTTAAGATGGTTATGCTGCTTCTAAAACTTAGAGTGTATTCGCAAGCAAATTAAAAGTATTTATCTATTAATGTAAGGACAATATTGTTATTAATGCTGTATAAGTCTATATGGAGTATTTCTAGTGGTTTTAGTGGATTTTCGGGTTTTTCAAAATGGGGCTTATATGGGTTTCTATCGTATTCAAAGATCTTACATTTTCACAGTTATTTACCGTTTTCGTTATCAACTCTTTCATTTTGGAAAAGTAAAACTTCTTTCTTTTAATGTGGGAAGGTTTCTTGTGATGAAATCATTTAATTTCGCAGACCATGCAATTAAAAATTTGTCTATCGGGATGAAAACTGCATGTGCACTGCAACTGCTTTAAGTAAATTAAAAGAAAATAATTGTCAATTTTCCACACATGACATAATGAAGAACAAGTTCTTTAAAACTGTTATGTACGAAATGTTTCACTCTGATCCCGTAGTGGGTAAACAAATATTTGTTTAATTAGGGTACAAATGCTCTGAAGTTAAAAAAAGTTTACTTTCCTAGTTTCATTTGAAAATGGTTCGAGTAAATTAAGTGACCTCAAAAAAAAAACTTTGTGTTTATTTTCCTGGTGATGTAACATCTGACACAAAAAGGAGGGCCTTTCAAAGGAATATAAGGAAATTCGTTTCCACACAAGACAATTTTATAGTTGGTGGTGATCTGAAGGGTAAACAAAGAGATTTCCCAGGCTTAGGGTAATATTCTATCCAGTTTTTCTTTTGTTCTTCTTCAATTTGCTATTTTGTTCCTCTTTTTCCTGCGTACTTTCCCTCCTCATTGCATGGCAGTCCATCTGTGTTGAACTTTTTTATCACTAATTGTCCGAATTACTTTTCAAATCCATTAACAACAAACGAACTTAGCTCTGATCATAATCCTGTATTCTGTCGACTTCTTTCTTCGGCTCAGGTAAACGTCCATTATGTCCATGACATTAAAAATACTAATTGGCATCGTTTTCGCAGTATTATTAAAAGAAGTTTGCGTGGTATCCTCACTAGCCTGGAAAGCGTTCTTATCCGTGAAGATGTTGACCGTTCAATTGAAACATTTACTACTTTAGTCTTAAGCGCTTTTAATGATTGTGCCCCAAAAATTGTCAAAACATTCAAAACAACTATTATTCCGTGGCATCTATTTTGGGTGATCCTTTATTTACTTTAAGTGTAGACCGTGCAATTAGAGACTTAAACGCTTTCACTTGCTTAACCCCACCTACCGCTTTTATTTCTACTAGCACGGTTTCTACCTTAAAAAAGGACTAAAATCAAGACAAGCTAAAGGTTTTGATGAAATCAAAAATAATTATTATATTATCTACCCCTATATTATATAATTTGTTTACATCCGATTTTCCCGTACTGTCAAATTGTAAGTATGCTATGTTTTCAGATGACACTGCGATACTTTCTTCCCATCAGTTTCCTCTCAACATAGAGAGAAATTTATATGATGCGATCGAATTACTTAACAACTATAGTATTTCTACAAATGGAAAATTAAACTTAATCTGTTTAAAATAAAGGCTACCTTTTTCACACGGAAAACTAAAGCTTGCTACCTTCGAACTAGCAATCTTTATATCAACGGAACTTCAGCCAAGTATCTAAGTATTTGTCTTGACTCTAAATTTACTTTTAGTGGACCACATAAACAACATACTGAACAAAATTAATATTGCGATTAAAATGCTTTACCCGTTTATTAACCGAAAACCGCATCTATCGGAGGACAATATATTGTTATATTTAAAGTAATTTTCCAATCAATTACTTATTGTGGCTGCCAAGTTTGGGACCAATGTGCTCAGTGTCATATAAAAAAATTGTAGGTGGCACAAAATAAAGTTTTAAAACTTGATATGTTTAAACTTATCTTGGCATCATTCAACCATTGAACTACACCAAAGAGCGAATGTTGAATTGGTTAATGATAATAAATAATCTTATAATAATTATAAGACTCACTTCTTATAATTTATGTTATCTATATGTTTTTTGATTATGTATTTATTTACAAATTAATTAATTTACTTGATTGTTATTTACACATTTCCTTTTCTTTTTTAATCGTTTGTTCATTAATTAATCAATTAATTAAAAATAAATGAATTGATAATTTAATTTACTTACTTAATTACTGGTTTGTTATTATATTATTTATTATTTTCTACAAATTCATTAATAATTATTACTTGGTATTTGGTTCTTAGCTTTAAATACTTTTAGTAAGTTTAACTTTCGAAACTTTTTCTCATTAAATATCTATTATTTCCTTTTTCATAATCTATTATTAACTATACTATGTATTTTTCTTTTTTTAGTAATGATTATAAATAATGTTCAAGATAAAAGATATTCTACTATCAGTTATCTTTTAATATTAGTGTAAGTTTACATATGTTTTAGTGTATTTTTATCTATGATAATTTCGGCACCCCTTTTTTAAACAGTTAGTAAGTGGTTTAGTTAGTTTTTAATAAACTTCCTATAATAACCAATTAACCCTAAGAAAATTTTTATTTCTTTTCGATTTCTTGGCATAGTGAAGTTTTTTATGGCATTGATTTTCGATGGGTTAGGTTTTACGCCTTTGGAATTATGTCATATCCTAGGAAGGTTGTTTCCTTAAATCTTAATGAATATTAAAGTTAGCTTCTTTTAGTTTTTTGAATACTAGTTCCATATAGTATATGATAATGTCGTCGAGGTAAACTAGACAAACTTTTCCAATTAGTTCTTTCAGGACATTTTCTATTACCCTTCGAAAAGTTTAAGACTATATGGCATTCTTATGAATTCTTAATGGCCTCCTTCAACTGTGAACGCCGTTTTTTCTATGTGTTTTAGATTCATTTCTATTTGGTGAAATCAAGCGTTGTTATATATGGACATTTGCCTAGTTTACCAAGTATTTCGGAATTGGGTATCTAACGGATATTGTTTTATCATTGACTTTCTGATAGTGAATGACCAATCTCCAATCTCTACGTCCGCTGGCATCTTGTTTCTTCGGGACAATCTAAACTGGAGAGCTCCATTGAGAGCCACTATGGCTGATAATTGTTTGATCTAACATGTTAGTGATTTGGTTTTTTACTTCTTCCTTTTCTATTAACCGATACCTGTAAAATTTAGTATGGATTGGTACTTCGTTGGTGGTTTTTATGTCATGGTTGATCTTATTCGTAAAGTGTAAAGTGGTTTATCCTCTCTTTACAGTATTTCACTGTAGTTTACACATAGTTTACGTTTTGCGTTCTTTTGCCTTCAGATGGCTTATTCTGTTGGAAGGCTCATACTCTTCACCATTTAGGGGTTGTTCAATGATGATCTTTTGGTCGTTTTCGGAAAGGTTTACTGCCTGTAGTGTGCTGAACCAGCTCAGCGTTGTACAGGCCTTGACTTATCTACAGATGTGGGTTTAGTTTTGTTATGTTGATATAAGTATTGCCATTTTTCTTATTGACAGGAAGTTTCGCCAATATTTGAAATTTGGAAGGTATTACGAGTTGGGTTTGAGATGGATTCCGTTAGTAGCATTTAGTGTGATATTTTCTAAATCGTGCATTTCTTGAAAATTGAAGTTTTTCCGTCTAGTGTGGGTGTGGGTGATACCTTGCCAGGTTTGGATCAGTTTGAGTCTGCCTTATTGGTCTTCGGTATCTGGGTCGGATTTCTTGAATAAGTTCGGTCTTGTAGAGAATTGTAGAATTTACATTGATGAGGTCTGTAATGGTTTGGGTTTTGAGTATACTTTTGGTACGAAATATTTTGTTCTTTGGTGTCCTGAGTCATAGTTTGACTGAATATCTCTGACTCTGGATCCAAGAGGCTCATTGAGTTTACTGAGAAATGAGCTGAGGCACACTTCTGAGAAGAAATCTGTTTTGGTTTTGATGACATTGTTTTCATTCTCGTGGATCAGAACATTGTTGCAAAGAGCAGAGTGTAATTCTATTATTTGCCCATTACTTAGGAACTCATGTAAAAGTCTTTGATTGCCGTCAAATTTCGGAAGATCCTTGATGGCATCCGGAATTATTAATGAATTGAATATATAATGAAGTTAGTTAATACGTTGTTTAATTGCTTAAGAATTGGAGGAATTTGGAGATGGCGAAGAGGTTTCGAGATGAACTCCTGCATCTGTAGTTTCTGCTACAGAGGATAAGTTCTTTGATAGTCCTCTTAGGTTGCATTGCATAAATCTAGATCTGTTTCGACAAAAATTGATTTAAATGTTTAGTAATATAAGTAAAATTGTGTCTGTGTATATAGAAAACTTATATTTTTTAAAACATATTCCATAGTTTAAAATTGTATGAATATATTCCTTTTATTTATTATTAATTACGTTGTTCTTTAACTTCTATTTATAATGTGCTTGGTAATATATGTATATTTGTGTCCATATATAAAGATTATATTTGAAGTTCATATAGTTCAAAGTTTTGTGAATGTATTCCCTCTATTTATTATTAATTACTTATATTAACCGGAGTGCCTTGCGATAAGAGTCGCAGTTCTTTTATTTGTAACTGGAATTCCTTGCAATAAGGATCGCAGTTTATATATATTTTTTAACTTTGACTGCAGTGCCTTGCGATAAGGGTCGCAGTTCTTTTATTTGTAATTGGAATTGATATATATATATCTATTTTTTTTTTAACTGGAGTGCCTTGCAATAACTTTATAAGTGTTATAAAAATATGTCACAGACAATAGTCACTTACATGCACCTAACATAAATGATAATGCCAATTAGTAGCATTACCGATGAAACTGGTTATGTTTGAGGTCAGATGATGCGAATGAAAGATGATGGTTCGACGGTGAATAAGGGGGTAAAACCCAATAGTTAGTATCGAAGTTTGGTCACTATTATTTTTAAAGTTTGCGACACATTCACGAAAGCATGGATTTATCACTTATATTGCACGATGCAATATCAAACTAGTTCACGATTCAATCACTTTAATTTAAAAATTTAAAAAAAAATTATTTTTATTGTTTTCCTTTTTTTTGAATTGACCACTTATACTGCAAAATGCAACATCGAACTAGTTAATGATTCCATCACTATGTTTCGCAATTCAACTTCACTCAGTTTCTAAACTATTTAACCGGACTGCCGATTAAGCTAGTTATGTTGGAGGATGCGCGGAATTAGATAACCGCGTAACACCGTTTCCTTTGTCTGAACAATACACAATACTTTATTAAACTAGAATTAGAATTATAATTAGAATTAATAATTAGAATTATTTATATGTTAAATTTGATTTGATTTGATTTTAGATTATATATTTGTGCTTATTCGGCATTTATAAAATTTTTGATTTGATTCGATTTATTGAGAAATTTCGTCGGGTTCCAATTGTATCCGGTTGGTTGCTGTCCTAATGTTTAGCTTAATTGTGTTGTGGGGGTTATGCACGCGAGAAATACCAAAAAAAAAAAAAAAAAAAAAAATTAGTGCAGTGTAGACAAAACAAAACATATTACACAATGCAGATACCCCATCTCTCCCTCTCCTAGTCTTAAGTACTGTTGCTTGCACTCGACCAGTGCCGTTGCTGTATTTGTCATATAGCGCGGTCAGTGACTGAGTGAATTTGGTTTGTGCACTCTTTTGATGTGAGGACATAACGCCTGCAATAATTTGATTCATTGAACCAACAGCAGAATTTTCATTTCGCAGCCCTGCTTAGCATCGTTAACGTTTGAGTTTTATGTGTTAATTTTTTATTTTATAATGGCTTGGGTATTTAGAGTCAACATAACAACTATCCGCGGGACAAAAAGTAATCACTTCTCTGCGCACACCACGTCTGTAAGTACTGGCAAGCTATTGTGGCACTAAATGAAACAAAGGTCTGATCTGAAATTGTTGTATCCTTGTATCCTTATAATGAAGTCGTTATTACAGGCCATTTAACATGAACAATACTGGGTGGCTTCGACAATTGGAACAGACAATAGCCGAAGGACGGTGTGTTAGATCCTCGCTGCAGAAAACAATTTGAACCAGCTTGAAAATAAGCACACGCGAATACTAGACATTGGTAGTCATTGTCCAATGTCCCAAAAACATCAGAAATTCTGCCTCATTCTCCACCTCAATGAAATTTACAATGACATTTTAGCTGCCAGCTCTTTTGACAAGGCCAATTTGCTTGTTGCACACTTTGCGGCCAGTTTTACACTTCCAGATTATGCTTTGTGTCCGCCTATACTTGAGCGCGTGGAATATTTAATTAGACGAATTCACTTTCGCACTTATCTTATCATACACAAATCCGTTGGTCCAAATGTTATATCTTCCCGTCTTCCGAACAGGCGTTCTTCCACGCTGACAAAACGACTGCGTAAGCTTTTCCATCTTAAGGACTCTTTCCGAGAAGATGGAAAACAGCAGTTGTCCAGCCCGTCCCTAAAAAGTCGAATCTTCTTCTCTCTCCTCCTACAGACCCATTGCACTTACATTCTTTCTTTTCAAGGTCATGGAAACTCTGATAAACTGTCACCTCATGAAACATCTCGAAACATGAAAGCTTCTCAATGACCGACAGTACGGTTTTCATAGCAACAGATCCAGAAAGCGTACATCAATCTGACGAAACATTTGACAGAGTTTGGCAACAGGCTCTTTTGCCCAAAAAGGCGTGCATTTGGGATCAATGAATCTCTTTTTCAACGGATTAGAAACTGCTTTTCAGAACGTTCAATTCAAGTTGTTTTGGATGGTTTCAAGTTTGATGTCTACAAAATAAAAGCCGGTGTGCTCAGGGCTCCGTTTTGTCTCCGACAAAATTATCTTATTTAATCGTCAATAATTATCTTTGTCTATTACTTTTAATTCAATATTTTCCTTTGCTGACGACAATACGTTCTGCTTTTCATATGCATTCCCGGACTCACGCCAATGTCCTTCGTCTGTAGAACGGCAACGACAGCGTATACTCGTCTCATTGAGTTCCAATATAAACAGCAATACCAATTGGGGAGCAATCAATATAGTAAAATTAAGTGCACTTAGCCATTATCCATAAATGGCACTTGAATTGTTGAAACCGAAATATTTTCCATTCTCGCTATGAATGTCAATGATAACCTACGTTGGAACGAGGACATAAGAAATTCTTCTCCCCTCTGATCTGGCCGCTATTTGCGTTTCAGTTGTGTTGAAAAATTTTTATCCGCAATGGAATTCAAACGTGAAAATGTGATTACTTTATATTTGGCTGGAAAACCACAAGTAGCTATCGTTCGAGCCCTCCAGCACCTCAACGTGAATAAATCATTTGTGTCTCGACCCATAGCTCGTTACCGTGATACTGGCAGCGTTGCAAAACGCCATGGCTCGTGAGATAAACATATCGTTTTAACGGATGTAACACACTGAAAAATGAGCTTTGGCTCAAGCCATGAAATTCCAAAAAGCCCACAATTTTACACCGCAACAGAAAAAAGTTAGAGTCGAAAGAGCGAAGAAGTTGCTACGCTTGCACGAAAGTGATGAGTTGCCGAATTTAGTTTTTTCCGATAAGTCGTTATCGAGCAATATGTCAACAAACAAAATGACAGAGTTTACTTGCCAGAGGGGTCCTTCGAAAATGTACACCTTCGGACGGCCACCAGAAAGCAGGCAGCACCGATGGTGATGGTTTGGGCCGCCATAACCGCCAATGGTGGTTCTCCGCTCGTATTTTTGGACCGTGGCGTCAAAATTAATGCGATCGTATACCGTGAAACTGTTTTAGAGGCAGTATTGAAGCCTTGGGCAAATAATCATTTCGGTCGGAGACCGTGGACATTTTCACAAGATTGGTTAAAAAACAATGTTCCACGCTCCATTTCTTTGACAAAATGGATTGCAAATTCTCCTGATGCAAATCCGTTGGATTTCTCTTTCTGGGGTATTTTGAAGGCGAAGATTGGCACTAAAAAATATCAAAGTTTGGACCACCTCAAACAATCACTTCGACGGGAATGGGCCAAAGTACCGCAGAGCCACTTGAGTACAGCGTGCGATGATTTCTTCGGCCGTCTCAAGGCCATTATTCGCACAAAGGGTGGACATATTGAAAACTACTGATACAATTTGAAATTTGATGTACTTTCCAACATTTTTTGCTTTGGCACAATAATATTTATCAAAAAATAGAAAAAATTATAGCATTTTTAAATTGCAGTTCGAGTCAGGCAGGGTGTATATAAAGCATTCATTCACCAAACTTCGGAGTACAATGCACATATCTGATCTGGTCAATTGACAACCTCGAACGCCGACGAAATTTCTCCTATCTCACCTTGCGCTATCGCTATTTTCACCACCAGTGCTTCATTGAAATTACATGTAGTATTCCGCCCCTTCAAACCTTTAACGATATGAATGCTCATCAGGTTACCCTCAAGCCCACTTTCGGACGTACATTGCTTTCCTAAGCCGTACATTTCCTGTCCACTATATCTTTCAAACATTCAAAACGAACGTACATCGGTACCTCTCTTTCTTTCCACCGTAGCTTTCCTTCGCCCGCGCTGTGTGCAAATATTTTAAGGATGTTTCAACCCCTTAGCGCGCGCTAATAAAAAAATAAAATACGACCCCTTAGGCGATTGCATTTTAAATATAATGCCATCAAACACTTGGATCCTTTTATTTGGGTCATCATGTCATGTCATCTTATTTGTCAGGAAGTAAACAGAAGCATTGCTTTATATAGCAATGGAATAATTGAGTTTAAAAGACTTTGCGTTCTTAAAATCGGAAACACCAACATCAATCGTTGTACGGCTTACAACACTCACTGATTCCAAGTGCGAAGCTCAACAACTGGATCACAGAATTAAGGCATATTGATTAAAATCAATTCACCCAGTCAGAAGTGAAAGGCGAATTTACCACAATGAACCTTTATGACTTTTACTTATAATATAAGTTTCGACTTATCTGCTGTTGGCTACTGCAATTATGTTGAAATATGTTAATTATATTTCATCATCATCACCAGACCGCACACTCTCTCGCTTCAAAGCCACATTGCAAGTTGAGTGTTAGAAATCCTCAAGAATGTACAAACTTGGATTAAGTTTTATTTGTAACGAGAGCTACCATGCGATCAAAATTCATGTTGTTCTTATGAAACAATTTCGGCGTAAGCCGAAACCGTGGGTACGCTGAATTTTGTCGGTTCTCACTATCGAAATACTATACCTCATCTTTGCTTACTCGATACCTTCTTGAAGTTAGTTATTGTTAGTTACTTAATGCAAAAAAAATTGAGTTGTGATTTGACTGCTATCGTGATCATTGTTTTCATTTCTAAAGTTACCACAATTTTAATTATTTTCTAAACAACAACAATATCTCCAAAAATAGACATATGGAGTGACCACCAAGATCTTGTGATTTGCTGCCATTGGCCTATGCACACAAGCCACAACGATTCCAGTCTATGAAGCGAATACTGACCGCACCATTCATATAATAAGTAAAATAATACAAATCTGGTAGTCAATTAAAGAAATATAGTATATTATATTGTAGTTGGCGCAGTCGTTGTAAGGAGTATTCACATCCAAAAATATGTTGGCGTTCGAATTCCAAATGCTCCCGAAAGATATTCTTTTTCTCAAGAAACTAAAATCATGTGAAATGAGTGGTTCTAGACAACAAGTCCAATTACACTGATAATTTTGTCTCCCTATTACAAGTTGAATTCCAACTATGGAGCGAAATAACCACTGAATCCAAACAATAATATAACTACAAATACATCTGGTAATAAGTGAAGAATATTTTAATATGTACGAAGTAATTGTATTGCGATAAAAAGCAAGCCAGTAATCTTCCTTCTTGCACTTCTATTTAACCTAAACAGCAACAACAATAGGATTATTACTTACCGTACACTTACCGTACTCATGACATAGTTAAAAAGAAAAGGAAAACCTAGTTTTTAACTGCAGCAAATCTAGGGCTATGAGAAGTTAGCCAAAGTTGTTTATGAAAAACAAACGCAATTAAACACAGAAAAATCAAATAGACTTTACACCACACAAGAACATAAGAGTTAAAGACTATCGATGAAACAAATTTGTACCTATATGTATGTAGGTAAAGGGTTTTCCAATAGGGACTTGACAACTTTGAATTTAATTTGTGAACGCACTCTTTCACTAATCATCAAACCCTCACTGTCAATTTATTCAGTAAACTCAACATTTTCATCATGGTAAAGTACACTAACGAGCAACATCTGCAAATTATAAAAATTTTCTACAAATATTCGGAGTCGGTGACTGCAACGTTAAGAGCGTTAACTCCAATTTTCGGTCGTAATTCTCGCCCGTTGCCGTTTCAGCGAGACAACGGGTTGAAGTGTCGATATTATCGCTGCCGTTTAGACGTCCGTACCAAACGATCCAAATCAGTCAATTACACGGCGTTCGCGAGAATTGAAGCGGATGGACCATTTGAAGCGACGTACGTTCTCCGATTGGATTCCGGAGAAGATGCGCCAAGATAATGAATTTCATCGCAAAATCATCTTCAGTGACGAAGCTCATTTTTGGCTCAATGGGTTCGTCAATAAGCAAAATATGGGTTATTGGTCGGGTGAAAACCCAAATTTTCAGAGTCGGTTACTGCAACTTTAAGAGCGTTAACTCCAATTTTCGGTCGTAATTCTCGCCCTAGTAGACAGACAATAACAATAACGACTTGACAACTTTTTTTTAAATAAAAGGCAAACTATTTGAGATATTTCAAAAACTTTATTATTGGCTTGAAGTACAATCAAAACATTTATGAATGGAACTCGACTTCGTTCATTTTCAACGACTCGGCCACACATTTCGGTCGAAACGGCCGCTATTTTGCTTTCGATGTTGGCTCTAAGCTCTTCCAACGTCGTCGGCGTGTTGGCATAAGCTAATGACTTAACGTAGCCCCACAGAAGCGGCGTTAAATCGCACGAAAGAGGCGGCCAATCGACTGTCCCATGTCTTGAGATAACACGCTCACCATACTTAATCTTCAATAAATCGATTGTAGCGTGTGCTGTGTGGCTTGTGGCACCATCCTGTTGAAATCACATGTCGTCCAAGTCCATATCTTCCAATTCGGGACAAAAATAATCGGTGATCATGGCGCGATAACTCTGACCATTCACAGTAACGTGACGATCGTTATCTATAAAAAACACAGTTATTTTTTGTGGATGAAGTGGTGATTCATGAAGCACATGTGGGTTTTCACCCGACCAATAACGCATATTTTGCTTATTGACTAACCCATTGAGCCAAAAATGAGCTTCGTCACTGAAGATGATTTTGCGACTCCGAATATCTGTAGAAAATTTTTATAATTTGCAGACGTTGCTTGTTAGTGTATTTTACAATGATGAAAATATTGAGCTTACTGAATAAATTGACAGTGACAGTTTGATAATTAGTAAAAGAGTGCGTTTACAAATTAAATTCAAAGTTCCTATTTGAAAGCCCTCTATTTAAGGGGTTTGTGATTTTTTTTTTCAGGAAAAATATAAAATAAATCGTGGTTACAAAGGTAGAAGAAGAAATGGCGAATGTGGAACGTTTCTCAGATGGCCTCTCTTTTTGGAATGGTCTACGGCCATACCAACAGCTCCTGTAAATTATGAATTATAATAAATCTGTAGTTTTTTTTTTTTTTTTTTTGTGTATATAACAACAGCTAGAGAAGTACGTATAATTTTTGATGTAATGATTTTTTAGATGAATTGAGCACTTCCAAAGTCAAAATTGCAAAATTTACAGAAAAATAATAAACTTCAGTCATCCAACCCGTCATCCAACTTAGGCGGGAAGATTGACATATGAGCAATAATATATTATACATACAATAATGATATATGGTATCGTATATACAGTTAACAAAACCATAGGTGAGTAGGAGGCTAAAAGATCAAGAAAATTAAGTAAACTTTGACTTGCAAAAGTCTACATTCTTATTGTTTTCATGTACTCGTATATGTAAAATTCTGCTTTTTAAGTATTAAGTTGTTTTATGTGCTTAACGTGGTTATGAAGAAAAGATTTATTTGGTGCAACATTTTTTTGATGAAAATTTTGTGTTAATGTTTCAGTGAGGGTTACAAATACATGGTACAAAGACACGGTAAGGTGTTTTTAATACGTAGTTTTGTTTGTTCTTAACTTATTTAAATGTATTTTGTCATCTCTAATTTTTTAGCTGCATGGCGTCTCTCTATCTGAGGTATTCGTTGTGTAATCTATAGAATAATTTTATTGTTTGAAAGATGCTAAGAAAATATATAAGGAATAACAAGGTGGTCAGAGGTCAGTGGACATAAATAAATCTAATGTCGGCCATAGAAAAAGTAAAAAAAGGTGAAATATCAAAAAATTAAGTCCAAAGGCGCTATGGGATAACGATTCGTACCTTAACTAAGCGTCTGAAGACCGGCAATACTCCAAAATCTGGATCAGGTCCTCAAGGTGTTTGTTTTATGTTAATACATTTATGTTGTTTATGTACTCTTGCATGTAAGCAGGGTGTCCCAGATAAACAGTATAATCCTTTAAGGGCATATTGTATGGAAGGGGGGTCTATTCCCACTCCATTTCAAGTTACAGCCCATCAAAGTGAGTGACCTCTAATTTTGAGGTGTAACCACTTAAAACGCTTTCGAAAAGATAATTTAGTAGTGCATACAAGTCTTAAGTGTCTTGAGTGCATCTGTGCAGCAACATTTGTTTTTACTTTAAATTCATTTTTCTTAAAATTTTTACTTAATAAATTTTCTGAAATTCTATGAAATTCCTATCCTTTTAAAAATTATGTTTAAAAACTTTTTTACGTACGATTACCATATTTAGTTGTAAAAGCCATTTTTTGTCAATCAAAAATGGTTAAACAAAATTAAGTGAAAATAATAAACTATCATACCTGTGCGCAATGCAGTTAATAGATAATTTTCGAATAGAAAAATAAAATCAAAAAATAATTCTTTGTTACTCCTGTTATCAATTTGACATTGCGGTACATTTGAAAAGCTGCTTTGCAAATGTACCGCAAGTTTGTTTTAATTGATCTACGATCGACATTTTGCTCTGTAAGTGAACAGCCGATTCATAAGTCGATCTACACAAAATATATTCAAAACGTGAATTCGCAGAATAGTGTTTGTTACGGGTTCTGTAATGGAAACGCTTTATTGGCATGATTGGAGTACCAACGACTATACCAAATCATAGAACACCATGCATCCAGCTATTCGCTGTTACGTATCAGCGCCTCGTTGATACTTGGTCAACTGCACCAAAAAAAAGGACGTTCAAACGCAGAAGTTGAGGATGAGGTTTTACGTGCTGTTCAGGCTTCAGTCAGCGTCCGCAGACTAGCCGTGCAGTTGAAACTTTCCAGAACCAGAATTCACAACAGTACATAGTAATAGATTATACCCTTTCCATTTGACATCGATGCAGGATTTACTACTAGGTGATGCGCGAAGAAGTGTGGAATTTTGCCAATGGCTTCTGCGCAAACATGCAGAAGACGGACAATTCCTCAAGAACATTCTGCTGGCTAACGAAGCCCGGTTCACAAGAGATGGGGTTACAAACCACCATAATTTGCACCATTGGTCAGACTCCAATTCCATATAAATTCAGGAATCGTTTGCAGTTCGCAAAGTAAGAGAAACCAGACCAAAAATTATAAAAACCATTATAAGTCGTAAAAGAAGCGAAAGCGAGAAAATTACCTATAAAGTTTTTCGACTGAAAATAAAACATGGTTTTCATCTGCGGCGGTGATTGTGTGACACTGTGCATAGCAATTTTTTAATTTATACCAGTACATATTACATGGGACTTGTCTCTGATATAAACTGTTTGATGTTAATGTTAATAGAATATACGCGTATATGTAAATTATGTCAACAATTACCACCAAGCACTTGAGACCATTATCCAATTTTAAGAAAGAAAGCTATAAGAAAGCTATAAATTACCTTCGAATTATAATGCAATATACCAACGGTTCACTAGCGATTTAATTATATGTATAAATTAAGGTTAATTCATAAAAATGGGTATATTCGCGTACTATCAAAAACTACTAAAAACTTCGCAGAAGAAGTTTCATTCTTTTATCCATTTTAGTCTAAAAAATTAACAAAAACTGTCAAACTGCTTTTTTTTATTTAAAATTTGAACTTCATGCCGTACGCAAAATAGCTCGATTTTCTCGATGCATAACAGATCTCGGTCGTCCACTACTGCGAGCTTTGCCATGTTTCTCGCGATCTATAAGCATATTCGTAATTACTTTTCGACTTCTGCATAACTGTTTTGCGATTTCACCGATTTTTATATTTTCTTTTTTAAGATTGAGAGTTACTTGAATTTCACTACTGCTAAGACGTTATGTTCTTACCCATTTTCAATGTAAAAAAATTGATTATTATCCGCTTTTTACTGAATGCAAATTCAATAAAATGTGGTATCGTTTTTTGGCAAGCCATATTCGGTTATTTCAGAATATTGGAATCTATTTAAGGTTTTTCACCCCAAAGAGTTCAAAAACCACATTCAACTACTAAGCAAAACTAAGTGAAGAGAGAAGTGTTCAAAATCATTGCTAACTGTCGCTTACTTTTTGACAAATTTTTAAAAAGTATTTAGTCCAAAAAGTACGCAAACGGACCTAATGTTTTTTTCGGCTTTAACAAAGTATTGTTCTTAAAACGAAATACTTAGTCATATTTATTTTGTTAGCTAAATTAAAACAAAAGCAAAATAGACCTTTGATAATTGGCCATATTAATGTAGATATGCAAGCTTCACAATTCGAACAAAAGTTTTTGTTTAATATTTTACTCACTTTGAAGACCGATCGGTTGATAATCCATCTTTTGTTGAATATCCATATAAATTTGGATTAAACTCCTTCAAAATATTAGGCAAAGTTAAATACTGTCGCCAGCTCCCTTGTCCACCTATAGACCAAACCACTCCTCTATTTTCAACTGATACTTGCAGTAAATTAATGCCAAAAATGCCATTACCAGCCGTAAGTGAATCACCCAAGGCGCCAACAATATCTATGTCCCCAGGTCGTAGACAATGGATTGAAGTCGGAATTATACTACTTCTTTTACTTGTGCCATTATATGAATCGCAAAAAAACTGAGACCGTTGCATCGTTGTTTGCACTTTCTGCGTTAATTAAAAAAGTAACAAATGTATAATAAATATGTGTATATAAATTAAACTACATGGGTATACTAAGTAGTTTTTTTTTATTACATTATTTTTATTAAGCTTAATAAAAGATAGATACATAAATTCCTAACTTGAATAAAATAGATATTATTATCTGTCATAACATTTCATATTACAAACTGCAGTGATTGACAATAAGGCCAAATAGACAACCAAATATGCTGTGAGTAAAAGATTCTAAAAGAAACCAAAGAAAAACGGTATCAATTGAGAGAAGAAGCTTCTAAGACTAAAATAAGGAAAGAGACTAGCTCTGAGCCCTAAATCTATGAGATTTGGTCAAAAATTCCATAAAGTCAGAGGAAATAACGGCGTTTCAAAACAGCTCCAGCTCCGCACAAACAAACAAACGTGGTGAAGGACTTAGCACAGCGAAACTGATAAAGTATATCTGGGCATATGGTATATGACCTAACATAGAAGACAACTTTCCAAATGTTGGGCATTCCGAAAACCGTCTTGCTCTGATTGCCTTTGTTCGTGAATACGTGTGAATTGTAAAAAATGTCAATTCCTCTCTTATTTTACACAGAAACATCATCCATTTTACAACATGTACATAGTGATCTTTACTTGGAAATTGCTGTCATTATATCAATTTCTAGCGGTTCACTTGCTGTGAATTTGTAATGGGTTTAATGGATTGGAAATGTAATAGCAGAGTAGTAGAGTAATCTATGTTAGTTCATATATGCGTTTGACAAGGAATGTTGCAAAAAAAAAAAAACCAAATAAATAAATAAATAAATAAATAAATAATAATTAAAATTCGAACACTAAAGTAAGCGAACAAGAAGTAAAGAAGAGAGGTTTCTTATTGCAGTGTGTGCAGGTAAGGGCGACGCAAGAAATACAAACGAATTCCGATCTGCTGCATTAATATTGCAATAAAAATAGTTCTTAATAGTTGGCAACGTAACACTGTTTAACCCTATGGAAATCAATGTGGCTCTCGATGTAAAGGCTCAAGCTTATGCCGAGGTTTGAAGAATGCATCATTCAAATGCAAAAACATCAACATACTTTTGACCCCACTAACGAATTTTTTCGCAATAGGTCAGCCTGTAGAGGAGTTGTCGGGTCGGACAATGTCATATGATATTTCAAACTTAATCCACATCAATTATACCATTCTAACTTAAACATAAATGCATTTACTACATATAATATCTGAAAAACAGTATGCTGAGATCTTCGCTGCGAAAAATAACTTAACCCAGCTTGTAAATGAGACCACGCGAATACCAGACGTTGGTAGTCATACCGTTAACGACCTTGATTTGTTTTTAACTCCTCATTGTGATTAGTACACAGTTTATGTGCTGTCCTCTCTGTGTCATATCAGCTAATTTCTCGTACTCCCACCACGCAGTTAGAAAAAAGGTTTCTAAAAGAACCACCAGAGAAAGCCAATTTTAACTGATCGTTATGTTATGCTGCTGATATAATCACAAACACAAAGGGGTCCTTCGAAAATGTACACCTTCGGACGGCCACCAGAAAGCAGGCAGCACCGATGGTGATGGTTTGGGCCGCCATAACCGCCAATGGTGGTTCTCCGCTCGTATTTTTGGACCGTGGCGTCAAAATTAATGCGATCGTATACCGTGAAACTGTTTTAGAGGCAGTATTGAAGCCTTGGGCAAATAATCATTTCGGTCGGAGACCGTGGACATTTTCACAAGATTGGTTAAAAAACAATGTTCCACGCTCCATTTCTTTGACAAAATGGATTGCAAATTCTCCTGATGCAAATCCGTTGGATTTCTCTTTCTGGGGTATTTTGAAGGCGAAGATTGGCACTAAAAAATATCAAAGTTTGGACCACCTCAAACAATCACTTCGACGGGAATGGGCCAAAGTACCGCAGAGCCACTTGAGTACAGCGTGCGATGATTTCTTCGGCCGTCTCAAGGCCATTATTCGCACAAAGGGTGGACATATTGAAAACTACTGATACAATTTGAAATTTGATGTACTTTCCAACATTTTTTGCTTTGGCACAATAATATTTATCAAAAAATAGAAAAAATTATAGCATTTTTAAATTGCAGTTCGAGTCAGGCAGGGTGTATATAAAGCATTCATTCACCAAACTTCGGAGTACAATGCACATATCTGATCTGGTCAATTGACAACCTCGAACGCCGACGAAATTTCTCCTATCTCACCTTGCGCTATCGCTATTTTCACCACCAGTGCTTCATTGAAATTACATGTAGTATTCCGCCCCTTCAAACCTTTAACGATATGAATGCTCATCAGGTTACCCTCAAGCCCACTTTCGGACGTACATTGCTTTCCTAAGCCGTACATTTCCTGTCCACTATATCTTTCAAACATTCAAAACGAACGTACATCGGTACCTCTCTTTCTTTCCACCGTAGCTTTCCTTCGCCCGCGCTGTGTGCAAATATTTTAAGGATGTTTCAACCCCTTAGCGCGCGCTAATAAAAAAATAAAATACGACCCCTTAGGCGATTGCATTTTAAATATAATGCCATCAAACACTTGGATCCTTTTATTTGGGTCATCATGTCATGTCATCTTATTTGTCAGGAAGTAAACAGAAGCATTGCTTTATATAGCAATGGAATAATTGAGTTTAAAAGACTTTGCGTTCTTAAAATCGGAAACACCAACATCAATCGTTGTACGGCTTACAACACTCACTGATTCCAAGTGCGAAGCTCAACAACTGGATCACAGAATTAAGGCATATTGATTAAAATCAATTCACCCAGTCAGAAGTGAAAGGCGAATTTACCACAATGAACCTTTATGACTTTTACTTATAATATAAGTTTCGACTTATCTGCTGTTGGCTACTGCAATTATGTTGAAATATGTTAATTATATTTCATCATCATCACCAGACCGCACACTCTCTCGCTTCAAAGCCACATTGCAAGTTGAGTGTTAGAAATCCTCAAGAATGTACAAACTTGGATTAAGTTTTATTTGTAACGAGAGCTACCATGCGATCAAAATTCATGTTGTTCTTATGAAACAATTTCGGCGTAAGCCGAAACCGTGGGTACGCTGAATTTTGTCGGTTCTCACTATCGAAATACTATACCTCATCTTTGCTTACTCGATACCTTCTTGAAGTTAGTTATTGTTAGTTACTTAATGCAAAAAAAATTGAGTTGTGATTTGACTGCTATCGTGATCATTGTTTTCATTTCTAAAGTTACCACAATTTTAATTATTTTCTAAACAACAACAATATCTCCAAAAATAGACATATGGAGTGACCACCAAGATCTTGTGATTTGCTGCCATTGGCCTATGCACACAAGCCACAACGATTCCAGTCTATGAAGCGAATACTGACCGCACCATTCATATAATAAGTAAAATAATACAAATCTGGTAGTCAATTAAAGAAATATAGTATATTATATTGTAGTTGGCGCAGTCGTTGTAAGGAGTATTCACATCCAAAAATATGTTGGCGTTCGAATTCCAAATGCTCCCGAAAGATATTCTTTTTCTCAAGAAACTAAAATCATGTGAAATGAGTGGTTCTAGACAACAAGTCCAATTACACTGATAATTTTGTCTCCCTATTACAAGTTGAATTCCAACTATGGAGCGAAATAACCACTGAATCCAAACAATAATATAACTACAAATACATCTGGTAATAAGTGAAGAATATTTTAATATGTACGAAGTAATTGTATTGCGATAAAAAGGAAGCCAGTAATCTTCCTTCTTGCACTTCTATTTAACCTAAACAGCAACAACAATAGGATTATTACTTACCGTACACTTACCGTACTCATGACATAGTTAAAAAGAAAAGGAAAACCTAGTTTTTAACTGCAGCAAATCTAGGGCTATGAGAAGTTAGCCAAAGTTGTTTATGAAAAACAAACGCAATTAAACACAGAAAAATCAAATAGACTTTACACCACACAAGAACATAAGAGTTAAAGACTATCGATGAAACAAATTTGTACCTATATGTATGTAGGTAAAGGGTTTTCCAATAGGGACTTGACAACTTTGAATTTAATTTGTGAACGCACTCTTTCACTAATCATCAAACCCTCACTGTCAATTTATTCAGTAAACTCAACATTTTCATCATGGTAAAGTACACTAACGAGCAACATCTGCAAATTATAAAAATTTTCTACAAATATTCGGAGTCGGTGACTGCAACGTTAAGAGCGTTAACTCCAATTTTCGGTCGTAATTCTCGCCCGTTGCCGTTTCAGCGAGACAACGGGTTGAAGTGTCGATATTATCGCTGCCGTTTAGACGTCCGTACCAAACGATCCAAATCAGTCAATTACACGGCGTTCGCGAGAATTGAAGCGGATGGACCATTTGAAGCGACGTACGTTCTCCGATTGGATTCCGGAGAAGATGCGCCAAGATAATGAATTTCATCGCAAAATCATCTTCAGTGACGAAGCTCATTTTTGGCTCAATGGGTTCGTCAATAAGCAAAATATGGGTTATTGGTCGGGTGAAAACCCAAATTTTCAGAGTCGGTTACTGCAACTTTAAGAGCGTTAACTCCAATTTTCGGTCGTAATTCTCGCCCTAGTAGACAGACAATAACAATAACGACTTGACAACTTTTTTTTAAATAAAAGGCAAACTATTTGAGATATTTCAAAAACTTTATTATTGGCTTGAAGTACAATCAAAACATTTATGAATGGAACTCGACTTCGTTCATTTTCAACGACTCGGCCACACATTTCGGTCGAAACGGCCGCTATTTTGCTTTCGATGTTGGCTCTAAGCTCTTCCAACGTCGTCGGCGTGTTGGCATAAGCTAATGACTTAACGTAGCCCCACAGAAGCGGCGTTAAATCGCACGAAAGAGGCGGCCAATCGACTGTCCCATGTCTTGAGATAACACGCTCACCATACTTAATCTTCAATAAATCGATTGTAGCGTGTGCTGTGTGGCTTGTGGCACCATCCTGTTGAAATCACATGTCGTCCAAGTCCATATCTTCCAATTCGGGACAAAAATAATCGGTGATCATGGCGCGATAACTCTGACCATTCACAGTAACGTGACGATCGTTATCTATAAAAAACACAGTTATTTTTTGTGGATGAAGTGGTGATTCATGAAGCACATGTGGGTTTTCACCCGACCAATAACGCATATTTTGCTTATTGACTAACCCATTGAGCCAAAAATGAGCTTCGTCACTGAAGATGATTTTGCGACTCCGAATATCTGTAGAAAATTTTTATAATTTGCAGACGTTGCTTGTTAGTGTATTTTACAATGATGAAAATATTGAGCTTACTGAATAAATTGACAGTGACAGTTTGATAATTAGTAAAAGAGTGCGTTTACAAATTAAATTCAAAGTTCCTATTTGAAAGCCCTCTATTTAAGGGGTTTGTGATTTTTTTTTTCAGGAAAAATATAAAATAAATCGTGGTTACAAAGGTAGAAGAAGAAATGGCGAATGTGGAACGTTTCTCAGATGGCCTCTCTTTTTGGAATGGTCTACGGCCATACCAACAGCTCCTGTAAATTATGAATTATAATAAATCTGTAGTTTTTTTTTTTTTTTTTTTTGTGTATATAACAACAGCTAGAGAAGTACGTATAATTTTTGATGTAATGATTTTTTAGATGAATTGAGCACTTCCAAAGTCAAAATTGCAAAATTTACAGAAAAATAATAAACTTCAGTCATCCAACCCGTCATCCAACTTAGGCGGGAAGATTGACATATGAGCAATAATATATTATACATACAATAATGATATATGGTATCGTATATACAGTTAACAAAACCATAGGTGAGTAGGAGGCTAAAAGATCAAGAAAATTAAGTAAACTTTGACTTGCAAAAGTCTACATTCTTATTGTTTTCATGTACTCGTATATGTAAAATTCTGCTTTTTAAGTATTAAGTTGTTTTATGTGCTTAACGTGGTTATGAAGAAAAGATTTATTTGGTGCAACATTTTTTTGATGAAAATTTTGTGTTAATGTTTCAGTGAGGGTTACAAATACATGGTACAAAGACACGGTAAGGTGTTTTTAATACGTAGTTTTGTTTGTTCTTAACTTATTTAAATGTATTTTGTCATCTCTAATTTTTTAGCTGCATGGCGTCTCTCTATCTGAGGTATTCGTTGTGTAATCTATAGAATAATTTTATTGTTTGAAAGATGCTAAGAAAATATATAAGGAATAACAAGGTGGTCAGAGGTCAGTGGACATAAATAAATCTAATGTCGGCCATAGAAAAAGTAAAAAAAGGTGAAATATCAAAAAATTAAGTCCAAAGGCGCTATGGGATAACGATTCGTACCTTAACTAAGCGTCTGAAGACCGGCAATACTCCAAAATCTGGATCAGGTCCTCAAGGTGTTTGTTTTATGTTAATACATTTATGTTGTTTATGTACTCTTGCATGTAAGCAGGGTGTCCCAGATAAACAGTATAATCCTTTAAGGGCATATTGTATGGAAGGGGGGTCTATTCCCACTCCATTTCAAGTTACAGCCCATCAAAGTGAGTGACCTCTAATTTTGAGGTGTAACCACTTAAAACGCTTTCGAAAAGATAATTTAGTAGTGCATACAAGTCTTAAGTGTCTTGAGTGCATCTGTGCAGCAACATTTGTTTTTACTTTAAATTCATTTTTCTTAAAATTTTTACTTAATAAATTTTCTGAAATTCTATGAAATTCCTATCCTTTTAAAAATTATGTTTAAAAACTTTTTTACGTACGATTACCATATTTAGTTGTAAAAGCCATTTTTTGTCAATCAAAAATGGTTAAACAAAATTAAGTGAAAATAATAAACTATCATACCTGTGCGCAATGCAGTTAATAGATAATTTTCGAATAGAAAAATAAAATCAAAAAATAATTCTTTGTTACTCCTGTTATCAATTTGACATTGCGGTACATTTGAAAAGCTGCTTTGCAAATGTACCGCAAGTTTGTTTTAATTGATCTACGATCGACATTTTGCTCTGTAAGTGAACAGCCGATTCATAAGTCGATCTACACAAAATATATTCAAAACGTGAATTCGCAGAATAGTGTTTGTTACGGGTTCTGTAATGGAAACGCTTTATTGGCATGATTGGAGTACCAACGACTATACCAAATCATAGAACACCATGCATCCAGCTATTCGCTGTTACGTATCAGCGCCTCGTTGATACTTGGTCAACTGCACCAAAAAAAAGGACGTTCAAACGCAGAAGTTGAGGATGAGGTTTTACGTGCTGTTCAGGCTTCAGTCAGCGTCCGCAGACTAGCCGTGCAGTTGAAACTTTCCAGAACCAGAATTCACAACAGTACATAGTAATAGATTATACCCTTTCCATTTGACATCGATGCAGGATTTACTACTAGGTGATGCGCGAAGAAGTGTGGAATTTTGCCAATGGCTTCTGCGCAAACATGCAGAAGACGGACAATTCCTCAAGAACATTCTGCTGGCTAACGAAGCCCGGTTCACAAGAGATGGGGTTACAAACCACCATAATTTGCACCATTGGTCAGACTCCAATTCCATATAAATTCAGGAATCGTTTGCAGTTCGCAAAGTAAGAGAAACCAGACCAAAAATTATAAAAACCATTATAAGTCGTAAAAGAAGCGAAAGCGAGAAAATTACCTATAAAGTTTTTCGACTGAAAATAAAACATGGTTTTCATCTGCGGCGGTGATTGTGTGACACTGTGCATAGCAATTTTTTAATTTATACCAGTACATATTACATGGGACTTGTCTCTGATATAAACTGTTTGATGTTAATGTTAATAGAATATACGCGTATATGTAAATTATGTCAACAATTACCACCAAGCACTTGAGACCATTATCCAATTTTAAGAAAGAAAGCTATAAGAAAGCTATAAATTACCTTCGAATTATAATGCAATATACCAACGGTTCACTAGCGATTTAATTATATGTATAAATTAAGGTTAATTCATAAAAATGGGTATATTCGCGTACTATCAAAAACTACTAAAAACTTCGCAGAAGAAGTTTCATTCTTTTATCCATTTTAGTCTAAAAAATTAACAAAAACTGTCAAACTGCTTTTTTTTATTTAAAATTTGAACTTCATGCCGTACGCAAAATAGCTCGATTTTCTCGATGCATAACAGATCTCGGTCGTCCACTACTGCGAGCTTTGCCATGTTTCTCGCGATCTATAAGCATATTCGTAATTACTTTTCGACTTCTGCATAACTGTTTTGCGATTTCACCGATTTTTATATTTTCTTTTTTAAGATTGAGAGTTACTTGAATTTCACTACTGCTAAGACGTTATGTTCTTACCCATTTTCAATGTAAAAAAATTGATTATTATCCGCTTTTTACTGAATGCAAATTCAATAAAATGTGGTATCGTTTTTTGGCAAGCCATATTCGGTTATTTCAGAATATTGGAATCTATTTAAGGTTTTTCACCCCAAAGAGTTCAAAAACCACATTCAACTACTAAGCAAAACTAAGTGAAGAGAGAAGTGTTCAAAATCATTGCTAACTGTCGCTTACTTTTTGACAAATTTTTAAAAAGTATTTAGTCCAAAAAGTACGCAAACGGACCTAATGTTTTTTTCGGCTTTAACAAAGTATTGTTCTTAAAACGAAATACTTAGTCATATTTATTTTGTTAGCTAAATTAAAACAAAAGCAAAATAGACCTTTGATAATTGGCCATATTAATGTAGATATGCAAGCTTCACAATTCGAACAAAAGTTTTTGTTTAATATTTTACTCACTTTGAAGACCGATCGGTTGATAATCCATCTTTTGTTGAATATCCATATAAATTTGGATTAAACTCCTTCAAAATATTAGGCAAAGTTAAATACTGTCGCCAGCTCCCTTGTCCACCTATAGACCAAACCACTCCTCTATTTTCAACTGATACTTGCAGTAAATTAATGCCAAAAATGCCATTACCAGCCGTAAGTGAATCACCCAAGGCGCCAACAATATCTATGTCCCCAGGTCGTAGACAATGGATTGAAGTCGGAATTATACTACTTCTTTTACTTGTGCCATTATATGAATCGCAAAAAAACTGAGACCGTTGCATCGTTGTTTGCACTTTCTGCGTTAATTAAAAAAGTAACAAATGTATAATAAATATGTGTATATAAATTAAACTACATGGGTATACTAAGTAGTTTTTTTTTATTACATTATTTTTATTAAGCTTAATAAAAGATAGATACATAAATTCCTAACTTGAATAAAATAGATATTATTATCTGTCATAACATTTCATATTACAAACTGCAGTGATTGACAATAAGGCCAAATAGACAACCAAATATGCTGTGAGTAAAAGATTCTAAAAGAAACCAAAGAAAAACGGTATCAATTGAGAGAAGAAGCTTCTAAGACTAAAATAAGGAAAGAGACTAGCTCTGAGCCCTAAATCTATGAGATTTGGTCAAAAATTCCATAAAGTCAGAGGAAATAACGGCGTTTCAAAACAGCTCCAGCTCCGCACAAACAAACAAACGTGGTGAAGGACTTAGCACAGCGAAACTGATAAAGTATATCTGGGCATATGGTATATGACCTAACATAGAAGACAACTTTCCAAATGTTGGGCATTCCGAAAACCGTCTTGCTCTGATTGCCTTTGTTCGTGAATACGTGTGAATTGTAAAAAATGTCAATTCCTCTCTTATTTTACACAGAAACATCATCCATTTTACAACATGTACATAGTGATCTTTACTTGGAAATTGCTGTCATTATATCAATTTCTAGCGGTTCACTTGCTGTGAATTTGTAATGGGTTTAATGGATTGGAAATGTAATAGCAGAGTAGTAGAGTAATCTATGTTAGTTCATATATGCGTTTGACAAGGAATGTTGCAAAAAAAAAAAAACCAAATAAATAAATAAATAAATAAATAAATAATAATTAAAATTCGAACACTAAAGTAAGCGAACAAGAAGTAAAGAAGAGAGGTTTCTTATTGCAGTGTGTGCAGGTAAGGGCGACGCAAAAAATACAAACGAATTCCGATCTGCTGCATTAATATTGCAATAAAAATAGTTCTTAATAGTTGGCAACGTAACACTGTTTAACCCTATGGAAATCAATGTGGCTCTCGATGTAAAGGCTCAAGCTTATGCCGAGGTTTGAAGAATGCATCATTCAAATGCAAAAACATCAACATACTTTTGACCCCACTAACGAATTTTTTCGCAATAGGTCAGCCTGTAGAGGAGTTGTCGGGTCGGACAATGTCATATGATATTTCAAACTTAATCCACATCAATTATACCATTCTAACTTAAACATAAATGCATTTACTACATATAATATCTGAAAAACAGTATGCTGAGATCTTCGCTGCGAAAAATAACTTAACCCAGCTTGTAAATGAGACCACGCGAATACCAGACGTTGGTAGTCATACCGTTAACGACCTTGATTTGTTTTTAACTCCTCATTGTGATTAGTACACAGTTTATGTGCTGTCCTCTCTGTGTCATATCAGCTAATTTCTCGTACTCCCACCACGCAGTTAGAAAAAAGGTTTCTAAAAGAACCACCAGAGAAAGCCAATTTTAACTGATCGTTATGTTATGCTGCTGATATAATCACAAACCCTTTTTACTTTGGAATGAGATCTTTTATCCCTCATCGGATAAAAGGTATCAAACCAAAAGAAAAGACGTGGTACGACTAGAGCTTTAAAAAGGCTATCAGGGTTAGAGAAATGTTTTCTCTCTAGTTGCTGCGCAACAGATCAACACTCCAAGATTGTGCTTTGCCTCCGCCTACACTTGAGTGCGTTGGAGCTTCAATGAAATAAACCCACTTTCGCACTCGTGTAGAAGCAAGAACTCTTAAAGATCTTAGCCATCACTATTTTTTTAGAAAAACAGTATTTTTCCAACCCATCCCTAAAAATGTGAATCGACTCTTTTGTCGAAAATGTGCGCTTTTGTGATCTTTGACTCTCTTCTTCAATGGATTAGAATTTTTGGAACGTTCAATTGAAGTTGGTTTGAATGGTTTCAAGTCTGACATTCACAAAATAAATGCTGGCGTGCTACAGGGCTGCGTTCTGTCTCCTACACCCTTTTTAATTTTCATCAGTTCATTAAATTCTGATAATAACAGCATAACTAATTGGGGAACCATTAAAAGAGTAGAATTTAATGCTTATAAAACACAATACTATGATGTCTGCTGTCGTTTAACAAAATTTGACAAGCCAGTGTCCAAGAATGGTCGAAACCGAAAACTTTCCGTTATCGGTATTTGCGTTCGAATGACCACATATTCATTGTCGTCAATTATGCTGCGAAATGTTTTGGATTTCTCAAGCAATGTAAGAAATACATTACTCCATTTGATCTGGACTCAATATATAACGCATTTATCGGCCCGAAATTGGACTGCAATGCCCACATCTGGTCAGATGTGAACCAAACATCTCTGCACATCTCACTATGAGATAAACAATATAAACTCTTGAACATCGACATAAGTTCTCGTGTCTCACTCTGTTTTACCACTATTTCCACCGCCAGTGCGTCACAGAAACCGCCAGTAGCATTCCGTCCTTCAAACTTTTACAATTAACACCCGTCTCGCAATGAATGTTCAGCAGTATACCTTCGGACGTACTCTATGTTAAATATCGTGATTCGTGCCTTAGCCGCACAACTCGGTTATGGAATGCCCTGTCTAGCTCTTTACTTCGTAGTGATTATAACTTTCAAACATTTGAAATCAACGCACATCGGCACCTATCTTACCATCCTCCTTTATTCTCCTCCGCCCGCACTGTGTAGAAGCATTTTAAGGGTACTTAAATCCCAATATCAAAACTGTACCATTGACACTCTTCTCATGTTGCTTCTTGTTTTCTTTTCTGTAGCAAAATCGCTCTCTGATATCGAGGTATAGTTTCGTCCATAGATCGTTTTATTGTCTCGTCCACAAGTTGTAGGTACCAGTCAATCTTCTTGTTTACCAGATTTCCGTTGGACGGCGTGTAGAACGAATTCAAGGTTAGTGTTCGTGATAACGTGTTAAAGAAGTGTGTTAAATTTTCCGTACTATTAATGTATGGCCACCTGTGTTATTTCGATACTGAAACCACATAAAAAAAGCACATTAGGGGCCTAGTCTCCAACTTGTTTACTGCGGCTCTTCATTCAATACTAATAACTGAATTAAAATTCACTACAAAAATCATGTTATAGTTTTACTCGCGCAACCTGTTCCTAAATTTGACGTTAAAGCTGAGCCATCTCCCCTGAATGTAGTAAGTTAGGTACAGGTTCTGGTGTTCTAGGCGCTGGGAATAGGCAAACGGTCTTCTATTTCTGAACCCCGTCGATGTAAAGGGGAAGAAGCTAGTCGTCGAACCCCTAAAGAATTTTTTATCTTAAGATAATACTCCACCGTATTCCAGTGGAACGCCTGTCTGGCTACATTAAATCCTTTTATGTAAGAAATTGTACAACAAAGCTTTACTTTTGCTATTATGGTGCTTGTTTCTTCTATTTTTACTCTTGTAGATGACTTAAAAATTTTTGCTGCTGTTGTTCCTGGCAGCCAATTTTTCCTCTTCATCTTCTTTCTTTTCAACTTCATCTTCATATTGGACATTCGTTTATTAGTTTTAATAGTTTAATACATATATCCGAATAAATTGTAATCAAACAACTTGATTATATGATCGTGTATGGTAAGTAAATATACTATATAATTTGGCTTTCGCTTCTGAGTGAATACAATTATAGTATGTAGTCTCACACATCACACTTTTGCCGATCGGGCTCTATTGAAGGCGAAAGAAGAACCGGATGTTCACTGAAAAATAATCTTCAGTGATAAGACACATTTTTGTTTAAATGTCTTTGTTAATAAATAGAATTGTCGAGTAAACTGCCAGACGTGTTACAACAATAATTTTTGTTTGTTTGGAGTGTTTTTCTTGTCGGAGGTGGCATTAGTATGTATTTCGTCCGAGATAATGGAGATCATTTAACAAGTGTCCCAATTCATTTATTGAACCAGTTAAGTGCCTTGTTATAGCCACAAGGCACAAGGCACAAGAGTCTGCATTCAGTCTATGTCGACAAGACAGAAGCTTTAAATAACTTGGAGGCCAACATTTCATATGGTATTACTGGAATATCGACCGAATTATGTAAAAAAAATAATGAAAAATTGGGTTCAGTTCATCCATTCATGTAAGTGGTCCGATTGGGGACATTTTATTAATGTCACATTTCATAACTTGCGGTTTCAATTATAAATAAATATTTCATTGCTACCTTAAACACAGGTTCTTTTATTTAGGATCGCCATTTAGATGCATATGTAAAAATACATATACACTGTTCGTCAGCGTTTTAAAGAACTTCAACAAGTCAAACAAGCAGTAAACAGATACTTCAATTTTCGAGAGGAAGTGGTGCCAACAGATGAATTGCACGGCGAATGATCCCATTTTTTATTTTAAGGTCGACCATACGAACTTTACCATCTGTTGATGTGACAGTGTTTATGATTCTTCCGACTAGCCACTGCTGAGGTGTTGTGTTTTCATCCGCAATCATGACCAGAGTACCAACTTTCACGTTCTCCGGAGAAGCCGTCAACTTTGCTCTCTTTTTTAGCTCCAACAGATATTCTTTTGACCAACGCTGCAATAAGTGTTGCTTTATCTCTGTCAGGAGGCGACACCTCTTCAGACATAGTAACCTTTCTTCAACTAATGGTTCCAACTCCATTCTGATGTGCACCAGGAAGCGATTTCCTTTTGGCTTTTCTGCTCCAGAAACTACTCCATGAGGTCCTTTAATTAGTTCCTGGCACCAACAAAATTAGTCCTATTGTCGCAAAACAGCATAGTTCTTGACTTGCCACAAATCTCCTCAACGCCGCAATAAACAGCTTTCACAACGAATCATACAAAAACTGCTACGTATGCCTTACAAACCCGTTGCCCACGATGTCTCAGGGTAATGTAAATTGCCCACAGAAATCCACGCCAGTTTTCGAAAAGGGCCTCACCGGTTGCACCTCTCCTGAATGTAGATCGCCCATAATCTGCGTCAAAAGTCTAGGTCGGTACTTGAAGCAGTGCAAGTATTTGCTTAAAGCAAGCTTATTAACAAAAAGGTGGGATTTCGGGAGAAGAATATGATATTTGGTAGAATAAGAAATGTCTTCATTCTGCACACGCCCACTAACTCGAAGGAGCTTTAAAGAAGAATCATCTAGGAAGGGATATAAACTTATGACGACATTTTTTGGGCTAGTCATTTCTCCATTTTTCAGTTGCTCAATTTCAACTTCAAACGATTCTTGTTGGATGTGCCAAATAATCCGATAAAGAGCGCTGTCTAACTCGATCACAGTAATTTAAAGGGCTTGCTCGTTTGAACCAAATTTAAAAACTGCAGTACTTTCCGTAAATATTTTCTTTGCTGTGCTACGCTTTGATCTCTGAAACGAGTTTATAAATTTCACAACTGTTTCAAATATCTGTCTGCCTGTCCCAAGATTATTCTGGTCGACAAGGTAAGGCAGATTTGGTAGAATCTTGCTCAATATTACCACCAGCATCTCAGCAGCACACAACTCCAGACGAGGAAGACTTCGTGTTTTTATAGGCATAACCCTTGATTTCGAGCTCAATAGGTGACTCGTCGCGTTGTCGTTTTCGTCGGTAGTTCTCATATATACACAACAACCATATGCCTTCAACGACATCTGCAAAGCCTTGAACTTGAATTTGGTTGTAAAACATATCTAGAACCCCTAAACCCGTCTATTTCGTATAAATGGTTCATAAACAGCTCCCATTCGCTGCATATTTGAGCCAGGATTGACTCATCCCAATTTGTCTTTTTTAACCAAAGGCTCTGAAGGATTATTTTACCTTTGACTATCACAGGATTTACCAGACCTAACGGATCAAAAGGAGTCGATAATTCTACCAAGATGATGCGTTTGGTAACTTTTTTCGAAAAGACGAGTCTTGGGGTTAGATATTCCAAACGGTCTGTCGTGGGGTTTCATTTTACTCCTAACGTCTTGATGTCATCAGAGTCTTTATTCCGAAGTGGAATCTCCTCGTCCGAGTCTGGTATCTGATCCAATAAACTGGACTCATTTGTCCACCACTTCCTTAACTGGAACCCAGCGCTTCGGAGGAATCCGCTAAACTCTTTATAGTTCTTTTGAACTGCCATAACAGAATCTCCTCCTGATATGAGATCATCCATATAGAACTCCTCATCTATAACATTTGAGACGAGAGAAAACTGATTGTTATTTATCTCTGCCAACAGCTTCAAACAGCGGTGGAGAGGGCTTTTTTCCATATGTAAGCGTGTTTAATTGGAACACTTTCAACTTACTATGGTAGATGGATTTTTTCTCCAAGGAATACATTGATACTTCCTATCTCGGTGATAGCAATAGAAATCAAGAATAATCATTTGAAAAATCAAAAGCGACCTTCGTTTGACCTTGAAAATGGGTCTCAAGGTCAAACTCGTGGTCACCATCTTATGTTCCCTTCAGAACCTTGTGACTTTTGTCTGAAACATTTTTCGCGATATTTCGTACTTTTCGAGTAATTTTGATGTCTTAAGTTTTATGGCGCCCTCTGATGGGAAAAGAACGCATTTTTGAAAAAGTGTTTCATGTAAAAGAATTACGAATCTGTCAAAAAAATAGGGGTTCCCATTAAAAAATCAAAAGTGACCTTCGTTTGACCTTGAAAATGGGGCTTAAGGGCAAACTCATGGTCACCATCTTATGTCCCCTTCAGAACCTTGTGACTTTTGTCTGAAACATTTTTCGCGATATCGCGTATTTTTCGAGTGATTTGGATGTCTCAAGTTAAAAAACTCACCCTGTATATTTAAGCTGCATAAGAGCCTTAAATAAACACACCAGTAAGATTAATTTTAAGTTATGTGAAAAATAAAAATACTCTTGAGCCTAAACGCAAGCTGAACGGTTGTTTTTTTTCATTTAAAAAAGCAGTCTTTTCGCCTACGTTAACATGATTCATCGAGTAAAAGTAAAGAATTTATTAATATATTAATACATACTACACTACGAACTTTAAGAAACAAAAAAACAAACTGTAAACTATTTATAATTAAAACAAAATATAAAATTTAAGCTACATGTAATTAAAACAGACAAAAAAGAACAGAAAATTACGTGTAAATTAAACATAAAACAAAAAAACAACTATGAATTGTAAAAAAAAAAAACTGATTGAACTGTGAATAGTGAGCTGCAGATATGTATGAAGTGGATTGGAATTTTAACTGAACAATTGAATAGTCCGGAACTAGTAACTGAACTGAACGAGCGCGATGACAACATTGCTAAACTAGTACAGAGCAGTTTTAATTGGGTAAGTCTATTCAAGAAGGGTAAAGAAAACATTAAAATACTTCAATGCTTCAGAAAAACTTGGGAAAAAAATAAAAAAATGTTGAAACATTGAAACCGATGAGGAGAAAAATGAGCATAAATATTTCGCAAATAAATTTTAGGTGCAAGTCGACGTAAGACAGTAATCGAAGCAGAGCACTAGTCGAAGAAGATAAAACAGAAGAAGCCAAATTTGATCTTAAGATAGGTTTTTTTTTTAATTATATATAATTAGTGCGTGTTATATATGTAAACGATGACATCACTTAGTGATGACATCGTAAGTTCCGATACACCAATTATTCCCATCAAATTTTAAATGCGAGTCTGCAATTACGTGGGAACGCAAACGCAGTATATCATATCAAATGTCATAGATCAATAATTTTTTATAAATAAGCTTCAGAAAATAAAATTATATTTAGCACTATTAGATATAGGGTCCACGATAAGTATACTTAATAAAAGAAATACATCCACACTTAAGCATTAAACTTTAAATGTAAATTCAACGGTAATAACGACGATACAAGGAAAAATTACACAGGATAACAAAATAGTTTAACTCCAACTGAGTTTAAATATCCCAGAAAAAATGGGTCGCTTTAGAAAGAAATTAACCATATAGTTTTATTTTGGGAATGGATTGGATAGTGAAAAAATGTAAGAAGAATCGATATTGAAAAACAAGATGTTATTTTGACAAATGGCAAAGCTCAGGAGAAAGTTAAAGTACTTGAAGTAAGTGAAGTGCAAGCTATCCAATTTGATCACTTAAGTGATGAAGGATCCAACTTAGCAATTTTCAGCGGTTCTGTTGATAACAAAGACAAGATCATATCGCATCACTAAAAAAACAACAACGTCAGTGCAAAAATGTTGATTCTAAGAAAAACGCCTTTTAAATTTTTTTAAATCGTTTTTATTAAAAAAAATAAGGAACACAATTCTTAAAATAATTAAAGTTAGTTGTTACATAAAGAAAATTTTACACACTTTCTGGTGTAGGAATTCACTTAAAAAAAAAAAAATAAAAAATTCCATGTACCTAATAAAAAAAATTGGTCAATCCTACTTTTAACTTAAAGATGCTTTTGAAAACTGGCTTATAAAAGCCCGGGATTTGCAGGCTTTACGAAATACTTTGTTAAGGGGCGCCTTTTTGTAATTTTGAATTCTACGTTTTCCCAATTTACATCCTTATAGCTCCTTCTGTAACTGTTAAATTCATTCATCATTAAATTCACTCCCCTTAACAAAGCGTAACATTTTTATTTCAGATATTTTAATTGTGCTGCCGTCCATGTTTTTTGTAGTGTTGCCGGCGTAGTTCTTCAACAATAAAAGGATTTCCTTTTTTAGCAGTCCTTATAATTGATACATATTGATCAGGCACGTATATTGGTCCCAATATTTTTGTCTTCTTAATTGATTTTTCCACTACGCTATGGACGTGTGGCCTTGAATGTGAAATTTATATGTATGGAATTTATTTCCAGCTTTTCCACTGCATACAAATACATCCCAAATAAAATGGTTATTGTAGTTATTATCTCTTACCAATTACCTAGCGTAAATTTATCTTACCTGTACTTCCGAACCAGGCCAAATTCTTGGCAGTTCCTTCAGCACCATTTAAACACACGAACCGGTCTCATTAGAACCCCTATTTCATAATGCTTTGCACCAAAAATAACACACGGTGTCGTCATTCTTTATTTTCGATATATTGAATTGCAAAAAGTTTTTTTTATTGAATAATTTCTTATAGTTGAATTTTAAGGGAACTAAGTATTTACTTACAGTTAAATTGTGGTAATTAAGTCTTAATTTATAAAATGTTTGCCCCATTAGTACTGGAAGCACTATTATTATCAAATTTTGTTGAAAATGAATATTACTTTTTCTTTAACAGACTTACCCCTTTCCTGAGTTCTTTGACAATTTTGCAGCGTTCTGCCTCCATTTGTCTGGTTGCCGTAACCTTTTCTCCTCTTTTTTGCAGGCGAGTGGCCCAAATCCATGTTTATGGATGGCCGATCACTCTCTTCCTCTATTGAAGGGTCCAACGAGTCCGTGTCCTAAAAACTTTCTGATTTTGAACTTTCTGGTTTCAAACTTCCTGATGGTGGATACTCACTGCCTTCATCCGTTGAAAAATCCTCGATGTCTAAATCTACTATTTTACTGCAATATTGTGTATTTGAAACTGTCCTTAAAATAAGATTCGTCTCAAGAGCGTCTTTAGCAGCTGCTGATGTACTTTGCTGCGTTCCGCTAAATTGCAATCTTGAGGATGTGATTTTAGACAACTCAGGATTGTCTGTCGGAGGTTTTTCTGCATATTATAAATTTTTAATTGTTTACATTATATTACATTACATTACATTGCTTGCATGTAATGGACATTTTAAGAACGTTCTAATAATTAAGCGAATGCTACCAAAATATTTGATTGTATGATGTTTTCTAATAACGACTTGACAATTTTTTTTTTTTTAAATAAAAGGCAAACCATTTGAGATATTTTAAAAACTATATTATTGACTTGAAATACAATCAAAACATTTATGAATGGAACTCGACTTCGTTCATATGGCCACCGCGGGCACTTTTGCAGCGGTCGATTCGTTGGACCCAATTTTTAACGACTCGGCCACACATTTCGGCCGAAAGGGGCGCTATTTCGCGTTCAATGTTGGCTCTGAGCTCTTCCAACGTCGTCGGCGTGTTGGCATAAGCCAATGACTTAACGTAGCCCCACAGAAAATAGTCAAGCGGCGTTAAATCGCACGAACGAGGCGGCCAATTGACTGGCCCATGTCTTGAGATAACACGCTCTCCATACTTAATCTTCAATAAATCGATTGTAGCGTGTGCTGTCTGGCACCATCCTGTTGAAACCACATGTCGCCCATTTCTTGAATATGCCAGCCAAGTGTGGTCCCCCTTTCAGCGAACTCATATATCCCGAATCGAGAACATTCAACGTCGTAAATGGAGTGCCCCATTTATCTTATCTCCCTATCGCGACCGCCTCAAACTTCTTAACATGAGTACCCTCGAAAAACGCAGAGACGTAGCCGACATTCTCTTCATTTATCGACTGCTCTCCGGTTCTGTGAACTGCGCTTCCCTTTACAACTCTATTTCCTTCAACAGTAATCCTCGTAATTTATGCTGTCCTCGTCTCTTCTATATCCCAACCCATCGCACCTCTTATGGCTCTAACGAACCACTCTCTCGCATGCTCCGTAAGGTCAACTCAAACCTCCCCCTTTTTGATTTTAACCTGAGCACTTCTCGACTAAAACTTGATCTCCTCCACCACTCCCTTTTTCCCTAACCCTTAAGTTAGTTTTTGTTTTTAAGTTAGCTACTTAAGTCCTACTTTTTTAAGTTAGTTTAAGCTTGCATTAAGCTAAATAAATGGGGGCATTAGCCTCCACCAAATAATATCTTCCAATTCGGGCCAAAAATAATCGGTGATCATGGCGCGATAGCGCTGACCATTCATAGTAACGTGACGATCGTTATCGTCGACGAAAAAATATGGTCCAATAACGCCGCCGGCATGCAAACCGCACCAAACAGTTAATTTTTGTGGATGAAGTGGTGATTCATGAAGCACATGTGGGTTTTCACATGAACAATAACCCATATTTTGCTTAATGACAAACCCATTGAGCCAAAAATCAGCTTTGTCACTGAATCGGAGAACGTACGTCGCTTCAAATGGTCCAATGGCTTCAATTCTTGAGTCAGCTTGATCTTGTATGGGTGTAAACCAAGATCCTTACGCAAAATACGCCATAATGTGATCTGAGCGATGGCCAATTCTTGAGAACTCCGTGGAATTGACTGATTTGGATCGTTTGCTACGGACGTCTGAATGGCAGCAATATTTTCGACACAAGTTAAATTTAAATTTGTCAACTGCCTATTGGAAAACCCTATAAAAGGACATAGATAAAGCTTACGCCACTTAAGAAATAATATTTTTTGTCAGCAACGACACAATAAGCACTTATGTCGTTGTTCCACTGAAAACGAAATAACCAAAAATATTGTTTAACACTGACATACTGAACACTTACGCTTTGTTACACCAAAAATGTAAAAAAAAAAATAAATAAATACGAGCGAATTTAAACTTAAAGCTTTGTTTAAACTGATCGACTTGTTTCACCTACGAGAATCAAAATAATGTCAGTGATGTACCAATTCCTTCTTTTCAATGACGGTGTATTAGAACGGAACGCAACCAATACGGCGAACAGTATCTGTAAATTAAGGGGCCAAAATGCAAATTGAAAATTTTCTAAAGGAGTTAATCTGTAATAAGGTTCGTCTTTATATCTGAGTCTCTTATAATTTTTTATCTGCCCTAACTTTCTATCCTTATTGTAAACTTCTCTACCTACATTTTTTTTTTAATAATGTGTTGTTTCCAGTATTTAACTCTTGAGTTATTTCCCAATCTCTTGCTTGCCTTGGGGAACATTTTATTGTTGTGATATCGATCGTTATAGCTTCCTATAGTTATCTGCATCTGCATTTTTACTGAGAATACACTTTCCTCAATTCTAATTATTATATCTAATAAAGTTGAATGTATATGCGGCCTATATCTGCATTCCCTTTTTAGTTGTTTGGTTTTGTATAATAAGATGAAATTTTACATTCGGAATTCACTATCCATTATGATTTCTCAAATTTAGCAAATTGTTTCATAACTAAAGTCTCTCTCTCCCTCTCCAGTTTCGATGTTTTGCTGCTGCGAATTTCGTCAATTTGTCTATTGTTGTTACCAAGACATCCTATTTTAAGTGAAATATGGTATGTCAAGGTGAATGAATTTGAAAAATTATCTTTTTTTTCAGTTAGTGTATCAGTTTGCTCAAATTTAGGCTTAATAGGTTTTCAATCATACCTTACCTCTCTGCACATATTGCAATTAATATATTTCGGAAAATATTTTATCTTTAAGGAGATAATAACGCTCATTTATACCACTGTGCATATATTTCTTACCATGATATATCGCCAACTGTTTATACAAGGTGGCGCAAAATTAATCATGTAATTTTGTTTTTGAATTACTCTTTTACCAAATAAAAAAAAAAAGTTTTAAGTGATGAAAATTTTTATTTGAACCTTAGCAATTGTTTTTGTTAATTGGAAAAGATGACAACAGCCAAGTGACTGCCGCCAGTTTTGATTCACATTTACGCCCGTTTTATCGCATTTTAAGATTTCCGGTGAGTACCATATTCTGTCTGAGGCTTGTTTGCATAAACCCGCGATTTCAAGTAGCCCCAAAGTAAGAAGTCTGGGATGGTTAAATTAGACGATCTCGCTGGTCATGTGAAATCGGCAAAACAAGAGATTACGCGATATTCTCGACCGAACGGCCAGTCCGGTGATGGCCACGCCCTGCATAAAGTGTCCTTTGGACACGTCCCAGGAATGTTTCAATGCCCTGGAAAATTTAGGATTTTCGGTTAGCTCTTGGAATGACATAATGATTTACATATTGGTACAAAATTTGGTTTTTCTCAGCGTTTGTGGAAGAAGAAGTTAATTAGTTCGAAGGAGTTTCCCACACTAACACAGCTTACAGAGTTCCTGGAAACATTTTTTCGAACCTTTGAAGCAGTAGCTGGAACGATTGGCATAAAGGGCAGCGGTGTTTCTTCACACAAAGCTGCTGCAGTGGAGAAGAAAAAGGTGTGCACGTTGGTAAAAAGCAGTTTGCATGTCAGGTAAGCGGCAAAAGATAACACTCCCTTTAGATTTGTCAAAAAATTATTGAAATGGAGATGTGCGAACGATCTAAGGCAGTGGACATAATCGGGGTTTGTCGGAACTGTTTGGCATACAGTCAGAATACAAACCAGTGTCAAAGCGTTGTACTCTGCTATTATTGCATGCAGAAACACCATTCTCTGTTGCATGTTATTTACAACAGGTTCGAACCGACAAGGGATTATACAAATACAACTACAGGTACACAAACTTTTCATATAAAAAAATAAATACCGACCAACCTAAAGGTGTCTCTTCTGAAGTTTACCAACCAAGTGTTCTTTTAACAACAGCAGTTGTTCGAGTCAGGTCTTCAAGTGAAAACTATTTTTATCTTAAGACATTAGTTCCATTAGATCTTGAATCTGAAGAAACTTTTATAACTGAATGAGCTGTACAATTGCTAGGGCTTCATCAACCGGCGAATTTTCATTGAGGCATCTGGATTGGGAAAAATCTGTAGTGGTTCATGTCAATGGTATGTAAGTCTTACCTTTGGGTCGCTGGTAACAATATTCGAAACATATGTCGTAGCCTATGTGTTCAAGCCGCTGGCTGGCCTGTTGCCGTCCAAGCCTCTGCAAAATTGGGAACACAAGCTTACAATTAGCTTATCCACAATTCTATAAGCCTGCGACTGTGGATATTCTCCTGGCAAGCGATATTTACTCTGAATTTATATAGGATTATACGCTGTGATGATGAAAGGTCGCCAATTTCACTACTTAGACACTCAGCTGCAAAGGTTCTGGGAACTGGAGGAGTTGCCTTTCAACGCTAGGGAAACGGCGGAAGATGAAACATTTCATAACATAACATAACATAACATAACATAACATTGCATAACATCGACACAACAAGAAAATCGGCTGATGGTCGATATGATATATCCCTTCCATTTAAAACAGGATGTAAGCCTGGGCTTAGTTCCTCGTTACTCAACGTTACCCACTCAAAACACAACACAACTTTTTAACCTGACAACAGTTATCAATTTTTTAAATATTTTTAAATTTAGCAACAATTAAAACATAATAATATATCTTAAGAATATAGTAAAACTGTAGTATATAATCATAAATTAAAATATAATAACAAATACGTAAATAAAAAATAAAAACATACAGCAGATTGAATTGTATACTTGTGCAAGTTGCAACAACAATTCAGTAGAAGTGGGATAAAGACACTACACACACTTTGATAGGCAATTCGTCTATCATTAAACGACAAACCGTTCGCGAAAATTTCGTCGCATATCAAAAAATGCGTACGTGGAGAACAGTTATCGTTCGAAATAACAGCACAAATTGTAGCATGAATTTGTTGGGAAATTAAATACAATCAACTTACTTTGCTTTTACATATTCCCACTCTCCCAGACCTGAGACTTTTCTGTATGGCTCGTAGCGCCGTCATGTTACAACCAGAGCTCACCGAGACCATGTGCTTGAATTTCTGTCTCCAAATTGTTCAGCTGTATTACAATACGAAAATTAGCGTTCTGTGAGAAATGTTTTTCGTGCGATTCGAGGAAATTACGGTGCGCATAATCGACCTCCTGTCGGTATGAAATAGGCGTCAAGATACAATTATCTCGATAGGGAACATTAATTGTGAACGTGACTTAATTTTTTTTTGCTTGTTTTCTATGACAACTGTCAAACATATTTTGTAATTTAGTATACATCAAATCATTGAGCAAACAACACATATTTTTTCATCGTCTTAAAAATGTCGAATTTTGTACCAGAAAATGATGACTTGCGGAAAGCATTAATTTTTTGTTTTCATATAAAGAAAAGTGCTGCAGAGTCTCATCGAATGCTTGTCGAGGCATATGGTGATCATGCTCTATCAAAAGCATGCAAAAGGTGGTTTGAATGGTTCAGAGATAATGATGTAGGATATGAAGAACACCGAAAAAGTTTGAAGACGCCGATTTGCAAATAATATTGGAAGAAAATGACAACAAACAATTTCTGACCGTTTAAAAGCTATGGGAAATATCCAAACATTTGGAAAATGGGTGCCACATGAATTGAATGAAAGACAGATGGAAAACCGAAAAACCACTTGTGAAATTTTGCTTCAAAGACACGATAAAAATCAGTTTCGCGTCGAATTGTTACTGGCGATGAAAAATGGATTTATTTCCAGAATCCTAAACGGAAAAAATCATGGGTTATTGCGGGACAACCATCAACTTCGACTGCAAAACCAGATCGAGTTGGCACGAAGGCAATGCTGTGTGTTTGGTGGAACCAGAAAGATGTGGTGAACCACGAGCTCCTTAAACCTGGTGAAACCGTTAATACAGATCGCTACCGACAACAAATGATCAATTTGAACCACGCATTGATCGACAAACGACCAGAATGAGACAGAAGACACGGCAAGGTAATTTTGCTCCATGACAATGCACCTGCACACAAAGCAAAAGCTGCTACCCCACCCGCCGTATTCACCAGCTTTGGCTCCTTCCGACTAGCATTTAATTTCATCGATGGGACACGCAATAGCTGAGCAGCACATTAAATCCTACGAAGAAGTTGAATATTGGGTGACTTTTTGGTTTGCTTCAAAAGACGAACAGTTTTATTGGCGCGGAATCCACAAATTGTCTGAAAGATGGGAAAATGTGTAGCTAGCAATTACCAATACTTCATACCGGTACACCTGATACATATATGTATATTAATTACCTTTGTGGCACTTTGTTCCATTATTTTTTATTTTATTTTATAATTTTTTTTTTTTTTTTTTTTTCTTATAGAAATTATACATACATAATATATATTCAAATTACGGAATATCGTATTACATATTTTTATATATTGTATATATTATGTACATACATTTGGTGGGAATTCTTTTTGAGTTTTTTTCTTTTCTCCTGTGCTGGGGGTAAATACATTTCAGAATTTTAGTGTGACCAGCCACCCTTTTGTGGGTTTTTCTTTGGACATCAGGGCGACCATTTGCTTTTGCTTTTTTTTCTTAACTTCTGAGTTTTATTTTTTGCTGTTTTTTAAAGGTTTCGTCGACATCGTGGGTTTGGTTTGTTCTGTGACTGTTGACTTTTTTTTTCGTTGGCGGTTCTTTTATTTTCTTTTTTTTTTACGACTTCGTTTTTGCCGCTTTCGTTGTTTATTAATAATATTTTTTTTTTTTTAAATATGGAAATCAATATGCTCGCTATGAACGAGATAGCGTACGAGATTGGGGCTCACGGTCTTCACATTGGCATCTTCGATGACATAAGGAAGTCGCTGAGATCTGCAGAGGTTCTCTGAATTTGGAATCGGCCTACAAATTTACGTTTGTAACCGACCGAGATTCCATATTCGCTAAGATAAAACAGATTGAAGAGCTCTTGGAATAACCTCCAAGTAATCCTAAGTCGAAGGAATACTTGAAGATTCTAACAAAAATCTAGTGGACTTTTAGATGGATAGCGCGAGAGACACTTCCCCGGAGAAAACGGAACATTACAGTGCGTCGGAGAACTCATTTCTGGATCGGGTGAAGGGGCTCAGTCAAGCACGCAGGGTGACTGACGCTTATTTGTTTAGGGCAGCTGTGGAACTGTTTTCGGGAAAGGTACTCATCTGGTATAGGGCGATTACGTTATCGGTCTCTTCGTGGCAAGAGTTGGTGGCGGAACTGGAACTGGAATTTCTTTCCCCTAACTAGGATGACCTCATACTGGAGGAAATCAGGCATCGTACCTAAGCTACGAATTAATAGGAGTTTCGGTTATTTTCGGCAAGGTTTCGGAACCACTAATGGACCAGCGGAAGCTTGCCATCATTCAGAGAAACCTAGCCTCCTTTTACAATAACAACTTAGGCTAGCAGACCCTAAGAGTGCTGCAGACCTGGTCAAATTTGGTAAGGGATGAAAGCTTATTAAAGATTTAGGGGTTAGCTTAGGTAAAAATCAATCAAGGTCCATCGTTTTAGCGGAAAGAGCGTTAATGTAGTGGGGGTTGTGTGTCTAAAAATTAAAGTACAAAGTCGGTACGTACATTGAATGTCTCGTTATCCCAGCGATACCACACACCGTGATCCTTGGTGCAAATTATTGGGCACTATCGGGAATCGTCCCAGATTTAGGATCACGATACGATAGATGACCGCCAACCAAGCAGGGAATTTGAAATTTAAGTCCATGCCGAAGCATTGGGGGGTACTCACTTGGTAGAACACAAGATTAGGACGTCGGCAGAACCTATTAAACAACGGTATCGGCTGGGATGCAAAAACATATTGAAAAAGAGCTAAGCTACGGAGGCTGGAGTTGTCGAGAAATCGAACAGTCCGATAGTCCTGATCAAGAAAAAAGATGGATCATTTAGGTTCTGCGTCGACTATAGGAAAGTTAACAAGGTAACAGAAAGGGATGCTTATCCATTGTCATTTATATCAACGACATTGGATAAGATAAGGGACGCCAAAGATTTGTTGTCATTAGACATTAGATATTACTGGCAGATCCCAATGGAGGAGAGATCGCACCCACTCACAGCCTTTACGGTATCGAATAGAGGTCTGTTTCAGTTTAAGAGAATGCCTTTCGTTCTACACATGCGCCTGCTACGTGGCAGAGATAGAGAGAGCATCTTAGGTACTGATCTAGAGCCACACGTATTTGTGTACCTGGACGAGATTATCATCGTCACAAATACATTCAACCAACACCTTAAAATGCCGGAAGAGATCTTTAGACGATTGCGTGAGGCAGGGTTAAGAGTTAGTTGGGAAAAATGTAAGTTTTGTAGGTCGTCTTTGAAATATTTAGGTTATGTATTAGAAAGGAATAAACTACATGTAGATCCAGAGAAAATAGAGAATGGTTAGTACTCCCGCACCCAAGAGTTTGAAGGAAATTAGGAGCTTTTTAGGGACAATTTCTTGGTACAGACGCTTTGTACCAAATTCCACAGATTTAGTTAGGCCTTTAACAGAATTTTTAAAGAAAACTAAGAAAATTATATGGACAGATGATGTGAGCGGGTCACCTGGACGTTTGCAAAACATTTGCGAGAATAGGAGCTTTGTACTACTGGCCGAAGATGCGGTCAGAAGTAACAATGAAGCCGGTGAATGAGCGACCCGCTGGTGTGCAAGGAACTAGTGGAAAATGTCTTTTACTGTTCGACGTACCCAAAGTTGTCGTGTGTGAGAACAGTCCCCAGTTTAGGGGGAGAGAACTTAAGTCAAAAATTTGGTTTACGGCCCATTACCATCCGCAGGCGAACCCTGTGGAGGGGATTCACCAGATAATTAAGACAACGCTGGGGTTATCCCCATACCGGATGCCTCGGGGGATTATCTCCAGAGTAGGATAGGTAGCAAAGGTAGTCGGATAGGTAGTAGGGACATAGTACTGGGTATCCAGGCCACAGGTAGTATAGTTAGGGACTTAGAGATCGTAAGTAGGGAAAACGATAGAGTAATTAAAGAAGAGGAGATACCAGAGTTAGGTAGGAAGTTTGAAGCATTGAAGGAGGATATTCATAGAAAATTGGCGGCGGCAGCGAAGAAGTCGGCGAAAGCGTACAACCTCCGACGGCGCAATGTTCAATATCTCCCGAACGAGTTAGTATGACGACGAAACTTCATATTGTTTGACGCAGCTAATTTCCAAGCTAACGCCGAAATTCGTGGGACCATTCAGGATCCACAAGTGTGTGTCAACGCAGACATATAGTTTGGTAAATGCGAATGGTCAGAACAAGGGTACCTGGCATGCTAAGGACCTTAGGCCCTATAGCAATGAGCCAGAAGAGTCCTAAGTCCCATTAAGAGCAGAGTAGTGTAAGAGACCGTTTGGGTCAAAATTTTGATTTAAGTTTTTATAAGACTGGCGGTATTGGCCGTGATGGAAATGTCTTTCCAATTAACCTCTAGCGCTTCTGAGGAATGCAAGCCTATTTCCTAAGTGATGAGGATGGGGTTTGTTGCGGGAAAATTTTCCTCTGTCATACAATATCTATCTGTCCTTGTTCATGTCCCTTCGTTACCTATCTTCTTTTGACTGGGTAGACCGAGGTCTGGCGGAAGTGGAGGGCAGTCATGTTCCCATCAGCTAGGGAAGACATAGGTCTTCGGTCGGTTTTCTCCTCAGAGGGGGACGAGGGGATCGGTCGGTTAAGCTCTTAGGACAGTAGAAAGACTCACGGTGAACCAAGAACCTAGGGTGCGACAGTAGGTCCACAAGAATCACCGCTCTCGGAGCCCGTAAGCTAGAGGGAAGACTCGCAGTGGGCAGCATCAGACAGGCGTCTGAAACTCGTCGACAAATAGGGACAGACGGTCCTTCCTAGCCAGACACCCCAATACGACGATGACGGGTGGGGAAGGACGATCCCCGGAGCCTACACCCCAACAAAAGCCAACCAAACAAAGGCTTTAGAGGCATCATATCTCGCACTCGATGTCAATGCAGCTTGCCAAAGAGCCAGGGAGCCACGGAGAAAAAATCACGTTGCGCCCATTTCTTTTTGTGCCCAGGTTTAGCGACCATTTAAGCGCTACTTGGTAGAACCCCCAGCTGGGATAGCGGGATCTTGTTTGATTCTGGGAATCAGTGCCGCGAGTTAAACATAGCAATTTTTAATAATTCGTATCTTTATTGAGATTCAAACAATTATTGAAACTAAGCTATTAAAATTAATTTCAAATGTAACAACTTAATCTAAATGTGAACAAATAAACATAATGTAAAATTATAATTTGTAATACGAATGTATTGTATGACACTTTAAAGTTAAAAGTGGATGTAATTTTCGGAAGAATAAATTAACTCTCTTTAATGCTACACCAAACCGAAAGAACGTGTTTTCTTTAAACCGAATTCCTATTCTTTTTACCTACACGCATCTAACAAAGTACAAAACTCTACAAATCCCAATGAGGTAGATTAGATTCAAGATAGCATATCAGCCGCAAAGAATATTGTTTTTCTTCCTACTTACTATCTCTTACCTACTACGGAGGAAATAAAAAAGTTTGATATTGATTTTTATAAGTTAAAATTAACTAATCTGGGTATATTAAAATATTTTAATCATTCATTAGTCGTAGCAATTAAAATTAATTACATCACTTCCAAATTCTGAATTTTTAAAATCGATAAAAGTGATGAGCTTGTTGTAAAAATAAAAAATAAGAACTTTTTTTAACAAGAAAATATTGTAAATTTTTCAAATATTTAAAGTTAAGCAATAGAAGGGTAGAAACTTTAAATGATGAAACGCTGATAACCAAAAATGCTATAAAAGATAACCTTATCCAAGATTGTGACGTTTGATCAATATTATTAAATGAAAATAATTTGACAAGTTCTTATAACTGTATTATTGAACCTTGCCAAGAAATTTTTTTTAATATTATATTATATATTAAATAATAATGTATATATTATGTACATATATTTGGTGGGAATTCTTTTTGAGTTTTTTTCTTTTCTCCTGTGCTGGGGGTAAATACATTTCAGAATTTTAGTGTGACCAGCCACCCTTTTGTGGGTTTTTCTTTGGACATCAGGGCGACCATTTGCTTTTGCTTTTTTTTCTTAACTTCTGAGTTTTATTTTTTGCTGTTTTTTAAAGGTTTCGTCGACATCGTGGGTTTGGTTTGTTCTGTGACTGTTGACGTTTTTTTTTCGTTGGCGGTTCTTTTATTTTATTTTTTTTTTTACGACATCGTTTTTGCCGCTTTCGTTGTTTATTAATAATATTTTTTTTTTTTTAAATATGGAAATCAATATGCTCGCTGTGAACGAGATAGCGTACGAGATTGGGCCTCACGGTCTTCACATTGGCATCTTCGATGACATAAGGAAGTCGCTGAGATCTGCAGAGGTTCTTTGAATTTGGACTCGGCCTACAAATTTACGTTTGTAACCGACCGAAATTCCATATTCGCTAAGATAAAACAGATTGAAGAGCTCTTGGAAGAACCTCCAAGTAATTCTAAGTCGAAGGAATACTTGAAGATTCTAACAAAAATCTAGTGGACTTTTAGATAGATAGCGCGAGAGACACTTCCCCGGAGAAAACGGAACATTACAGTGCGTCGGTGAACTCATTTTTGGATCGGGTGAAGGGGCTCAGTCAAGCGCGCAGGGTGACTGACGCTTATTTGTTTAGGGCAGCTGTGGAACTGTTTTCGGGAAAGGTACTCATCTGGTATAGGGCGATTACGTTATCGGTCTCTTCGTGGCAAGAGTTGGTGGCGGAACTGGAACTGGAATTTCTTTCCCCTAACTAGGATGACCTTATACTGGAGGAAATCAGGCATCTAAGCTACGAATTAATAGGAGTTTCGGTTATTTTCGGCAAGTTTTCGGAACCACTAATGGACCAGCGGAAGCTTGCCATCATTCAGAGAAACCTAGCCTCCTTTTACAATAACAACTTAGGCTAGCAGACCCTAAGAGTGCTGCAGACCTGGTCAAATTTGGTAAGGGATGAAAGCTTATTAAAGATTTAGGGGTTAGCTTAGGTAAAAATCAATCAAGGTCCATCGTTTTAGCGGAAAGAGCGTTAATGTAGTGGGGGTTGTGTGTCTAAAAATTAAAGTACAAAGTCGGTACGTACATTGAATGTCTCGTTATCCCAGCGATACCACACACCGTGATCCTTGGTGCAAATTATTGGGCACTATCGGGAATCGTCCCAGATTTAGGATCACGATACGATAGATGACCGCCAACCAAGCAGGGAATTTGAAATTTAAGTCCATGCCGAAGCATTGGGGGGTACTCACTTGGTAGAACACAAGATTAGGACGTCGGCAGAACCTATTAAACAACGGTATCGGCTGGGATGCAAAAACATATTGAAAAAGAGCTAAGCTACGGAGGCTGGAGTTGTCGAGAAATCGAACAGTCCGATAGTCCTGATCAAGAAAAAAGATGGATCATTTAGGTTCTGCGTCGACTATAGGAAAGTTAACAAGGTAACAAAAAGGGATGCTTATCCATTGTCATTTATATCAACGACATTGGATAAGATAAGGGACGCCAAAGATTTGTTGTCATTAGACATTAGATATTACTGGCAGATCCCAATGGAGGAGAGATCGCACCCACTCACAGCCTTTACGGTATCGAATAGAGGTCTGTTTCAGTTTATGAGAATGCCTTTCGTTCTACACATGCGCCTGCTACGTGGCAGAGATAGAGAGAGCATCTTAGGTACTGATCTAGAGCCACACGTATTTGTGTACCTGGACGAGATTATCATCGTCACAAATACATTCAACCAACACCTTAAAATGCCGGAAGAGATCTTTAGACGATTGCGTGAGGCAGGGTTAAAAGTTAGTTGGGAAAAATGTAAGTTTTGTAGGTCGTCTTTGAAATATTTAGGTTATGTATTAGAAAGGAATAAACTACATGTAGATCCAGAGAAAATAGAGAATGGTTAGTACTCCCGCACCCAAGAGTTTGAAGGAAATTAGGAGCTTTTTAGGGACAATTTCTTGGTACAGACGCTTTGTACCAAATTCCACAGATTTAGTTAGGCCTTTAACAGAATTTTTAAAGAAAACTAAGAAAATTATATGGACAGATGATGTGAGCGGGTCACCTGGACGTTTGCAAAACATTTGCGAGAATAGGAGCTTTGTACTACTGGCCGAAGATGCGGTCAGAAGTAACAATGAAGCCGGTGAATGAGCGACCCGCTGGTGTGCAAGGAACTAGTGGAAAATGTCTTTTACTGTTCGACGTACCCAAAGTTGTCGTGTGTGAGAACAGTCCCCAGTTTAGGGGGAGAGAACTTAAGTCAAAAATTTGGTTTACGGCCCATTACCATCCGCAGGCGAACCCTGTGGAGGGGATTCACCAGATAATTAAGACAACGCTGGGGTTATCCCCATACCGGATGCCTCGGGGGATTATCTCCAGAGTAGGATAGGTAGCAAAGGTAGTCGGATAGGTAGTAGGGACATAGTACTGGGTATCCAGGCCACAGGTAGTATAGTTAGGGACTTAGAGATCGTAAGTAGGGAAAACGATAGAGTAATTAAAGAAGAGGAGATACCAGAGTTAGGTAGGAAGTTTGAAGCATTGAAGGAGGATATTCATAGAAAATTGGCGGCGGCAGCGAAGAAGTCGGCGAAAGCGTACAACCTCCGACGGCGCAATGTTCAATATCTCCCGAACGAGTTAGTATGACGACGAAACTTCATATTGTTTGACGCAGCTAATTTCCAAGCTAACGCCGAAATTCGTGGGACCATTCAGGATCCACAAGTGTGTGTCAACGCAGACATATAGTTTGGTAAATGCGAATGGTCAGAACAAGGGTACCTGGCATGCTAAGGACCTTAGGCCCTATAGCAATGAGCCAGAAGAGTCCTAAGTCCCATTAAGAGCAGAGTAGTGTAAGAGACCGTTTGGGTCAAAATTTTGATTTAAGTTTTTATAAGACTGGCGGTATTGGCCGTGATGGAAATGTCTTTCCAATTAACCTCTAGCGCTTCTGAGGAATGCAAGCCTATTTCCTAAGTGATGAGGATGGGGTTTGTTGCGGGAAAATTTTCCTCTGTCATACAATATCTATCTGTCCTTGTTCATGTCCCTTCGTTACCTATCTTCTTTTGACTGGGTAGACCGAGGTCTGGCGGAAGTGGAGGGCAGTCATGTTCCCATCAGCTAGGGAAGACATAGGTCTTCGGTCGGTTTTCTCCTCAGAGGGGGACGAGGGGATCGGTCGGTTAAGCTCTTAGGACAGTAGAAAGACTCACGGTGAACCAAGAACCTAGGGTGCGACAGTAGGTCCACAAGAATCACCGCTCTCGGAGCCCGTAAGCTAGAGGGAAGACTCGCAGTGGGCAGCATCAGACAGGCGTCTGAAACTCGTCGACAAATAGGGACAGACGGTCCTTCCTAGCCAGACACCCCAATACGACGATGACGGGTGGGGAAGGACGATCCCCGGAGCCTACACCCCAACAAAAGCCAACCAAACAAAGGCTTTAGAGGCATCATATCTCGCACTCGATGTCAATGCAGCTTGCCAAAGAGCCAGGGAGCCACGGAGAAAAAATCACGTTGCGCCCATTTCTTTTTGTGCCCAGGTTTAGCGACCATTTAAGCGCTACCTGGTAGAACCCCCAGCTGGGATAGCGGGATCTTGTTTGATTCTGGGAATCAGTGCCGCGAGTTAAACATAGCAATTTTTAATAATTCGTATCTTTATTGAGATTCAAACAATTATTGAAACTAAGCTATTAAAATTAATTTCAAATGTAACAACTTAATCTAAATGTGAACAAATAAACATAATGTAAAATTATAATTTGTAATACGAATGTATTGTATGACACTTTAAAGTTAAAAGTGGATGTAATTTTCGGAAGAATAAATTAACTCTCTTTAATGCTACACCAAACCGAAAGAACGTGTTTTCTTTAAACCGAATTCCTATTCTTTTTACCTACACGCATCTAACAAAGTACAAAACTCTACAAATCCCAATGAGGTAGATTAGATTCAAGATAGCATATCAGCCGCAAAGAATATTGTTTTTCTTCCTACTTACTATCTCTTACCTACTACGGAGGAAATAAAAAAGTTTGATATTGATTTTTATAAGTTAAAATTAACTAATCTGGGTATATTAAAATATTTTAATCATTCATTAGTCGTAGCAATTAAAATTAATTACATCACTTCCAAATTCTGAATTTTTAAAATCGATAAAAGTGATGAGCTTGTTGTAAAAATAAAAAATAAGAACTTTTTTTAACAAGAAAATATTGTAAATTTTTCAAATATTTAAAGTTAAGCAATAGAAGGGTAGAAACTTTAAATGATGAAACGCTGATAACCAAAAATGCTATAAAAGATAACCTTATCCAAGATTGTGACGTTTGATCAATATTATTAAATGAAAATAATTTGACAAGTTCTTATAACTGTATTATTGAACCTTGCCAAGAAATTTTTTTTAATATTATATTATATATTAAATAATAATGTATATATTATGTACATATATTTGGTGGGAATTCTTTTTGAGTTTTTTTCTTTTCTCCTGTGCTGGGGGTAAATACATTTCAGAATTTTAGTGTGACCAGCCACCCTTTTGTGGGTTTTTCTTTGGACATCAGGGCGACCATTTGCTTTTGCTTTTTTTTCTTAACTTCTGAGTTTTATTTTTTGCTGTTTTTTAAAGGTTTCGTCGACATCGTGGGTTTGGTTTGTTCTGTGACTGTTGACGTTTTTTTTTCGTTGGCGGTTCTTTTATTTTATTTTTTTTTTTACGACATCGTTTTTGCCGCTTTCGTTGTTTATTAATAATATTTTTTTTTTTTTAAATATGGAAATCAATATGCTCGCTGTGAACGAGATAGCGTACGAGATTGGGCCTCACGGTCTTCACATTGGCATCTTCGATGACATAAGGAAGTCGCTGAGATCTGCAGAGGTTCTTTGAATTTGGACTCGGCCTACAAATTTACGTTTGTAACCGACCGAAATTCCATATTCGCTAAGATAAAACAGATTGAAGAGCTCTTGGAAGAACCTCCAAGTAATTCTAAGTCGAAGGAATACTTGAAGATTCTAACAAAAATCTAGTGGACTTTTAGATAGATAGCGCGAGAGACACTTCCCCGGAGAAAACGGAACATTACAGTGCGTCGGTGAACTCATTTTTGGATCGGGTGAAGGGGCTCAGTCAAGCGCGCAGGGTGACTGACGCTTATTTGTTTAGGGCAGCTGTGGAACTGTTTTCGGGAAAGGTACTCATCTGGTATAGGGCGATTACGTTATCGGTCTCTTCGTGGCAAGAGTTGGTGGCGGAACTGGAACTGGAATTTCTTTCCCCTAACTAGGATGACCTTATACTGGAGGAAATCAGGCATCTAAGCTACGAATTAATAGGAGTTTCGGTTATTTTCGGCAAGTTTTCGGAACCACTAATGGACCAGCGGAAGCTTGCCATCATTCAGAGAAACCTAGCCTCCTTTTACAATAACAACTTAGGCTAGCAGACCCTAAGAGTGTTGCAGACCTGGTCAAATTTGGTAAGGGATGAAAGCTTATTAAAGATTTAGGGGTTAGCTTAGGTAAAAATCAATCAAGGTCCAATCAAGGTGATCCTTGGTGCAAATTATTGGGCATTATCGGGAATCGTCCCGGATTTAAGATCACGATACGATCGATGACCGCCAACCAAGCAGGGAATTTGAAATTTAAGTCCATGCCGAAGCATTGGGGGGTACTCACTTGGTAGAACACAAGATTAGGACGTCGGCAGAACCTATTAAACAACGGTATCGGCTGGGATGCAAAAACATATTGAAAAAGAGCTAAGCTACGGAGGCTGGAGTTGTCGAGAAATCGAACAGTCCGATAGTCCTGATCAAGAAAAAAGATGGATCATTTAGGTTCTGCGTCGACTATAGGAAAGTTAACAAGGTAGGGATGCTTATCCATTGTCATTTATATCAACGACATTGGATAAGATAAGGGACGCCAAAGATTTGTTGTCATTAGACATTAGATATTACTGGCAGATCCCAATGGAGGAGAGATCGCATCCACTCACAGCCTTTACGGTATCGAATAGAGGTCTGTTTCAGTTTAAGAGAATGCCTTTCGTTCTACACATGCGCCTGCTACGTGGCAGAGATAGAGAGAGCATCTTAGGTACTGATCTAGAGCCACACGTATTTGTGTACCTGGACGAGATTATCATCGTCACAAATACATTCAATCAACACCTTAAAATGCCGGAAGAGATCTTTAGACGATTGCGTGAGGCAGGGTTAAAAGTTAGTTGGGAAAAATGTAAGTTTTGTAGGTCGTCTTTGAAATATTTAGGTTATGTAGTAGAAAGGAATGAACTACATGTAGATCCAGAGAAAATAGAGTATGGTTAGTATTCCCGCACCCAAGAGTTTGAAGGAAATTAGGAGCTTTTTAGGGACAATTTCTTGGTACAGACGCTTTGTACCAAATTCCACAGATTTAGTTAGGCCTTTAACAGAATTTTTAAAGAAAATTAAGAAAATTATATGGACAGATGATGTGAGCGGGTCACCTGGACGTTTGCAAAACATTTGCGAGAATAGGAGCTTTGTACTACTGGCCGAAGATGCGGTCAGAAGTAACAATGAAGCCGGTGAATGAGCGACCCGCTGGTGTGCAAGGAACTAGTGGAAAATGTCTTTTACTGTTCGACGTACCCAAAGTTGTCGTGTGTGAGAACAGTCCCCAGTTTAGGGGGAGAGAACTTAAGTCAAAAATTTGGTTTACGGCCCATTACCATCCGCAGGCGAACCCTGTGGAGAGGATTCACCAGATAATTAAGACAACGCTGGGGTTATCCCCATACTACGTGAATTTCGGGAGGGAGATGGTGACTCGCGGCTCAAAATCGGATGCCTCGGGGGATTATCTCCAGAGTAGGATAGGTAGCAAGGGACATAGTCTTACTGAATATTTTGATCGGCTGGCTCCGACTGTTTCTCGCTCAATCTCACGAATAGTTTGGACAGTACTCACTTTAAGAACTTGAACCTTTTTTGGACTGTCCACATAACATCGACCATCCAGCTATTGCATCAAATAACATCATTCTCTGTTGCATCTTAAAAATGCAACTCCTACTTAGAACTAATTTAACAGTGCTTCCAATGTTATTGACTGAAGATTAAATGGAAAAATGGAAAATCTAAGCAACTACGAAAAAGTCCTATTGGAAACTCTGCTCGTTAAAGCGAACACAGCACAAAACGGATATCATTTTGCGTCTTGGAAATCCTCGTCTCCTCAGAACTGAACTTACAAAATCCATGACAAAATGGATGTCTGCTTATTCTTACCTTGCATACTCTGCCATTTAAAAAAAAAATACTTACAACACTTCAAATTCAATAAATAAAATGCAATAACCAATTAATAACAATAAACGACAGTGCACTTATTTTGGAGTAATTTTTAAGTATAGGGTGAGATTTTATTTTCAATAGGCTTTTTTTGACACATCACGCATGACTCCTATCAAACTGCTTTGTCATTTTTGTTCATTGTCATTTTACAAGTCTCATTTGTATCATTAGTGAATGATACTCGACCGGTTAAACCACATCCAGCACGTAGTGAAGAGACAATAGCAGCTGTAGCTGAAAGTGTACGCGACGAATCGATTTGTCGTCGTTTTCAGCAGCTTGGCTTGGCGTATTCAACAACTTGGCGTATCTTACGTGAGGGTCTTGGCCTAAAAGCGTACGAAATTCAACTTGTGCAAGAATTGAAGCCAGGCATCTTGAATTTGCGTCATATCTCAGTGAATGGGGTCTGGAAAAACTCAATGAAAATCTGGTGTTTTATCGTGAAATTTTGTTCAGCGATAAAGCCTATTTCTGGCTCAATGGATACGTTAATAAACAAAATTGCCGTATTTGGGCTGACGGTACCCGAAGAGTACCAAGAGCTAACATTACATCCATTAAACACAACGGTATGGTGTGGCTTATGGCTGGTGGTCCATATTTCTTCAAAAATGAGGCAAATCAGAATGTTTCCGTCAATGGTAACCTTTACCGCGCCATGTTAACGGACTCTGTGCTTCCTGAAATTCAAACACATGGTTTTGGTGAGCTCTGGTTTCAACAAGATGGCGCTACGAGTTACAAAGCGCGTGAAACAATGGACTTGTTGAGAAATCATTTTGGTGAGCACTTCATTTCAGGTTTTGCTACGATAAATTGGCTGCCTAGAACATGCGATATCACACCTCTGGACTATTTTCTCTGGTCTCAGGTGGTAAAGTCTCAGGTCTTCAGGAGTAAGCTATTGACGATTGACGCTGCGAGACACCAGTCGCTATACACAAACGAGGCGCCCAAATTTGAACCTTCTGAATGGACCACCTCAGATGTAGTCGTGGCCAACATTTACGTGATATTGTTTTCAAAAAGTAAATGCTATGAATTGTTCTTTTAACCGATAATAAAAATTTTAAGTTTACTTTCAAATTTATGTGTTTTATTTAACATTATAAATTAAACCTTACGATGATAATAATAAACCTTACCCTATAATAATAAAAAATAGTCATATATTTTAAAACCTTATTAAAAAAATCAACAATTTTGTGTTTAAAGCCAATATCTCGGAAATGATAACATGGACGGTAATCGTGCTTAAATATGAAATAACTACTAACCAAGCCCAGCTTGGTTGCTCTGGATTTATTACACTAGAAGTTATATTGAAAGAATTTTTGGTACCTATTTCTCTGAAGGAATTTTTACACCTTGTACCCCAATGCGGGTATTTCTCTGTGCTATATGGCTTTTTTCATATCATGATCCAAAATATCTGTATCCTAAACTGCACCACGCTGTATAACTACAATATTCTGTTCTGTCTGTTCAAGAAATATTATACCATGATTTGTATAGCCAAACAAAATTTGGGAGGCAGTACTTTTGTGACCATAAGTGGGCATATCTAGTGCAGTTGCATAATTTTTTCACAAACACATAACCACTCAGTCGCCGCCACGGCATTTAAGAGGGAGCACTTGAAAATAACTGTCGCCAAATTCTATTTTGGAAGACAATGGCTGATATGGTTGAACAGAGTTATTACAAAAAACGCTTTAAAGCTTGAGAAGTCTTTTTTTTAATCCAGTAGAGTGGTTCGCACTACTATCACCAAAGAGTACTATCGAGCGTTTCCGTGTCACCTTTGTGATGCAGTAAGACCCATGCGACCGCACCTGTAGCTAAAAGTCATCACAATAACCGACCTGCTTATTCTTCGCATCTGGTCCGGAGTTTCTTAGCCAAACAAAACATACCTGAATTGCGTTGAATCAAAATTGCGACATTTTCTTCTCTCCGCGATTACTACGAAGAATATTAATTCCAACGTTATCCCATTTATAACATTATGGGATTATGTTAAAACATTTTATAGGATAAAAAAAATGCTGAAAATGAAGATGGAAAGTTTTTTAATTTAAGCGTCTTTAATTTTATGAAAGTAAAGTCAAGTAGGAATTGCACCAAATAATCATCATAATTTGACGTTTTCTTGCTGAAAAGAAAAATAGTTTAGCGGTTGCTCCGCTCACAAAAGTAGAGAAGTGCTATTTGATGGTAAACAAAAAAATCTTACGTAACTCTTTGCCAACAAATTTGCTGATGAGCAACGTCAGTTTTGAATGATATAGCAAGGAAGATGAATTAATAGTCTTACTCTAATTGTTCAAGTCATCTAATACAATACTGATTATTGTTTGTTTTTTAATATTAAACAACTGCACTACGTACATTTATAAGATTAAATATATTATAACAACATCAAAACCCTTAATGTAAAATGATTATCTATGAATATGAATATTCCAGTATAAATATTAATAGGAAGGTCCATGTATTAATAACTTGTATAAGTAGCTGTGCTGTATATAAGTTTATTGCAACAAGGGACTATAATTTTTAATACTCTAGCCTCATTTTTTAAATTGTTAACTTACCCCAGCACGTCTGACTGCATTAGTATTCTCTCTTATTTCACTAGTCCGTCCAACAATGTTTAAACCAATAAGACGAAGAGGTCTGTACAGCTTGATAAATTTTTCATCTAAAACAGTTCGCTGTGATCCAATACATTCAGCACGACTAAATATGATCGTTACTATTAAGGCCAAGCGTATAGATTTCGTTTGTTTCTGCTTTGAATACACATATGAATGGATATTTGTGTGTAAGTTTATTCACAACATTTTTGGAAATAAGAAAAAGAGAATTGTTAATATTGTATAATAATATTTTTTAAATTGTTTGTATTAAAAGTGCTTAGTCAAAACTGAATATGTTATTTAAAATAGTTATTTCGCTGTCTCTGGTTCAATTTACAAAATACAATCAGTGTTTATTATACTTGTACAACCGATAATTCGAATTTGGGCAACGTCATGCCAACGCATTCCATTAAGACTGAATGATTTCTGAAACAGTGGCTCTGCACAAGTGTGTGCGTTGGATAAGCTTATAAAATTGGGAAAATCTAACGCAAAGAATACCTCGACTGCACAAAAAAAAAGAACAATGACGCTCTTGTGATGATATTAACCGAAATACCGATGTAAGAGCAGTCTTTTATAACATTTGCACAATCTGGCTAAAACAAAATTATACTGCAATGTAAATGCAAAGACAAAATGCATACCTACGAATAGATGTCAACAAGTACATACAAAAATATTTTACGAATAAGTGAGTATAAACACTTAATACAATATTAAGTAAAATATTGAAATTGTGTGTTTTTTAGAATATGGAAAACCATGTTCCAATTGGGGGTTTATTTTTGCATAATCTGCTATTTTCCTTATCAAATGGGTATTGGAAATTGATGAAGAAGTTAGCGGGTAAATAATTTTTTAACTAACCGAAATACAATTCTATATCGTGTTCGTGGCTTAGAGAATTTGTGAATTATTACCGAGGAGTCTCTCTATTTTCAACATGTTACTGAACATGTTACATGTCATCACTGAACCTCATTTCTTTGAAAATGAGGCGAATATGATGGTTACCGTCAAAAGATTGCGATATCAAACCGTAATCAACGAATTTTTATGAGCGTACCTGAAAAGTACGGATCTATGCAGTATTTATTTACAAAAATACGGAACTAAGCCTTATCAGGCCTATTAATATATACTCAGAAATCAGGATATTCAACACAATTACCTGGCGATTGGAAACACTAACATACGTCTCCTTGGTGGGTGAAATTCCCTACATTTCAAAATCAATTTAGGAAATTCGTTGGAACTTCAAAAATTAATGAAGATATATATATAAATATATATATTTTTTGTTATTTCAAACTCCATTAGAGGCTTAAGGCTACAACAAATGATTTTCATCTATCTCTTTTGCATGAGATTTATCTTCATTTTTTTCGTAAACAATGATTAAGGAAAGTTTGTAGTTTCATTTTAATTTCAGTTGTTACGAGCCATACAGCAAAACAGATTTCACGCATGCATTAAAAATTTTTTGTATTTGTGCGGATATAATAATATCGTAGCCATATACTCGTATTACTTAGCTTTGCGAAGGCTTCTTTTTCTTTTCGAATACGGAGAAAATACTTCCTAAGTAAGTAAAACTTTCTGCATCCTTTACATCTTCGTTACCATTTATAAAGCAAGTTGTATTATTAGATTAATAAATAGATTATGCGCATAGATTCACGAGGTAAAATTTTCAAGCACCCAGTCTATGGCAGCAGCTATGGCAGGATGCACCCTTGTTTGACATCTGTGGCGGAGTCAAACGAGTTGCTTAACTTTCGTAACTTTTTCTAATGATGTTTATAATCTTTTGCGGTATTCCCATTTCTCTTAAGGCTAACTATATACAGTCTCTCTTAACTGAATGAAAAGCTTTCTCGTAGTTAACGAATACAGCATATAAAGTGCTGTTGAATTCGATGCACTAGAAATCTTTAGTTGCTGTACTTAGAAAGATTACGCTTTTTTGGTATTTAAACAATAATCAATACTTTCCACTATACTACTCTGAGGGGATTTCTTTACTGTTCCAATTATATCTGAAAAGTGAATGTAGCATATCAGCTGTAAATTAGACATCAGCATTTAAACATTTAGCTGGCCTTTTTAAACATTCAGTCGACGGCAGCAGATTTACCATTCTTAAATGAACGTATCGCTGATGCAATTTCTTGCTTAATCGGGGGTTTACTACATATAATGCCCAAAGGTCGCTTTTTTATAATCCCGCGCGCTCCAAGGGGATATGAATACCCTTTTACTGGCTTTTCTCCAGGGCGCAGGCGGGTGGTGTAGTAGTATGCCAGAATGTATCACCAGATCACCATCTACAGTACGATTTTTACCGGTGATGTTGCACCTCATTACACTTATTCCCATTATGTGAATATGTAGCTTGTACTCAGATGTCAACTGCGCAAGTTTTCCTGATTGGTAGAGCGTCCTCATGTTCTACCTAGCAAATTGAATCCAAGTTCGTAAGCCAAGTTCGTAGTTCTGATTGACTCATTGAATGGCTAGGAAAAAAGAAAGGGTGTGGTGTACCAGTGTGGTATTCTTTTCTTCAACTTGCATTCCTTTAAACAAGTCAGTCTTGGACTACTTAACACTTGAACACATAGGCTGGGATATTTGTCTCGAAAGGTGTTACCAAAAACCCAAAGGTAAGACTTACATACCGCTGACATGAACCACTGCTAATTTCTCCCAATCCAGATATCTTAATGAGCGTTCGCTGTTGATAAAGCCCTAGCAATTGTGCTGCTGATTCGGGGTAAACGTTACTTCGGATTCAAGATCGACTAATGCATTAAGATGGAAGTAGTTTCCACTTGAAGACCTGACTCGAACCACTGCTGTTGCCAAAAGAAAACTTGGCTAATGAACTTCAGAAGAGACAGCTTTAGGTTTGTTGGTATTTATTTTTGTATAAAAAATTTGTGTACCTATAGTTGTGTTTGTATAATACCTTGAAGGTTTGCAGCTAATATTATTTTTATGCAACAGAGAATGGTATTTCTGCTTGCAGTAATGGCAACGTGCACTGCTTTGACATTGGTTTGTCTTGTGGCTGCATGACAAACAGTTCCGAGAAACACCGATTTTGTCGAATGTTAATAAACTTTTGACAAGTCCTAAGAGAGTGTTGACCTCTACCACATATCTGGCATTCAAACTGCTTCTTTTCGATGTGCAACACTGTTTTCTTCTCTACAGAAACAGCTTTGTGTGAAGAAGCTAGCCTTTAGGCCACTCATTCCAGCTACTGCTGCCAAGATCCGAAAATGCGTTTCCAGGAACTCTGTAAATTATGTTGGTGTAGACAACTCCTTCGAAGTACCTAAATTCTTCTCCCACAAACGCTGAGTAAAACCAGGTAACATTTGTACCAATATTTAAATTAACATATCATCCCTAAAACTAACCGGCAATCCTTAATTGTCCACGGCAAGGAAACATTCTTGGTACATGCTCAATAAAGACTTTATATTACTTGCAGTCTCCTTTGTCAATTGCTGCTGTACAAAAAAAGTTGGAAGTGAGCGTTTACCAACACTCGCTTGTGGTCGTATCTGGCGACAAGCAGTTCCATGCTCTGTCATAATTGCCAGAATACAAGCCTAAATGCTGCAACAAACAAACAGCTTCACCTGTATGACAGGATTTTAGGTAGCAAAGTTTTTGAATTTCACCCAACTTTTTATTTGTGTGGACTAAAGACAAAAATACATCATGAAAAGCCCGCTATTTTGCGTACGAGCCCTCGAAATACAGAACTTAAATTTGGGGTAACGAAAGCTCATATGAAGAAGCACCTGTTGATATACTATCCACAATCTTCTCCTTTCATGCTGACTTGGCATTGGCGATAGCATCAACTAATTCACCACGGTAAGTGCAAACGTTTCTTCCAACCTATCAAATATGTCATCATAATCTTCTTCTTCCAGACCTCCTTCTACTTCTACTCGTTGAATCTTTGCTTGAAGACAATGCGTATTCTTGAAGCTTCCTTCTAGAATAGGAAGACGAAGTGAAAGATAGCTGGCTGTACGACGTGATGCTCCAGTCTTTTTGAAGTTGGAGTGGTCACGAAGAATCTACTCCAGAACACCTTTTTCATCTACACTCGATGACAATTTCAATTTTTTTTTAACAAAGGTTCCCTTGTAAATTAATTAACCAATATATGTACATAGGTATCAAATATTTATTAGTACAGTTTTATTTTATTATTAAATATCAATTAATTAATATTTTATTTCAGTAACTTACGATCTTTGATCAGCTTTACCCAGCTGGTGACAGTTAAGGTGAAAGTGGAAAATAATGGATTTTTACATGGCGCGGGAAATGCGATTTATGCACAACTACCGAAAGAGTCTTTAATAGAAACAAGACAAGAAATTATGTACTCATATGTAGTTAATATGAGTACATGAATTCCCTCGCGGTCGATGTCGGTGTAGTTAATACAAGTACATAAATTCTCTCGCGGTCGGTGTCTCGCCTATTGTCTTATTTCTTTTAAAGACTCTTTTATGTTTATACTATATATATATATTTTTTTTTGTTCACTTGCAATTGTACTTTTATTATTTAAAATGTTTTTTGTGCAGTAAATTACGACCCAGCTCGTGAGAATCAAATTTTGAGGTTTGTAGGGTTTGAATTTTGTGTTAAATACGTGTAGGGTAAAAAACGGGTAGAAAAACGCGGTTTAAAGAAAACACGTCTTCTGGGCTTGGTGTAACAGCAAAGAGAGTTAATTTATTCTTCCGAAAATTACATCCATTTTTAACTTTAAGGTGTCATACAATACATTCGTAATACAAATCATGTAAATTCTACTATTTAGAATTTTTATATTTTTTAATTCAATCGCCTAATGCAGCCTCACATTAGGTAGTAAAAGGCTTGGTTCGATTAAATAACAAGGCTGAGCCGAGTAATTTTATTTCAACTCAATTTATACAGAAATTTTGCTAGCCTAAGCAATAAAAACGAAGCGACAAAGTGCAAGGTAAAAGAATACCAAAATAAATGTTGACACATAAAAACACAAATATTGTTAACCTTAGCAATAAATGCGAATAATGAAGTAAATTAACTATTTTATGTTGATATCATCATCATTTTGCCTCCTCCGACGTTGTTGCCCAACTGATCTCAAAACTTTGACTCGGTCTTTTCTGGACTCTCAATTCCACAGATGATTTGACGGTTGAACCATGTTATCATCAGGCTTCATTTTCTTCGCTTGGCAGCAAACACACTTTAGCTATTGTTCGCTTGAATGTTCCTTTTTGCGTTTTCACTGTTACCACTCTGACAAGATTATCAACTCCGCTGTGCACTTCAATTATTTTACCTAAAGGTCATTTCGATGGTATAGCACCACCAATTGCCCAGGTTCCAAATTCTTTACTGACTGCTTCCACTTATATCGCTGTTGCAGTTTGTTTATGTAGTTCTCGTACCAAAGCTTGTAAATATTTTGTTTGAGTTTTTGAATTAACTACCACATATATAAACTACTGTCTGCCAGATCCAAAATGATATCATGTTGTGGTGCAGTGGCGACCCAATGATGAAGTGAACTGGTGTTAATGCATCTAGATCTTCAATGTTGTCTGTTAATGGACAGAGTGGTCTCGAGTTCAAGCATCCTTCTATTTGCACTAGGATGGTATTCATCTCTTCGTATGCTAATTTCTGTTCTCCTATAATGCTATTCAAATGGTATTTGAACACCGGCTTCCCAGAGCTTACCAATATGTGGAGCTCCAGGTGGGATGAAATGCCACTGGATCGCGTTTCCGGCTAGCGTGGATTGTTATGCATCAATAATATTTTTTGCGCGAACAAAATTTGTTCCATTATCGCTGTAGATATGGTGTATAGATCATCTTCTGCTGATCATACGTCGCAATGCTGCTACGAATCCATCCGTTATAAAATCAGAAGTCAGTTCAATGTGCACTGCCTTTGTTTCCATGTAAACGAACAGCACTATCTAAGCTTTATGGGATTTCACTTCTCGAGTTTGTGAGCATCGTATGTTGATGGGGCCTGCATAATCTATCCCACAATGTGTAAATGACCGTGAGAACTTAACTCGAGCCTCCGAAAATTGTCCCATAAGCTGATTTGATTTCTTGGCCTTAAATCGGAAACACCTGATGCATTGATTTATTATGGCCTTAACAGTGTTGGTTCCTCGAATTATACAAAATTTTCTTCGAATGTGATTCAGAGTTAGTTTCACTCCACCGTGAAGTGTATCACTATGGGTCTTATTTATGATTAATTTTGTCAGTGGATGCGATGATGACAGAATCATAGGATGTTTCTGATCAGTTGATAAATGAGCATGTTTCAACCGACCTCCCACCCGCATTATTCCATTGGCGTCGATGTATGGACTTAGTGATGATATCTTGCTGTTTGCTTTTAGTGATTCATTTTCATTTAGACTCTTCATATCCTCAGAAAAACATCGTTTAGCACCCCTTACCAACGCTCTTTCTGCTTCCAGTAGCTCCTTTACCGTTAGCCTGCCATATTGTAACGGTACATACCTCTTGCTCCGTTGGCAATTGGCTTTAAACCGTAGGCAGTATGCACTTACGCGTTAAAGTTTTGAAAGCGATAAAAAATTGAGATAAATGTCGTCTTTGTGTAAAGGATTGCTCGGATGCATTGCCAGGCAAGCGTGAGATTTTCGAATCTAAGGCATATCTTGCATTGATTTGTCAGCTGGCCAATATTTTTGATCTTCCTTTAACTACTCTGGACCATGCCACCAGGTTAAGTTTCCAGCTAGGGCATCTCCTCTATGATCCTCTAGACAAAATGTCAGCAGCATTCTCTCTTCCGGGTACAAACTTCCATTGTCCTTTAAAGTGTTGTTGCACATAGGATACCCGGTTGGCGACAAATGTGTTCCATTTCACTGGATGTTATTACAACAAATTCAATACTATGATATAATCTGACCATACTAAAACCTTGGTATAATTCGTGTCTTTTTGCTCTCTGATGTACTTCATTAGTAAGTAGTGCTGCGGCGCATAGTTCCAACAGTGCCAATGCTTCACAGGCGCCACCTTAGTCTTGGACGCGATTAGGCTTATTGTTGTAGAGTCGCGATTAATGACTTTCTGATACACCACCGCAGCATACGCTGATTCTGATGCATCTGCGAATCCATGTAACTCTATTTGAGAGCCTTCCATGCGCTGTGTCCATCATGGAATTCTTACCTTTTCAAGCGTTGATAGTCTTGTCTTGAATTCGTTCCATTCGTTTTGAATTTTCATTAAAACATTTTCGTCCCATCCGATGCCCAAAAGCCAAAGCTTTTTCCAGCGTCACTTAATATTGCTCGTTTGGTACCCTTTGTGCTGAATGACGAAAAATTGACTTTAAATTGGAAGTCGTCTGTTCCTGGACAACATTTTATTCCCAAAATTTTAAATGTTGTGTCACTCTTAAGGCCATGTTCTGGCTTCATGTCAATTGCTTAGGTTGGCAACGCTTTTATGAATGCTGCATTATTTGATGTCCATTTGCGTAAGTTAAATCCACCATTCCGAAGTAGCTATATCAATTCCCTTGAAGATCTTGGCTTCCCTTAGTGAATTTGCACCTACTAGACAATCTTCTACATAGAATCCGTCAAGCACTGTTTGGCTTGCTCGTGGATACTTTTGTTTTTCATCTTCGGCTAGCTGGCATAGAGTTTTAATTGCTAAATACGGTGCGGATGATGTGCCGCATGTGACGGTTTTGAGAACGTATTCTTTGATCGGGTCCCTGGAGTTTTCTCTCCATAAGATAAGTTGTAAATTTCGATCCTCCTGATCGACTAAAATCTGCCTATATATTTTTTCGACGTCAGCTGTGAAGACGATTGGAAACGTCCTGTATTTAAGTAGCAAGGAAAGCAAATCTTTTGTACCGTGGGACCGGTCATCATAATGCCGTTTAGCGATTCCCCAGATGTTGTTTTTGCCGAAGCGTCGAATACCACTCTCAGTCTGGTAGTAGTGCCGTCTTCTTTTATCACTGCGTGATGTGGAAGATAATATCTTTTTCCAGTATAACCGTCGAATACTTCCTCCATATGTCCAATATTAATGTATTCTCGAATAAAATTGGAATATTCATCCCGAAGACTCATTTTTTGCGAATTTGTTCCAACACAAAGAACCGCTTTAATGCCATTTTGTGTGAATCTCCCATGACCATGCGATGCTTCAGCAGTGGCAATTTGACGATGTAACTCCCTGTTTCATCCCGATTGTGCGTCATTTGGTAGTGATTCTCGCACATTTCGTCTTCTGTAGACTTGACTTTTGCACTTGGAACTTCTCCTAATTCCCAAAAGTTCTTTAAGCCTTCATCTTTACTGTACACACTGATGCATGATGTGAGTTTATTAACTTGTGCCTTCTTCCTTGATGGTAAGATGGTGCTCACTGGTCAAGATAGTAGAGTATTGGCTGGACCCTAGACTAGTCCATGCGTCAAAAATTGCAGCAAAATATCTGATCCAATTAGTAATTCAATCTCCTTCGGTTGTTCATACCATGGATCAGCCAACTTCAACCCCATGATGTGTAGCCACTGGTTAGGTGTAACTTGTTGTGCTAGACGTCTTGATGTAATAACTGGCATTACTAGAGCACCTATTGGATGATAAAGCTGCATGCTGTGATGATTCCTGTGGCATGACCGTTGATTCAATTGATCTTTGACTCATACTTGACCAATGGAATCTTGAATTGACATGCTAATTTCGCTGTCACGAAGCATGATTGAAACCCTTGATCAATCAGAGCTCGTGCGAGTCTAACTTCTACTCCAACGCATATGTTCACCATGGCTGTGGCTAGTAATACCGTCCTATTACTATGACATGCGGTAGTGATTCGTGTTGATGTTGAAGCTTCTTCACTGGATATACTTCCTTTTCCCTAAACTACTGTACTCTCACCTCGACGGAAATGAAGGAAGGAATTATGCTGTTGTGCGCATATTTTGCAACCCCTCTTCATCACACATTCCCTTGCGGTATGCCCATCTCGCAAACAGTTGAAACACAGCTTCGACCTTTGGACTACGTCCAATCGGTTCTTCGTCTTCATACTTAAAAATCTTTTGCAATTATACAATTGATGAGACTCGTTGCACACAACGCATTTTGACTCTGTGACTATAGTTAAATGGTTTTTTGTGGCTGTTACTCGTACTTGATTCAGAATCAAGGTTCGGACATAACAACTGAACCACTAATGGATCCCAGGAGCTTACGTCGACCCCTAAATTTTTGATAACGTACAAGATTTCCCGTGAACGCATTTTCATGTCGATTGCTCCAGCTCAACGAATTCGTTGTTGGACACATACTCCTGCTCATAATCAGCTTCTTCCAATTGGGACATGATCTTGTCATTCATTGTCACCAGCTTTGTCCAGTATTCTTTAATCTGATTCAATTTGAATGCTAGGTAAACTGCATTCTGATAACTCCAAGTTCTCAATAATACGTGTAAAGTTGTTCGTAATCACATTCAACTTTTTAAATTTTGCTGGGCACTTCTTGATGTTAGTTCTTTCTGTGTCAGATGTTGATTCTTGACTTATTTCACATCGATTTGGACTTCGATTTACAGGAGATAACCATGAAGCCTGTATGCTTGCACCGCTTGGTAATGGCACTGGCGCTGGTTACGTATTTTTCCTGATTACCTCCAATTTTGCTTTGAATATCGAGATACCTCGTTTCAAATTGGCTAAAATACTTTCTCACAAAGTACTCATGCTGCGGATTTGTTTTTCGTAGAACTTCCAAATACCAGTTATTTATTTTTAAGTTCGTCCAGTACTGTTCTAACTTCTCGAGTCTCCTTACGAAATACTCCACCAAGTAGCGGGATACTTCATCTTTCTTAAAATTAGTCCATAATCGATGCACTTCTTCCGTGATTCTCGTCTGGTTCAACGCAATATCTTCGATTTCAGTCATTTCTGTGTATATTGACCTATTTACAAATATTAACAAATCAGTTATCACTGTTCCGACTAATCCGGCTCGAAGGACCATATAAATTCTACTATTTAGAATGTTTATATTTTTTAATTCAATCGCCTAATGCAGCCACACATTAGGTACTAAAAGGCTTCGTTCGATTAAATAACAAGACTGTGCCGAGTAATTCTATTTCAACTTAGATTATACAAAAATTTCGACAGCCTAAGCAATAAAATCAAAGCGACAAAGTGCAAGGTAAAAGAATACCAAAATAAAAGTTGACACAAAAAAACACAAATATTTTTAACCTAAGCATGTTAATTATGTTGATATCATCAACTTAGACAAATTTGTTACATTTGAAATAAGTTTAAATAGAGATAACAATTTTACAATTATCTATAGTTATTTAAAATGGAATGTATATTTTATTTTCGAACATAATATGGACTATGTAAAATTCAAATGTTCCACTGAATTTGAGCAACTTCAGATTGCAAAATTGAAATGGATAAAAATTAAGTTAGAAAAACTTTTATACTTGACATGGATTAGGTAGCCAAGAACGTTCGAGTCATATAATAATGAAAACCAAAAAATGTTAAAAAAATAACGCTTAATACATTAAAAAAGGGTACACATTAGGAAATATATGTAATTCTCGAACATTTATATGAAAAACAAAAACGCGGATTATTCAAACTGTTAGAAAAGTACAAGAATATGTTTAACAAAAAAAGCGGTAAGTTGACTAGTAAAAAAAAGTGTTGTTTACGAAATTTGAAATACTACAAATATGCAGACCAATTACAAACTATACAGACATCCTCCCCATCAGGAAGCTGAAGTAAGAAAACAGATTAAAGGTATGAAAGCTTAAGGTATTATTCGGAAAAGTAAAAGCGGGTATAGTTCTCCTATAGTAATCCCAAAGAAAAAAAAAATAAACTAGGTGCATAAAACTGTCGACAACTTTCATCCCCCACTTCTTCTCTCATTTTTCCATAACTCTCCATCTCAGCCCACTTCTTCAACTACCATCTCTTCTTACAACTTCCATAAAGCTAATTTTCGCAAAATCAATACCTATCTAAGCAAATGCTCTTTTGATTTAACTAACCTATCCTTATCTGATGCTGTCTCCATTTTCTACAGCGAAATATTTAATTCTATTTCTCTCTACGTCCCCTTTTCACGGCATAAAACATCTTCTATTTCCCCTCCATGGTACAACAGAAGACTTCGCTCTTTACGTAATAAAAGAAACAAATAATAGGCAACTTTTCTTCGCACCAATTCTTTTTACGTCTACTCTAACTATCCTGGAACTTACCTGCAATTCACCCAAGCTCTATAACTGCCTCTATTAGTCTTTTCTCGACACAGCGCAGACCAACCTTATTAATGATCCTAAGACATTTTATTAATTTGTCAACTACAAAATAAAATCAGACGGATATCCCCCCTTTCTCTCGTTCGATAACATATCATCGACCGACCCACATATTATTGCCAACTATTTTGCAAACTTTTTTAAGCAGTCATTTGCAGACAACTCCTTCGTACCCGACCCCATGTATTTCAAGTACCTTCCCAATTTCTAGATTGGCCCCTCTCTCTCTCAACCTTTTGATCCCACCCTTATCGAAGAAAAGTTACAAAATCTCAATAATGAATTTTTATCCGGTCCAGATTGGCTCTCAGCAATATTTCTCAAAAAGCGTGCCTCCAATCTTTCGCACCCACTTTCCACCCTATTTCATCTGTCGCTCACACAAGGGGAATTCCCCCAAGTTTGGAAGACCTCCTTTATAACCCCGGTTCACAAAAAGGGATCAAAGAATGAAGTTGCTTAGCTTTCTCACATACCTAAAATGTTTGAAAGTGTTTTATGTGATGTTCTAAGCTTTCAGCGCATGTCACTTATATCACCCAGTCAGCACGGATTTCTTAAAGGTAGATCAACTACTACAAACTGAGTTGAATTCGTGTCCTTTGCGCTTTCAGCCTTAGAAAATCGCAACGAAATTGATGTTATTGCTACAGATTTCGCTAAGGCCTTCGATAAAATGTCACATCAACTGATCCTTTTCAAATTGTCTTCCCTCGGTTTTGACCCCATTTTGTTAAAATGGATATCTTCTTATCTGGAGAACCGTAACTATAGCGTTCACTTTAGGTCAGCCTTCTCAACGCCGTTTTAAGCCACTTCTGGTGTCGCACAAGGCAGCCATCTTGGTCCCCTCCTTTTCATTCTAACTATAAACGATCTTGAGAGGATTATCAAACACTGCTCCGTATCAATTTACGCTGATGACACTAAGTTCTCCAAAACTATTTCTTCACCCCAAGACTCTATTCTCCTTTAAGAAGATCTCGATAGGTTTTCCACCTGGTGTCAAAAAAATTGCTTTGAGCTTAACGTCTCCAAATGCCAATCTATGACTTTGTCTCGTAAGTCCTATCAATCCCCCTCTAGACTTTATTTTCTGCATGACCAACCTGTACCCCAGGTGCAATCCCTTCTCGACCTCGGAATTTTATACTATAGAGAGTTAAACTTCCGTTCGCATGTTGATGAGATAATCCTTAAAGCCAACTCATCGCTCGGTTTTATGTGACAAGGTCACTTTACATTACGCTTGTTCGCCCATTTCTTGAATATGCCAGCCAAGTGTGGTCCCCCTTTCAGCAAACTCATATATCCCGAATCGAGAACATTCAACGTCGTTTTCTTCGTTTTGCTCTTCGTGGACTACCCTGGAGTGACCCATTTATCTTACCTCCCTATCGCGACCGCCTCAAACTTCTTAACCTGAGTACCCTCGAAAAACGCAGAGACGTAGCCGACATTCTCTTCAATCATCGACTGCTCTACGGTTCTGTGGACTGCGCTTCCCTTTACAACTCTATTTCCTTCAACACTAATCCTCGTAATTTACGCTGCCCTCGTCTCTTCTATATCCCAACCCATCGCACCTAAATCAAACCTCCCCCTTTTTGATTTTAACCTGAGCACTTCTCGCCTAAAACTTGATCTCCTCCACCACTCCCTATTTCCCTAACCCTTAAGTTAGTTTTAGTTTTTAAGTTAGCTTTTTAAGTCCTAGCTTTTTAAGTTAGTTTAAGCTCGCATTAAGCTAAAAAAAATGGGGGCATTAGCCTCCACCAAATTAATTAAATTAATCCAATCAAGGTATATCGCATCCAAACAGTAATGTTCCAACGATTCCCACGACGTCATTAATGTACAGTTGTTTATGTCTAAGACCAGAGTCGCTCCAGTAAAAACCCAAACAGTGCCACGACTAGAACTCTGTGGAGCCGTTACTCTTGCAACACTGCTGGACTATACTTCGAAGGTTTTAGGCTTTCCAGATGTGAAGCAATATGTGTGGACGGACTCAACCATTGCGTTATCGTGCATTGCGGCTATTCCAACGAATTGGGCCACCTTTGTTAACAACCGGGTAGCCGAAATACAACGACTGGTGAAACCAAAAAGCTGGAAGCACATTCCCAGTGAAATGAATCCTGCGAATATAGCATCCGGATGAACAACGCCTTCTGCCTTACATGCTAACAGACTTTGGTGGAATGGGCCAGATTTTCTGCGAGAATCTTGGGAGTTTCAATGTCCACAACAACCGACGAGCTTAACTACAAACGAGGAGAAACGGTCAATTAAAGCTCACATGGGGATTCAGGTAAAAAATGATTTTTATATTCTTATATCAAAACACTCTAATCTTACAAAACTTATAAGAATCATAGCGTACTGTCAACGATTTATAACAAATTTACGAAACATACCTGAGTCGAGAAAAGGTAATTTACTCTCTCCAGTCGAAATTCATTCTGCCACACTGTTCGCCGTAAAGCTTGTACAGGCAGATATGTTTACTTCCGACGTGAAAGCCAAATCCCCAAGCTCGCTCTGCACTTATACGGACTCTGATGGAATCTTGCGAGTCGGAGGTAGTTTACAACAGGCGGATCATCATTTCACAAAGCTTTTGATTGCTGATGCTCATCTGCGAACGTTTCATGGAGGGCTGAAATTTAAAAATTGTGTTAAGGGATATTTACATAGCTGCACCATCTGCTTTCGGTATCGAGCTAAAACGTCGCACCAACTGATGGGCAATCTATCGGCCCCAACAGTGCGCATCTCCCAACCATTTACACATTCCGGGGTCGACTACGCAGGTCCAATCGAAGTAAAGTCATGGAAAGGGGGAGGGGGCAAAACCTTCAAGGCGTACTTTGCCATTTTTGTGTGTTTGGCTACCAAGTCCATACACATCGAATTGGTGAGCGACCTTACTAGAAACGCATTCATCGCAGCCCTACGACGATTCACAGAGGATTATGTTCGCATATATTTAGCAATAATGGGACGAACTTACTTACTACCGACCAACAGCACATATAAAGACGACGAATTAATTTAATCGCTTATCATCTCTTACAAAACATACACAATAAAAATCAACAATAATAAATGTTCATAAAATATATTCATACAAAATTCAAAATGCCGACGGCAAATCACAAAACTCAGAATGCCGACGGCAAGTACAACACACAACATTCTAAAATTTATTGTTTTGGTACAACACATAAACAAAACCACACCCATTTACACACAAGCAACACATGCTTAACCATTTCACTCGCACACAATTTCGCCGTGAATCGAAATACCAATACCCAAACGCGCCGTCGTTTTATTTATTTATTTTTTTTTCTCCATACTATGCACTTATTTTTTCTCACAAAAAACAAAAAAAAAAAAAAAAATATGTTCACTAATCCTCCTTTTTTCAAGTTTTTTTTTCTCCAGGTACAATATGTACATTTCGCAAATTGGAGTTCAAGGACAACACGACACTTCACGAGAATCCAAATCGTTTACAAACTTCCTACACGTACTACGATCACGAAAGAGAGAAGAAGAAGGATGAGCAACTTTCATTGGCAAATACGATGCACAGTTGCAACAACAATGGCCATTGACGCCGTAAGGCATATTCAAATATTTGTCTAATTTATTGTACTTTAAATTACCTGGTCAACACACCATACTTACAATTTTCAATATCGCCATACTTCAGAGTTTGAGTAAAACCCTTTATTTTTTTTTTATTCGAGCCAACACAACACTTATTCTACATATTATACCGGTTCGGCAAACAACACAATAAATATCAATAACGAAGGAAGATGATCAAAACAAACGAAAAAGAAGATGGCACCAACATGAAGGCAGAGACACTTTACGAAATTAAGGGTCAAAACACATTGAGAACTATGTTGACGGCCGGGGAGGATGTTCGAGATTAAAATTAAAACAATTAATTATATGTAATAAAATATATGATAATGTAAAATATAATATATGTAAAAGGGGAAATGTAAAACATTAGTAGTTCACACCAATAACAATGCTAATCCCAGTATAAATGATTATAATTAAGACCCAGTATATTGCATAGTTTTTGGGGATAAAACACAATAAACTTGATAGTCAAAGGATGCGGACGCGTTTCATTTTGCTCCGCCTTTTTTTAATATTAATTTGTTCGTGTGGTGTCCACAATACTTTTATCGCTTTTCATCATTCATTTGAAGCGTAAACAACAATAATTTTTTTTTCACTCAAATATGTCGAACTTTGTGCCTGAAAAAGTGTTTTTGCGGAGAGTTATTCTTCATAACTTTAATATGAAAAAAACTGCTACCGAAACTCATCGTATTTTGGTGGAAGTTTATGGTGAACATGCGCTAGCTGAGCGAACGTGCCAAAAGTGGTTCGCACGATTTAAGAGTGGTGATTTTGGCGTAGAAGACAATGAACGTACTGGGCAGCCAAAAAAGTTTGAAGATGAAGATCTGGAAGCATTACTCTATGAAAATTGTTGCCAATCTTTGGGTGTCACTCAAGCAGTCATTTCAAAACGTTTAAAAGCAGCTAGACATATTCAAAAGCAAGGAAATTGGGTTCCAAATGAACTTAAGCCGAGAGACGTCGAAAGACGGTTTTGCATGTCCGAAATGCTGCTGGAACGTCACAAAAGGAAGTAATTTTTGCATCGGATTGTTACTGGTGGTGAAAAATGGATCCATTACGACAACCCCAAGCGCAAATATGTGAAATGTGATTTGGCCAACCAGCCAAATCAACGGCAAAGCCGAATATCCATGGCGCGAAGGTAATGCTCTGTATTTGGTGGGATCAGATGGGTGTGCTGTATTATGAGCTGCTAAAACCGGGTGAAACCATCAATGGACAACGCTAACGAAAGGAAGGAAAACAGTGGATGGGAAGTCTTACCCCACCCGCCTTATAGCCCAGACCTTGCCCCTTCTGACTACCATTTGTTCCGGTCGATGCAGAACGCCCTTACTGAAATACGGTTCACATGAGAGCAGAATATCAAAAATTGGCTTGATTCATTCTTGGCTGCCAAGCCGGCGCAGTTCTTTTGGGATGAAATCCACAAATTCCAGAAAGATGGGAAAAAGTCATAGCTTCAGATGGGCAATACTTTGAATAATACATGTTTTTCGTTTATTTAAGAAAAACATTTCAAATTTTGAAAAAAAAACCGCACGAATTAAAATATATACCCAATATTATTGTTATTATTATTATTATTATTATTATTATTATTATTATTATTATTATTATTATTATTATTATTATTATTATTATTATTATTATTATTATTATTATTATTATTATTATTTTTTTTATTTTTAATATTATTATTATTATTGTTATTATAAGTTTTAATTGCTATAATTGTAACTTAATAGCTTTAAACTACCTAGACATTTCACATTTTCATGTCATTTCACATTATTAATATATACACATTATTCAAAAATAGTAACAATAGTTATTAAGTTATACAATCTCAAAACTTCAATAAATTTGTTTAGGTAGCATAAACTTTACTCATTGAAGTACATAGATCTATCTAACATAGATTCCGTACATCATTCGACCAATTTCAGTTCAATTCTTCCTTTTCCTCATATTCTCCGAATTGTGAATTTGTACAAATTTTAGTAATTCTGTACTATTTTATTTTCGTCTGAAAAATTCCTATTTCATCTTAATAATAAGAGATTAAAGTCATAGTCTGTAGGACATAATTGGCAATTAGGTCAAATTTAGGACCATATCAAGGACATGTCAAACATTTTCTTATTATTTTGCTTCTGTTTTCAACCACTGAAAATGTGTCTGTTAATTTTCTTCTTCCTGTTTACTTACTTCGTGGTCGCGAAAGGATTTGATTTTTCGTACTTATTGTTTAATTTTTTTTTTATCGTTTTACAAAAGAATGTTTTTTTGCGTGGTTTCCCGTGTGAGTTCGTTCATCGTATTTTGAGGAGGTAAGTACCATATTACGTCATAAGCAAGTCTATAGCTTTTTATCGTTTTTTAAACAATCCCATATTTTTAATTCGTAATTTTATATCTCAATTAAATTCTCAAATATGACGGTGTTGGCATTAAATGTGCTGTGTCTATCGATCACTTTTTCATGCTAAGTTTTCTAGCAGTTTTCCTTTTACTGTGATCTTTGTAATGGTTTGTAAAATTTTCTTTTTAAATGTTTTGTATATCGATGTACTTGATATTGAACATAATAATAATGTTTACCTTTGGTATAATTCCAGCATACAAATGTATTGGTGTATCCGTTAGTTCGAATTTGATTTCTTTGTTAAGAGTTTGCCGCAATTCTTATCCTCATCCGTTTCATACTGTAGTCACTTTTGAATCTAAAATTTGTAATTACTGAGACGTTTGATATAAGATGTTTACGAGAGAACTGAAGCCGGACGACCATAGACAACTTCGTGAGTTCGCTAATTGGACGCTGAAAATGTTGGCCGGAGATCTAAAAAATCGTCTTCTTGGACGTGGCCCATTTATGGCTCAGCGACTATGTTAACAAGCAAAATTGCTATTATTAAAGCAAACACAGTCCACAAGTGTTCGACCAAGAATCAAGGCATCCGCAAGAAAATGACTGTTTGGTGCGGTTTATGGCATGGCGGCATCATCGGACCTTATTTCTCTCGAAATGAGGAAGTAGACACCGTTACCGTCAATGGTCTCAGGTATAAAGCGATATTAACCGACTTTCTGTGATCAGAGCTCGACAACATCGATAGATCCGAGCTGTGGATCCAATAAGATGGCGCTACATTCCGTACAAGGGACGCAACGCTCAAAGCTGTGAAGGAGAAATTTGGCGAATGGGTCATCTCATTGCGAGCGTTCATAAATTACCCGCCAGGATTATGCGATTTGACATCACTTGATTATGTTCTCTGGGGCTACGTCCCCGCTAACAAGCCGACCACTTTGGACAACCTCGAGGCCAACATTCAACACGTTATTGCCGGAATGACGCCGCACATATTAGACCCAGTCATGAAAAATTGGACCAATCGCTTGAAGAACTGCCAGCGAAGCTGATGCGGCCATTTGAATAATGTGCTATTCCACACATAACGGAATAACCGTAGTTTCAATACAAAGCCAACATCAATTTTATATCACAAGCCGTAGTTGTTTTATTTTAATTTTTTTCCAATCGTTCTTATCTGGTCACCCTTTAAAAAACATGCTTTCTGTGAATTCTTTTGGCTTATGCTTTGGGTCGCTAATCTACTTGAGGTAATTGTTATTGAATTTGTGATTTGATATTTCTGTTATATTTATAATTTGAGTTGCTATTGCTATTGTTGCTAATCTGTTTTTTTTGTTCATTCGTTTTTGTTAGTTTTGAAAAAGTTTGTGGTTTTGTTTCATCTGTTTCGAAAACTATGAGCATGATTCGTTGGGTTATTTTTGCTAAATAGGTTATTTTTTTAGCAGTCGTCTGGGATCATAATGATTTGTGTGCGAATCTGAGCTAACATATTTTGTTCGACCCTATTTTTTCTTCTTCTACTTACTATTTATTGTTAATAAATAAATACATATATGTAACTGTGTCGTTATAATTTTCCAGCTATGTTTGGAATTGAGTTGTAAGAACTATTATCAATGGTATGGGCTTATCTCAGTTTCTTTCAATACATCTTACAGAGTGAATGTAATAGTTTTTCATGCAGTTGTAAATTATTACTAAAGAAGTGTAATTGCAGATCATCATAATTAAATATATGTTGTTTTATGTTACTTTCCGAAGCCTTTACTCACACATAAATTGTTTGTTCCAAATATTCTATAGCGTGTTTATGTGTTTATATCCGTCAATATGTTAATCGTTGCCTTTCTCTAGTTAACTTAAAATGATATACATACATATGTATACTCATGCAGACATATGAGTGTACAGTATAAAGTAATGTAACAGAGGATAAATTCTATATTACAAAAACATATATCATAAATATAACATATATCTAAAAATCCATAAAAAAAATATTTTTATACATTAGTCTTACGGTAAAGTAAACAATGGGTTAAAGCATTGGGGTAAAGAAACGTTCACACTGCGATAAAAAACACATTCATATTAGTTTCCAAAAATACAGTTAGAAATGAAGTTGTTTAGTTTTGAATAATAGTTGAATAAACTATATTTTTTTTGAGTTCATATTGGTGAAAACACTGAAAGAAATTCACCGTTATGTAGTGCGACAATATGATAGCACATTCAGCTTACTACCCGGTATCCACAGATCGCCGCCTTCCGTGTGGCCCTGTCTATGAATACGTTTGAATTGATCAATGCAATTTCCCTCCATTTTAAACAAAACCCGCCCATTTTACTTAAAAAAAACTTCTTCCACATTACGCATCCATAGTGAACCTTAAGTGCAAATCGCTCTCATTCTAGCAACTTGACTTGTAAATTGCTCTCATTCTAGCAGCTTTACTTGTAAATTGCTCTCATTCTAGCACATTCTGGCAGGTTACAGAGATCTACAATGTGTTGCTTATTCACTTCTAGTGTGTCTGTGAGAAGGTTATGGGTTTGCATTAGCAGAATTTGCAATCTAAGTTAATTCATCTTCATTCATTTATTTTGAGCCATGGTAAGAGGGGATCCTTCTTTGTTTTTTGTAGATATGTATATATATTTTTTTTAAATTCCAAAATGGGTAAAGGAAAACAGCTTAACAGTAACTAAATTTAATTAGCACTCAATCTTCAAAACGAAAGTATGAAAATCTGTGAAATTTAAAAACATTCATGCGGTAATTTGAAAGTCATTTTGAATTTGTTTAAAGATGCCGAGAATCATGGCAAAGCTCACAGTAGTAGACGACAGAGTATTTTGTGTACGGCGCAATCTCTTTGAACGTTTTCACACCAATGAACTTAAAAAATACATACAACTTTTACTTAAAACTAAACGAAGAGCGACGTGCTTAAACTCATTTCTAACTGCATTTTTGGAAAGTTATGTGACTGCTACTTTTTGTCGCGGTGTGTATTGTACATTATTAGACTACACTCAGGAATCAAAAACGAATAAAAGATTCACACATGTAAAAAATTTTAAGAAAAATTATTGATTGTTTTGTGTAGTACGATATACATACATATATTGGCGTAACTTGTATTATTCCATTGGAACATGCGTTGGAAAGCTACTGTCATTGTACGTCATTTCAGTATATGTCATTCATTTGAAGCGTAAACAACAATAATTTTTTTTCATTCAAATATGTCGAACTTTGCGCCTGAAAAAGTGTTTTTGCGGGGAGTTCTTCTTCATGAAGAAAACTGCTGCCGAAAGTTATCGTATTTTGGTGGAAGTTTATGGTGAATATGCGCTAGCTGAGCCAAAGTGGTTTGCACGATTTAAAAGTGGTGATTTTGGCTTGGAAGACGATTACCGTCCTGGGCAGCCAACAAAATTTGAAGATGGAGAACTGGAAACATTATTCTATGAAGATTGTTGCCAAACGCAAGAAGAGTTCGCAGAATCTTTGGGTGTCACTCAAGAAGCCATTTCAAAACGTTTCAGAGCAGCTGGATATATTCAAAAGCAAGGAAATTGGGTTCCACATGAACTCAAGCCGAGAGACGTCGAAAGGCGGTTTTGCATGTCCGAAATGTTGCTGGAACGCCACAAAAGGAAGTCATTTTTGCATCAAATTGTTACTGGTGATGAAAAATGGATCCATTACGACAACCCCAAACGCAAAAAATCATATGTGAAACCCGGCCAACCAACTAAATCAACGGCAAAGCCGAATATCCATGGCGCGAAGGTAATGCTCTGTATTTGGTGGGATCAGATGGGTGTGCTGTACTATGAGCTGCTAAAACCGGTTAAAACCATCAATAGACAACGCTATCGATCACAATTAATCCGTTTGAAGAGCGCAGTAGACGAAAAACGCCCGGAATATGCGACCAGACACGAGGCAATAATTTTCCATCATGACAACGCTCGGCCCAACGTTGCTATTCCGGTTAAGAACTATTTGGAAACCGTGGATGGGAAGTCTTACCTCACCCGCTTTATAGCACAGACCTTGCCCCTTCTGACTACCATTTGTTCCGGTCGATGCAGAACGCCCTCACTGAAATACAGTTCACATCAGAGCAGAATATCAAAAATTGGCTTGATACATTCTTGGCTGCCAGGCCGGCGCAGTTCTTTTGGGATGGGATCCAAAAATTGCCAGAAAGATAGGAAAAAGTCATAGTTTCAGATGAGTAATACTTTGCATAATACTATTGTACATGTTTTTGTTAAATAAACGTTCAAATTTTGAAAAAAACCGCACGAATTAAATTACATACCCAATATATTCTGAGTATTGTTTTAGATTCTACACCATGGAAATGGTGTAAGAAGTGCAAAGCTAGAATTTACCTGTAAATGTATTTATTATAAATGAGTTCATGCAAATAAGTTGGGTAAGTTGGTCAAATATTACATATCGATTTGCCATAAGTTAAAAAAAATAAAACAAATTGAATAATGCATAAATTGAAAGTATACGAATATATGTACATACATATCTTAATGTCATACCTATATCATATTGTAGTGAAAAGTTTTGTTTTTCTTTTAACAAATTTTGATTTATTTTTGATTTGATTTTTAAGGATTATATTTTTTTTACACGAGTCAAGGCTTCTTTCTCTTATTTGTAACTTAAAAAAAAAAAAAAAAAAAAAAAAATACCCATAACGTGAAATAATGAAATATCGTTATCGTTGTATGTACTACAATTTATGTAGTCGTAAACTGTTTTGGTTTTCATCAACAAGTTCACTTTTCGCGAGTTTTCTTTATATATTCAAATCGCGTACAACCTAGTTCATTTCTAATCCTGTACAATCCCCATATTCAATGCAAGCTGGTCATATTCGTATTTACAAAAAGAAAACAAGTTGTAAATAATCTTACAAGAAATCGATGTCATGTGAGCTTGAAAAAAAATTAATACTTGTGCAAAAAGTACGTTCTAAAAGCACATAAAATATTTTAGTTAGTTTTTATTTCCTTTTTTCAATTGACTGAGAAATCTTTTTTTTTTCAAGAATCTTGATCCTTAACTACAATATTAGCATATTCGAAAAAGTGAATAAATATTCCTTACCCCGTAAACCATTGCCATTTCAACAATTTAAATATTTAAATTTAACACAGAAAATGCTTGTAGGTACTCGTGTGTACTTGCTAATTAATATAACACTTAGTTTCTTTTTATTTAACTCACAAAAAAAAAAAAAATAAATAAATAAATAAAATGTTACTTCAGGCCGATTAAAATTCGTTTAACTGTTTAAAAATTATTTTCAATGGTTTTAAATACAGTTTAATTATTATTTAAAAATACTTCTCTGTATAATTTACAAATAGGAATCAAATGTGATAGGACTATAATGAGCTGATTACTGATTCTGACATCAATGAATTTGAAAACTTCTCGTGTACCCACAAATTCTTATTTTAAAAGAATATTTTAATGTGTGTATTGTATGATTCAAACAAACTCGTTTTTTGCAAACTTTCCTACTATTTTATGTCCAATACTGGTCTCCTATAATGTAATAAAAGTTCCAATAAATTTATTATTAATTGTACACACTTGATTACACTGTAGAATTAATTGTATAATAAACAATTAAAAACCTGTTTTCATCCCTTTGGCATTTCTTGCCACTCTTTGGTTAACACAGCCAATGATCTACATAGCTTCTGATAATTTCAAAAGCCTTAAATACAGTATTGTTATTCGTTTGTGAATGCAACTACAAGTGTTAAATTCGACTAAGCTAATATAATTGTTTATTGCTTGTAATGCATGTATCGGACGTATGAAGATATATACGAGGGCACACATATGTAAACATTGAAATATGTGCTTGTAATGATCTCTTAGAGATGACTTCAGTCTTCACATGTACGCACGTATAAATATGTGCTTTTATTTTTTTATTTTTATATTTTTTTGTTTAGGCATATGTAAATAAAAATAATTGCTGTGCTGATGGACTGACATTGAACTTGACGCTAATGAATCGCTAATTTCAATTTATTTGGATGCCATATAACACGAGTAAATATGTATGTGTGTTTAATATAAGTCCATAAGAATATGTATACATACATAATAACATAATACCGATCGTTAAAATGTTGCATTTGTTTGTTATTTATTTGTTGAAGGGAATACAATTTTTATACCAGTTTTAGAGAAAGGCAGGAAAAGATGAACTGAAGATTCATCAAATTCACACTACTCCGATTCATGAAATTTATTATTTAAAATTTCAAATTTGATTTTTTTCCATGTAAAGGAAATTGCATATGAGGAAATATTCAGTTTACTTCAAAACAAACACCCCATATTCTGTACATGTTTACTTACTTGTGACCCTAGCAATAAGCTTCGGGTCGTGTTAATGTTAAAAGATATACCATACCATACCTTGAGACCCATTTTCAAGGTCAAACTAAGGTCACTTTTTTTTTCAAATGATAATTCCTGATTTTCATTCATTTCAAAGGTCTTATTCATTCAGTGCTAGATACCACTGCACTGGTACACCTAAATCATTAATCGGTTTCCAACGTTGTTAAGGTGTTAGAAAGTCGAGATTTGTTTTGAGGAAGTCATTATTGCCTCGAGTGAAGTTAAAACTCAAAGAAGTTTCAAATAGAGACAAATTGTCCTAAACTTATCTGAGAGTGTGTGATGTGCACTCTGCCTCCTTTTTCTACTTGAACGGAACTGTACTTCATTTAGAAGTTCGATATTTGTTTTGAGAAACTTATTATTATTAGTAACGTTTTCCAGATTATTAACGATTCCAGATTTATGGCGCCCTCTGACGGGAAAGGAACGCATTTTTGAAAAAAGTGTTTCTTGCCAAACGAAGGTTACTTTTGATTTTTTAATAGGAACCCCTATTTTTTTGACAGATTCGTAATCTGCGTGAAATCTGTCAAAAAATAAGGGTTCCCATTAAAAAATCAAAAGTGACCTTCGTTTGACTTTGAAAATGGGGCTCAAGGTCAAACTCTTGGTCACCAGAACCTTGTGACTTTTGTCTGAAACATTTTTCGCGATATCGCGTATTTTTCGAGTAAGTTGGATGTATCAAGTTAAAAAACTCACCCAGTATGTACGAGTATATTGTACCATATATGCATATAAAGGAATTTCATGAACCAATATTAAACGAATTCGGAAATCTTAAATTTTTCATATTTCTTTTTAAATAGGGTTAATCATTTTTAACATATTGCACGTAATTTAATAAATATCAATATTATAACACCTAATATGACTTTCTTTGGTGGTAGTTTGGTACAATGGGTAAAAGTTTTCAGTTGAGTTCAATTCTCATCCAGTACTGAAAAGCAGAAAAAGAAATTAATTCTTCTGAGGTCACCACCTTTCGGCGGTATATGTCATATCTGCGAAAGTGAAATCCTGTGCTTAAGAAAATTTCTCACTACTTGAGCCCCAGATACAAATCTATTGTTTTAAAATAATTCCCTTAGCGTTTTTCTATTGCAAGTGTACTTTTCGAATAAAACCACATATAACAATACAGTAGAACAGTACTAATAAACCTGGCTTAATTATAAAACTTAAAATGGTAATTGCGCTAAATGTAGTTTCATAACTTCGTTTCTTATCCCTCCCATTAATCTATTGTAATTAACATACTTTACATGCACATAAGTTTATTTCCTTTATTAATGACTTTATCTATGACTCTACATAGGTACTTCGTTTTACCAGCTTTGTCTATATTTGTATCATCAATCAATAAAGCAAATAGCCTTACTGACCTAAGTAGTCGTTTGTTTATTCGGCTATTTTATTTCCTCCATATTTTAGTACTATTCAATTTATCTTGCATTATTGGATAACATTTACTCAATAGAGAGAATCACTTGAATTACATCCATACCATTTTCAGTTAGTACCAACTTTTAAAAGATACGTGTATAAATTTGACAGCTGTCGAAGGATTAGTTTTCGCGATGTAGCGTTGTGAGTGAAGCAACTTTTGTTATTATGAAAAAAATGGATTCAAAGCAATTTCGTGTGTTGATTTATCATTGCTTTTTGATGGGAAAAAATCGAGCCGATGCAAAGAAATGGCTTGATAAGTATTATCCGGACTCTGCACCAGAAGAACGAAACATTCGCAAGTGAATTGAAAAATTTAAAAGTGGTTATACAAGCACCGAAGATGATGAACGCATTGAGAGTCCAAACGAGGCTGTTTCAGTTGAAAACATCAAAAAAGTCCACAAAATGATTACGAATGACCATAAAGTGAAGTTGATTTAAAAGTGGTTATACAAGCACCGAAGATGATGAACGCATTGAGAGTCCAAACGAGGCTGTTTCAGTTGAAAACATCAAAAAAGTCCACAAAATGATTACGAATGACCATAAAGTGAAGTTGATCGAGATAGCTGAGGCTCTGAAGATATCAAAAGAGCGTGTTGGATATATCATACACGAATATTTGGACATGCGAAAGCTCTGTTCAAAGTGGGTGCCGCGTTTGCTCACAGTCGACCAAAAACAACAACGTGTTGATGATTCAGAGAAGTGTTTAAAGCTGTTCAACCGCAATAAAGCCGAATTTTTGCGTCGGTATGTGACAATGGATGAAACTTGGCTCAACCACTTCACACCAGAGTCAAGTCGACAGTCAGCTGAGTGTGGAGCAGGCACTAACTCAACTCAACTGTCGGCTAGCAAGGTTATGGCATCCGTATTTTGGGATGCACATGGAATTATTTTCATCGACTATCTCCAAAAGGGGTAGACTATCAACAGCGACAATTACATTGCGTTGTTTGAGCGTTTGAAGGACGAAATCGCAGAAAAACGGCCGCATTTGAAGAAAAAGAAAATGCATCAAGACAATGCACCTTGTCACAAGTCGATGAAAACGATGTAAAATTGAATGAATTCGGCTACGAATTGCTTCCCTACCTACTGTATTCTCCAGATTTGGCCCCTAGCGACTATTTCCTGTTCGCAGACCTCAAAGGAATGCTCGCCGGAAAGAGATTTAAGACCGATGAAGAAGTAATCGTCGAAACAGAGGCCTATTTTGAGGCTAACCCGAAATCGTACTACAGAACTGTTATCGAAAAATTGAAAAATCATTTCAATCAGTGTATCGCCCTCGAAGGCAACTATATTGATAAATAATGTTGAATTTTGCAAAAATTTTGTGTTTTACTGACTTTTCAGCCCATGTGTTACTTCCTTTTGCATTTAGTACTTGTATGTATCTAGAGCTCTTTAATGAATTTTCTTTTTCCTTAATTTTCGCTTAATTTCTTCTATTAAGCCCATCTCTAATTTTAACTAGCTTTCAAATCCTCCTCGTAAACTTAGAGACTATTCTCCTACTTATTCTATACAGGACAGAAAAAGTCCTCTCATATCACCCTTTTTTTTTTTTTTTTTTTTTTTTTTTTTTTTTTTTTTTTTTTTTTTTAAAGGTTCCATTGAACTCGAATTTACTACAAAACATTTTCTTTATACATTGTACATTCCTCGATAGTGTTTAATAAGATACATATAAAAATTGTTGCGCGATCGCTTATTATGATGTCATCATCAAAATCTGTGGTCAACTGTCCATTGTAATTGATGCTTTGTGTTGAAATATTTGCTAAATGGCTTGCGGTCGGGTCGATTTTGAATTGTTTTTCCCCTCATTGAAGCACTCTGTGATAAATGATATTTTTTGTTTTGCTGTCAGGTGCGAAAACGATCAAAGCGGATGGTTTTCCGACACGGGAACATGCGACATACAGTTGAAAAAACATTAAAACATTGAAAAACATTCATTTTCCACACTCAGGCCACAAACACACAATGATTGGCCTTGTGATTGTTATGGCAAATTGGAAATTGGATTCGCTTAAACTCGAATGACATATCGGTTGGGATCATTGGAGTTATCGGTACTCTCGGGTGAATCACATTGCTCATGAGTTTTGTGACCACTTGGATAATTTTGGTTGATTGAGATTGCGAAGCATGATGACGACTGAACCAACCTTCAATTGTAAATTGTGCGGTGGCAAGCCTGGCACCTTCGACAAATTTGAAGGAACGCAGGGAACCAACAATTTGATTTTGAATTGTGCAGTTTAAGTGATTCACGTCCTTGTTCTTTGCCGCTTAAATTGCTCTTTCACTCAACCAATCGTAGTTTTTGTGGTTAGCCATGATGTTCGGAAACACTTTGTTAATGAGCTCCTCTTTCGTTGAGACGAAATTGCCAAAGTTTGGTGGAAACAAAATCAATCCATTCGACGCGTCGACAGGAACACGACCATTACCGATAAATAGCAGTTGATTGGAGAACACTTCGGCAGATGGATCTTTTAGCAATGCTATTCGCAATTTTATCGTCAGCTGAAGTTTCTTCACATAACGCCACAATGTCGGTGATATGAGGAAAGCATTGATCTCATCGGCAGCGGTCGATCGTGTTATTACTGGTAGTTTTTGTCGGAAATAGCCTGAGAGTAAAATCAATGCACCCCCAAAACGTCTTGCGTCATTACGCAGATCTTTCATAGTGCGATTCAGAGCTTCTAACGCACATTTATGCGACATTGTGAATTCGTCCCAGATAATGATTTTGCTTACTACCAAAACTTTGGTCATTGCTGAATATTTCGCTATGTTACATGTTGGTTCTTCAACCGCTTAAAGGTTTAATGGCAATTTCAACTCCGAATGAGCGGTTCACAACCTCCCAGCAGCGTAGCCGCTATTCCAGAAGAAGGAACTGCTACAGCAATCTCTGATTTTGCACGAACTGTAGCCAAAGTCAATGATGTGAGGAATGTCTTGCCAGTGATACCATGCGCATCAAGAGAAAACATGCCAACATTTCCATCATCAATTGCCTTCATCACCGTATCGTACACTTCTTTTTGTTGGGGATTCAACAAAGGTACATTCGTTAGAACCAATTGGCTTAATGCATGTGTGTCGTATTTACGTTCACGCTACAATTCTCGTTCAAAAGCCTCGTTTATTCCACGATCTGGCAATGGCATTCCTGACTAACCTGACTAACAAACTGCCTTACATGAAGTAACACATGTCTTCTATCGAAACCAAAGCCTGGTTGTGCATTTCTTCATTCATCTCAAGATGGGGATTCTCTGAATGGACACGAACTCGATGCAAAATGTTTTTTGACACGTCATATTTGTACTTGTCCGACAATTCACGTGGATACCATGGAAAACATGTGAAATAATGATCGCAAATAATTTGCGTATTTTAGATTAGAGATGCGGAAACAATTGCTTCAGAGATTGTCGTGTCCCAATGCGTATCTTTTTCAAACAATTTGAGCTCCTGACATGCAGTACGAAAAGTTGGCAACACTACACCATTGACAGTTGGAAGTGATTCAAATGATGTCGGCCCACCAACATTCACCAGCAATAGTCGCAAGTAAAACCATTTATCTTCGGATGAACTATATAAATACGGCCAAAAACTTTAGTAAAACACACATCCGGATGACCAGGAACTACATCGCCTTGCTTTCGACGTTGACATCAATGAAGCATTCCAAGTGTATTAACGCGGCATCTCTGAGTAAAGTAACGTACGTGCAAACGGGTCACTTTGGCAAATCGAGAAGAAACTGGTCAAAGTTGTCGCTGGTGGGTTTTGAGCACGTTGAGCGGCATTTGCTGCAGTGAAATAGATCCGTTGACCGTTCTCCAGATGCACTGCCAAATGTGTAACAGCCGGATAGCGTTCGTGAATGGGAAATGAGAATATTCGCCAAATCTCCTCATTGCAGCTTACGTATCGACCAACTTGATAGCGCGTGATTTCATCATTGGGATCAGGAGCTTGAAGACCAAAAGCCGCCAGGTCACTGCCTTTCGTGACATATTTGCAGATGTACTTGATTGAATTCACTAAATTGCAATACTCCACGTTAAAATGCGTCTTGAATGTTTTGGAAAGAAGTGGCGAATACGGAACAACCCAGGAATTGTCACCACGAAATCATTTCCTTTCACTTTGGTTGGGTTTGTTCTACCGCCATCATCAGATGATCAGTTGAACAATTTCCATCCACTTTGGATTGCACGTGAAGGTGATGAACAGGTCTGGACTTCCTTCGGTGCAAATTGCATCGCGTAAATGAATGCACTCGTCCGTACGTAGTTTGGTTTGATTTAAACTGATAAAAAGGAGGCGCTCTGCTTTTTTTTTGGCATACATATCGACGCAAAATTGCTGAAACAATCGCCGAAATCGAAGCAAATAGTTGTCGACATTTTCGTGAATCATTGCGCTAACCTTCTTAGTGTCTCCTCACCTAAAATGATATCAGTGACATTACTATAGTGTCATATTGTGGCAACCATGTTATGTAAGAAACTAAAAAGAAGAGAATATCAAAAAAAAAAAAAAAAAAAAAAATGGCAAACGGTATACAAGCCAGTGCATATAATCGTATGATGTATTCTACTAACACACACACTATTACATGTAGATAACAGCAAACAAATACATCTACAGCAATCAAGCATTCGATACCGTGAGGTTGTAGAGAAAAGACGTGCCGGAAAGTGATAAGTGGATACATATTATATATATATATATATATATATATATATTGCATTTTTATAATACTACTAAAATATTGAAGTGAAAATTATTATGATATCGGTACTCACGGGTCAATTTATCATCTCGATGTTGATATAATACCCATCTTCTCCTTACCAAAACATTAGTGGGTATTGCAATGCATCGTATGAACGATGTGTTTTGAATATTCGTTGGAACTACCCAGAGTCTCGACGTGTGAGTACAATATCGCGTGATTCCAGATTTTCGCCAACAATCATTACTGCAACCTATTGTTGTAGCGTTAAATTGGCGTTCGTGCGTTCCAGCAGGTCGTTTATCCGCTCTGATCACGACTTTATAGTCATCACTTGGCATGCGAATAATCGAACCAATACATGATGTTCATGAAGAAGCTGCTGTAGATCTCGAAGAATTCCTCTTATATTTGCCGTATTGATTGTTTTGTTGATTTTGCAAATTTCCCATGAATATTTGGAGGAATTTATGTTGTGCGCCTTCAAGCGGTAGCAATGATCCAATTCGATGGTGAATTTAGCCTTGGAGCTGTAGAATCGATGTCGAAATTAGAATCAATGATTTTCTTTAATTTATTTAATCTTAATTTCTTTAATTTCTTTAATCTTTTATTACCTTGAATGTCGGATTGAATCCGCGTTCATCAATAATATCTGCTCCAAATAAAGTCATTTAAAAGCAACCGTTATATGTATTTCTGAGCATTCGATAGAAAATGACGTGATTCTGGTGTTTCACCACGAAGCAAAGTATGCAATGCCTCTGGTGGCAAGGGCAATGGTGGTAATCTAACCTTGCTACTTAGACATCCCAATCCAAGCGTTTCTCTAGCGAGCTTTAAAGCACCGTCATGTTTGCACACAACCTCCATTTTGCCAATTTGAACGGAAAGATGCGAGCTGAAGTCAATTGTGCAATCGTAATGAAACAGTACTCGATTCAAATCAACACTTGAAGCACTTCTTACGCTTTGATTTCGATTTCCACGTTGTTGAGTTGTTTGATTTACTAGACGATTTCTCATTGTTAACTGAGCCGTTTCATTTGCCGCCTGTCTTTCTTCTTGCGGGCCATACTAACACGGCGCTGTTCTCGTGCGATTTCTTATTCATCCGTATTCAACTGATTAGATTTATTCCGAACTATACTTTCATTACGGTTTCGATGCGAAAGATAAAATCTTCTGGCTGGAGGCATTGTGAATAACACTGAGAAATGAATGTCACAAAAGTAATTAAGGAATTATCGATGCAAACATGTGCACAAATGTCATAACCTCACAAAATAAACATCTTCTTTGGCAATTTACCGTTAGAAAATAGAATTCCACACCAAAATGAACAGCGAATTCGAATTGTTTTTCGAAGTAATCCACCTAAAAATTAATTGCACAATACGAAATTAAGGTTTGGATTGATTGTCGATGCGCACGCAATCACAAAGAACATAACTATTTACAATGTTCACTTCATCAAACTGAACTAACCTCTATGAAATGAAAACAATGTATTAAATCAAATTGAATTACAATAACTGTCGAAAGCTGATAAAAATTTGATAAAACTTGAAAAAATGCTGATAAATCGCAACACAGGTCTACACAGCACAATATGTAGTATGCGAAAGACTGTGCAACAACAACACCGGCAATACCGGATCCAGCATTTGAAATCATGTGTATTTTTAATGTGTGACAAAAAAAAAAATTGCTAGAAAAATAATTGTCACACAAATTTGGTACAAAAACAATTTTAGCAAAAAATTGTCAAAAAAAAAAAAAAATTAACAACGTAACGTAAACATAAACTTCATCTAAGTATCATGAAGATGGCGTCGTAAAATCGCTCCATACAAAATGTATAGGAAATTTTCTTAATTTTTTTTTTCGGGAATTTTCTTCTTCTTCTTGTTGGGCCGGAGACCAGTCCGAATTGGTGCGAATCATCGAAATCGGTCCAGGCGTTCTTGAGTTATAAGCGTAGTAACTAACGTCATTCTCTTTTATGAAAAGAGAAAAGTTTGAAAACTCCGTGCCGTTTCTAAGAGGGGGACCACTTGAATTAAATCCATACCATTGCTTTTTGATATGAAAAAATGCAGCCGATGCAAAGAAATGGCTTGATAAGTGTTACCCGGGCTCTGCACCAGCCGTACGAACCATTCGCAAGTGGATTGAAAAAATTAAAAGTGGTCATACAAGCACCGAAGATGATGCAGTGGACGTCCAAAAGAGGCTGTTTCAGATGAAAACATCAAAAAAGTCCACAAAATGATTACGAATGACCGTAAAGTGAAGTTGATCGAGATAGCTGGGGCTCTGAAGATATCAAAAGAGCGTGTTGGATATATCATACACGAATATTTGGACATGCGAAAGCTCTGTTCAAAGTGGGTGCCGTGTTTGCTCAAAGTCGACCAAAAACAACAACGTGTTGATGATTCAGAGGGATGTTTAAAGCTGATCAACCGCAATAAAGCCGAATTTTTGTGGCGGTATGTGACAATGGATCAAACTTGACTATATCACTTCACACGAGAGTCAAGTCGGCACGACCAAAAACCCAACAGTCGGTTGGCAACGTTATGGCATCCGTATTTTGGAATACACATGTAATACTTTTCATCGACTATCTCCAAAAGGGACAGATTACCAACAGCGACTATTACATTGCGTTTTTGGAGCGTTTGAAGGACGAAATCGCAGAAAAACGGCCTTTTTTGACATCAAGACAATCCACCGTGTTACAAGTCGATGAAAACGATGAAAATTGAATGAATTCGGCTACGAATTCTCCAGATTTGGCCCCCAGCGACTATTTCCTGTTCGCAGACCTCAAAAGAATGCTCGCCGGAAAGAGATTTAAAACCGATGAAGAAGTAATCGCCGAAACAGAGGCCTATTTTGAGGCTAAACTGAAGTCGTACTCCAAAACTTGTATCGAAAAGTTTAAAAATCGTTTTAATCCCTGTATCGCCCTCGAAGGCAACTTTATTGATAAATAAAGTTGAATTTTGCAAAAATTTTGTGTTTTACCATAAAACGGCACTGACTTTTCAGCCCATGTGTTATATAAGATTAAGATTTTTTTTCGGGGATTTTTCGGGAATTTTCTTGGGTATTCTTGTTTGGCCGGAGATCAGTATGAATCGGTGCGAATTATCGAAATCGGTTCAGGCATTCTTGAGTTATAAGCGTAGTAACTAACGTCACTCTCTATTATATATATAGAAGAAGAAGATAAAGATTTTTTTCGGGAATTGACCGGAGACAAGTCCGAATTGGTACGAATCATCGAAATCTGTCCAGGCGTTCTTGAGTTATAAGCGTAGTAACTAACATCATTCTCTTTTATACTTATGTTGTATATACTATAGAATAGCATAAGTAGACTTTAGTAATTCTATCTTTAAATTTCTTTAAAGTGTCTTTAGTGCAGTACAAGTTGATGTTAAAATTGTTATCAAATGTTTCTTTTTACTTCAACAATTTTAGAACCACTTATACTTACATACATCTAGTAATTGAAAGAATATGCCATAAATACCACTACATGACAAAATCTTACTTGACTTTAGTGCATTCATCCATTCGTGTGTGTGTCCTGCCCAACGAAAATTCAAAAGGCTTACTGAACGCTTCCGCCATTGAGTTTTTTCTCAGATAACCAACGAAATAAATGACCAACCTTCAAAATAAATTTCAAATAAATCCTTGAAACCGAAACTTGATCAATTTTTGTTTATTTCCATCAAAACCAAAAGCTTATCATAAAATCGGTTTAATAAGTAGTCGAAAGAGATCGTTCCAAATCAGTTTAAAAAAAATTATAACTAACGGTATGATAGAAAATAAGAGGCGGATTCAAAACATACAAATTCTAAGTGATATCGATGAAACTGAAAATAAAATTTATGGAAACAGCAACAGAATTGCATGAAACTACAGAGGAGTTGGTTAGTTCGTGTGTTTGATTACGCCCAATATTCCGTGCTTTCCGTGTCAAAATGCGGAGAAGAGTATATGTGCGGAGAGAAAGACTTTTGATAAAACGTTGTAAATATTCTTTTATTAAATTTGTATAGCTAAAGGCCCGCTGTGTCACCAAGGCTGCAACCTTTATTATTTCAGTTTAGTAGATTTAAACAATTTTATAATACAATAAAGGTCCGCTGTGTAACTAAGGGCTGCGACCTTATTGTTTAGAGTAATTGTCAATCTCTGATTTTGACCTTTCCAACCACTGCCTTTTATACTTAATTTGTAGATAATTTTGCTTGCATTCTTACGTCTTAGTAAAAAATAATTTCCACAATGCATTTTTCATTCATTGATTTGGATTTCCGGTTTGATCGTCCTAAGTGTCCCAGTTATTTACCTTTTTGTTCGTACGATTGGTTGGTAATTTGATTCATTTAGTGTACAATTCCATGCTGCCTAAATGCAACGATACTTATTGCTTGCAGTGCGTTGTTGTTGTAGGCATTTCGGCTATGGCCTATATAGCACGCTTCGGGGGTGAATGCATCTGAAGTGGTTATGAGTGTTTGTTATTGTTAAGTCCGCATTTAACAAAGTGGATTATCCACTGGGTTACGACGTTGGTATGGGAATCACTTGTTCTAGACTGTGTGTCTCGATTATGAGTATGAATTATGATTCACTTGTGTGTTTTGATTATGGGTATGAATTATGATGTACTTGTTGCTATTTGGAAGATGCAAGTGTTGCTTATGGTGTGGGAATATAGTAGTGTAGCGGAGTACTACATGCGAAACAGAAGTTAGTAGTAGTAGCCGACGGCCGCAGGACCATTAACTACTAAATCGCAGGTATAGACACCGGTACCACGACCTCAATGCTAAGGAGGGATCACATTCAGAAATCCTGGTTTCATAACACCAGCAGTTACAGCTTAAAGCTAAGGTATATGGTGACGTCCGCATGAAAATCATCCTGAATGGAGATGCCAACGGTATACGGAAATTCCAACACTTCCGTCCTAAAAGTCGTCATCTGCCGAAATCAGCCTCTAGAGGCTTCGTCGGAAGCAAGTGTTTGGGTAAAGTTGTCCTGATAACCGCTAATTATATTTGATGGAACCAGAAAAAGAGAGACTTCATGGTGAGACTTCATTTAGAGCCTTTATCGACAACAACGGAAACGAGTGGTGCAACACCAGGCGCCATAGTCCAAAGCAAAGCATTAAAATCGAGAACAAAGTCCTTACCCTCTGTAATCTGAATCATAAGCAGCGTATTCTGGCAAGGGGTCTTCCATTGGCAAATCAAACAGAAACAGCAAAGGCCGTTTGGTTCCGGGAACTTTTGACCAAGGGCTCAAGTAGAAAACCTGACTAGCGTATCTAGTTCTGACTACTGTATCAGCCGAAGGAGTAACACACTGACAAAATCAAAGCGATTAAAAGTTGGTTTGTCCCCAAAGACAAACACCAACTGAGAATCTTCATAGGACTTGCCACATGAAAATCCTCTTTTATCAAAAAATTCCAATTGACAAGTGAAATAAAATTCAGGACTTTCATTAAGATTTGTGAAGAGCGAACATACCAAAAAATGTGGATAACTCTGGAGGTCTGAAGAACGTAAAAAAGAATTTCAAGAACTCAAGCCACAGCTGTGCTATGCCCACAAACTGGGTTATCACACACGCAGAAAAATTTTCCTCGTGGAAAGTGGTTGCATATTATAGCTAGATACTCCCCAAGTCTGAACGGAACTACTGCGAAACTCAGCTGCGGTTCTGGATTTAATTCTGGCAAGTGAATTAAGTATCCCTATGCACGAATAAGGCACCTCTAATAATTTAATTTAAAAACCATGAAGACTAAGTTGCGCGGCTATGGATTTGCAAGGCTACGACCTTAAAGTGCAATTCTTCAAGGGAACACTTCATCAAATGGTGACGCTCTGTCTCCCCGACCTTGCAGCGTGCAATGTAAACACTGCAACCGTAAGGAAGCGAAAGAGCAGGTAACTATCCAAATGATCAGGACTGAGCTAGCAGAGTATAAATCAAATCCGTTCCTTCCAAAAGGCAGACAATGACATCAAACCAATAATGCCTGGAAGGAACATGAGAAAAGACCGAGTTGGCAGGAGATATTGAACCGGAGCCAAACCCTAAAGACAGGAAGAACATTTCGAGTTCAGCTAATCGTACCAAAGTCCAGGATTAGCGAACAGCTCCATGAAATACGTGGATTATACGGAAATTCACTTGAGAATTTCCAACACAACGCCGTAATCGTGTTCAACTGCCTGTGATACTGGGGTCGTCATTTACTTGCCTTCTTGACGGGCTACCGCAATGCAGTCCATAGTTCAACAGGACATACAATACACCATCTAAATCCCTGTTTGGTCAAACAATTCCGTTGCCAAAAGAAATAAAATTGATCTTCCCACGTTCGGAGTCTTAGGCGAAGTAGATAACTTACGCAACTGGACTCATAAAATGATGAAAAGAAAAGATGAAACTAGGGAGCAACCGTGTGTTGGTGTCACTGATGTGACTGTATAATCCTCTGCGTAAAAAAGGCAAATCACCAAATTTGTAGCAAGTTTGGGAAGGTTCGTACAAAGTGACAACAGTGATAAAGCACATCAATAGCTTTGTCTACTGAATATAGCGTGGGAAATCGTGGGAAGTAAGAGTGGTTCACGTCGAAATGATGTGCGGATTTTAATTGAATGATTAATATCGAAGTTGTTCGTGAGGAAAAGCTTTATATTGTAGAATAACCTCTTATTGCGAACAGCGTCATCTAAGGGGTGATTCATCGTGAGGTTGAGTTTCAATATGCTGTTTTTGACAAATTTCGTGTGATTTCTATCAAAATGCTTCGTTACTTTTGTTCAGTATCGTTTGGCAAATCATCATAGAAAGACTCTGTGAGAAATGTTTTTCGTGCGATTCGAGGAACTTACGGTGCGTATAATCTACCTGCTGAAACCACTATTGCGGTCTATTACCTAATATTACTCCCAAATATTTCAATTCTCCGAACTGGTTGACTTCCAATAAATGCAATAGCGGCTTTTGTAGCAGATTTTACTTCGTGAACGTGTTTGTTGACCGTAACAATAGCAATATCAGCACCGAAGCCTATTGTGTGAACTCCTTGTGGCAGCGCCAGTCGTAGTACTCCGTCGTACATCATATTCCAAAATAAAAGTCCTTTTACTGATAATTCTAGAAAGTGCTCGTGTTATGGATATGTATGTCTACATATACGTAATCACTAGTACATCACAATGCTCCACCTAAATCGCTTATCAACTAGTAGTCATTTGTATTAATATAAGTGAATGAACTGTAATAGATTTAACATATTTATATAACTACAATGCCTGTATGTATTACCGAATCATGAACTATCAATTTTCTTTCTTTTTTTTCCGATGTAATTTTCTTTTTGCTTGTTTTGCTTGTTCCCAACATTTTGTTTAAGGTCTCTTAGATCTAGTTCTCTTCCTATCATAAAGGGATTTAATAAATCAAATCTTGTTCTTAAATTTATATTAAACATCCCTTGGTCCGGCGAAAAACCAGTAGTACTATAAATGATATTCCTGTAATCCTTTAAAAATGAATCCAAGTATTTATTTAAAGTGTTGTTGTTGGTTGTTGGAACTCAATGCTTTTTTAAGACCTGCCTTTACTGTTTTGACGCTATTTTCTGCTTGACCATTCGTCGCTGGATGACCAATAGGAGAAGTCAAATGTATTATTCCGTTGATGCGCAGAAACTGCTTGAACTCAGATGATATCAACGTCTTTCCGTTATCGTTAATGATTGTTTTCGGTAGCCCGAAACGCGCAAAAACCGACCTCACTTGATTAATCGTTTTTGCGCTTGTAATGCTTTGATGCATGGGTATACATTCCAACCATTTGCTATGTGCGTCAACAATTATAAGAAAGAACGTTCCAAAAATTGGTCCCATGAAATCCAGGTGAAGTCTTTTCCACGGTTTGTCTGGACAAACCCAATTTCTTAGTGGCACTTCGGAGGACAATATTTGAATGGCAAACAACCTTCGCACGAATTTGACATTTCCTCTAACTGTTAATCGATCGAAGGCCACCATAAATAAGCTCTTGCCATTGCCTTCATTTTAACGATCTAGGTGAGATTTGTGTAGCTCTTTTATCACGGCTGCTCTTAAATTTTGTAGGATGATTACCCTATATCCCCAAAAGATTGCGCCGGATTCTATCGAAAGCTCATTTCTTTTGATAAAATAAGGAGTTAATGTGTGTTCATCTAATTCTCTCAGATTCTGCTTGAATGGCTTTAAAGTTTTCTACTGAGATTGGTTCCTCATTGAAGTAGTTTACATAGACGTTATCTGCCCAGAACCCCTGACCCTGAAAATCCTCAGGGGAAAGATTGTCTACAGCGCGAGACAAATAGTCAGCGACGTTTGATTTTGAGCTTATGTATAGAACTTTATATGTGTAGCCCGATAAGAACAACGCGTATCTTTGCAGCCTGTTTGCTGAGAGTGCGGGAATGACTTTTTTCTCTCCAAAAATAGCCACTAAGGGCTTATTATCAGTCACCAGCGTAAACCTGTTGCCGAAAAGGAATTGGTGTAATTTGTTGACGCCAAATACAATTGCCAACGCTTCTCTTTCTTTTTGAGAGTATTTCATTTCAGTGGCCGATGAAGTGGGTGTTTCAACTTTATTTTCATAAACATGCACAAGCACCGCCCCTAAGCCTACAGTACTCACGTCAACAATTAACTTTAATTCTAGAGTAGGATCGAAATGGACCAAACAAACCTTTGTTGACAAATTCGACTTCATCTCATCAAATGCCTTTTGTTGTTCGGGTCCCCATTCAAATTTATTGGGTAACAAATCGTATAAAGTTGCAGCTATTGTTGCCGTATTGGGCATAGACTGCCTGTAGAAGTTTACCATTCCCAGAAAGGATTGCAATTCTACTAAACTTTTAGATGGCGACAATTTTATGATGGGTTTCACCTTTTTGTCGTCTTTGTGCAGACCATTTTTGTCAATAATTTGCATTAGGTAGTTAATGGATGCTTTAAAAAATTCACACTTTTCCTTAGAAACCTTAAGCCCAGCATCCATTAATTTAGAAAGAACTATTTCTAGTCTTTCTAAATATTGCTGTCTATTTTTGGCGGAAATGAGAATATCGTCCATAAATACATATTTCTAACAACAGGCTGTCAATGACTTGTTGAAAAATGGCGGGTGCGGAGGCAATACCGTACACCATTCTTTTATATCGCAACAAACCTATGGTTGTGGAAATTGTAGTTAGATTGCTTGACTTTTCATCTAATAAGAGTTGCTGGTACGCCATCGACAGTTCAATTTTAGAAAACTCGGTAGCTCCGTGAATTTGAGTGAGTAGTTCCTCTATTTTTGGAAAAGGGTATTGATCAACTAACAATTTTGGGTTTAGTCTAATCTTGTAATCCCCACAAATTCTCACTGAACCGTCCGTTTTTAGTATAGGTACAATGGGAGTGCCCCACTCACTATATGAAACTGGTTTTAAGACCTTTAAATCAACTAATTTTTGTAATTCCCTTTCGACCTTGTCCTTTAAAGAAAAAGGTAACTACGATACGACGTGTTTATTGAAACACCCTAGTCCACTATCAAAAATTTCAGAAAATTTTCCTAATATGCATTAATGCAATGCATTAATTCATTGTCCTTATATTCTACAAAATTAATTTCTCTAATTCCTACATTAATTTCGACATAGTAAAGGGGGTCCTCCATTTTCGATTATGAAAACTTCCAGAGGCTTTGTAACATTGTAAAAGCAATGTCAAACTTACGAACACCGTTTGGATTTAGCATGGTTCCGTTATAACTGCTAAGTGTCAGACCAGGTTTATTCAGCCTTAAATTTGAAAAACGTTCATCAAAAATCGACATTGCAGAAATCGATGCACCGCTGTCTATTTCCATTTCAAGGGGAATTCCATTCACAGTAACCTTAGCTATAATTGGCTTCAAACTCAAGTTAGTTCTAAAATAAAAGATTGATAATTCATTTTCATCAACATCATTGAAATTCTTAATATTGTTATTACTACTTGGCAATACATTACCATCACAAATAAAATTATAATTTCTATTTTGATTGGTTAAAATTCACACTTGCCTAAGATGACCTTTCTGGTTACATGTTTTACAAATATAATTTTTAAACCTGCACTGCTCCGATGAGTGGTTCCTATACCCACAAGCTCTACATTGTCTACTACTACCTGCATATGACGTGTTGCCTTTTGAGTTAATTGAAGTTTGTTGCCGTCTCTTACTGTTGTTTCGTGTCTGTCCTCCGCCTTGTACTCTGTGTATTCCAGCCAAACCAGTTATGTCGAATTTTTCCGTCACATGTTGCTTTCTCACGCACTCTACGGTCCGAGCTATTTGAAGCGATCTTTGCAGTGATAAAGATGAATCCATTGGACTCTCCAAAAATAATTTGTCTTTTTCGGCGTTTTTCTCCAACCCCATGATAAATTTATCTCGGAGCACCATGTCCAAATGACTTCCGAAATCGCATTTTGTAGCTAAGCTTCTAACTTTCACAGCCCATTGCTGAAGCGATTCTCCTTCTTCCTTATGCGATGAATAAAATTTGTGTCGCTCTGCAAATCCCGAGCTTCTGAAATTCAAGCCATTGGTCTCGGTGAGTTCTGTTTTCAACAAGACGGCGCGTGAAACAATGGACAATGGCCAGCTACGATTGTCGCTTTGAAAGTCAACATTTCTCGCGTTATTTGCGGAATGGACCACCTCAGACGTAGTCTTGGCCAACATTTACATGATATCATTTTCAAAAATTAAATACCATGAATTGTTCTTTTAGCAGATGATAAAAATTTTAAGTTCACTTTTAATTTTCACGTTTTATTTTACATTATAAATCAAACCTCACGATGAATCACCCTTTAATAAATTAATTTTTTTTTAAATTTATCTACGAAAAAAATTTGAGAGCCTTTATTTTCACAAGTCCGCCGGTGCTTTTGCCGGGATGATTCTGATTTCGTTTCAGCATACGGCTTTCATAACCGCTGGCACCAACAGCAGGACTTACGTTACGAACACCGCTACGCAATTCATAAGCACCGCTTCGTGAGACCGTTTTACAGCCAACGGTGTACATATATATGCAGTTACGTTGATATCAAACGCAACAATTACCCTGCAAATACCGCTGTGTGGGACCGTTGAATTTTAACCTGATATATGCAAATAAAGTATTAAGTAAGTACAATTTATTACAATAGGAAATCAAATTAATTTTTTTACCTCGATTAAATTAATTTTTTTTTTGTGGCACAATGAGCCAAGATTTAATAAATTTTGGGAAACGGCCTGAAGCACAGCGTACAAAAAATTATCTCAGTGCCCGGATAACCATCTTGGATAACAACTTTAATGCTACCTCCAAGTATAACAAGGAGGCTGTTTCACCAAAGGATGCTGAAAATCGAGAAGAATTAGAGAAGCTTTTCGACAAAATAAAGGATCTGTATGTGGATTACCGGACCGCACTCATGGGCAGAATCGACAAATTGGCAGCAACATTCGAAGGAGCATCAGAAACGCATTCAGGATCAATAGTGAGTTCTGTGGAAACAAATAAAGATCGGGATTTAAAATTAGCAGTAATTAAATTACCTACATTTTCTAGAAATTATGAAGATCGAAGATCATTCCCTGACCTTTTTGAGTCTCTTATACATAATAACACATCCCTCTCTGAGATTCAAAAGCTACATTTTCTAAAATCGACTGTCGCAGACGACAATTACTAAAGGGAATTATGACAAGGCATGGATGATCCTAACTTCACGGTATGACCACAAGCGCATGCTCGTAAATGCACAGTTGAAGCTTTTCTTCAATTAACCATCTATTCAAGAAGAATATGATACAGGGTTGAAGACCGTTTTAGATACATCAACGGAATGCTGGCATTCACTTCGTAATCCAGTCGAACAATGGGATACAATTCTCATTTATCGATGCTGCAAAAATTTCCTGTAATGACGCAACAGTTATGGGAAAGAAAGTTAGGAATAAAGAAGTCTTTCACAAAATCCCCATTCATATACCCAATATATTCCACACCGTTCTAAAGCTCATAGCCAACACAACACTACTATTCTCACTTACCACATAGCTCAGAACAATATACTAACTTTTCAAATCAACACATACCTACCCATTCATACTGAATCTCCACTCTCAACACAAACACAGAGTCCTTTTACCCACCTGATTGCGTTCAGGAATCCACACCCCTTTGCTCAGGACTGAACACTTTTCATACTTCCAATGATAGCATCACTCAGGTACTCTTAGCCACGGCACTCGTAAGGGTTAAGGCCATGTCGGGAATGTATCACAATTTTAGAGCCTTGATAGATCTTGGTTCGGAAGCCATATTTATAACAGAATCTGCGGTACAACTTCTGCGATTGAAAAGTCATCCAATGTTGGTTGAGGTGTTAGGGCTGGTGTTGTTTGACTTCACGTTTGGGTCTCTACATTCTGCTTTTCAGACTAACACGCGCACTTACACATATAAATCGCTGACTTTGCTTCTCCCGATTATTATTATTATTATTATTATTATCAAGGGAACGATTCAAATTAATTTGTAGGGTCCGGGATTTAACGAAGGAGTACTATGCCCATGTGACCTACGCAATTAAAGAAATTTTGGAAAATTGAAGAGATACCATTTAAAACTATGGAATTATCAAGAGAAGACAAGTCCTGTGAAATACATTATATGCAAAACACCAAGAGATTGCCCGATGGGCGTTACGAGGTATCGCTTCCATTTAAGGAGGGAAGACAACCTGGGCTTGGATCCTGGAAAAGAGGGGTCTTAATAGGTTTCCCCAATTGGAGAGAAGGTTTGAGCAGAGCCCCACACTACACAACCAATATAATAAATGTATGAAGGAATACTTTCTTCTCAATCAAATGACAGAAGTCCTTAAAACACCTTTTCACTACTTCGTACCCCACCATTCAGTTTTTAAAGATTCCAGCTCCACCACTAAGCCACGAGTTTTATAGTGAACTTAAAGTGTATAAGAATATAATTGATATAATTAAATATACCTTTACTGCAAACGTGGCGAAAATGAACCGGCAAATACGTGTGGCGCATCGAGACACTTATTATCAGCTCATCTACTGGCGGGATACTAAAAAAGATCCAATCAAGTTAAGGAGGAAGAGCTGAGGAAGAGCACAAATATCCTCTTGGAACAAAAATGGTTTAACAAGATATGTATGTGGATGTCTTTATAAGCTGGTTGTACAGAAGAAACCTTGCGTAAACGGTAAGAAATACAAAGATTAATTTACTCAGCAGGATTCATCTTGAGAAAATGGACAAGCAATTCTGATGATATTTTCTATATACATACTGACAGACCAGCGAGAAATCGATTTTTCACTACCCTTTGAGTCGCGCGAAAACATAAAGGCTTTAGGTGCTAAGTGGTTTTCTTCAGAAGACTCATTCTCGTTAAAGAACTTATTTTGCGACACAACTGAGGTGACGAAGAGGACAATCCTTTCAATGACTGCGAGATTGTATGACCCATTGGGATGGATCTCACCCTGCATTATAAAGGCCAAAATGATGATGTAGCAATTGTGGTTCCGAGGATTAGATTGGGACAGTCCAATTCCGAAAGACCTTCAGAAAGATTGGTCTATTTTCCGCAGAGAGCTTCCATCACTTGAAAGGATACGAATTCCAAGATGGATTTACACACACGACACACAGAAGTACATGGATTTAGTGACGCGTCTCAGCGAGCATATGGAGCTGCGGTATACTTGCGAGTTGTGGACTTTAAAGGTAAGATCCACGTACATCTGCTTCTATCCAAAACGGTGAGTCTGCCTCGTCTTGAGTTGTGAAGCGCAGTTATCCCGGCCACTCTCTTAGAGTATACATTCACTATCCTTGATTTCAGCCATGTTCGTAGGTATGTCTGGGTGGATTGTTTTAGCATGAATAGCTGCACCTCCATCCAAATGGACAACATTCGTCAGCAATCGGGAAGCAGAAATCCAGAAGCTAACACGTACCAACACAAATAAACCCAGCTGATCTGACATCACGTGGAGTTCTACCATTAGCTCTGGCAGAAAACAAACTCTTTTGGAACGGTCCAGATTTCCTACACAATACCTACACACTTGTGGCAACACGGATAGTGCAAGTTGAGATGTTCTCGACAGAAATTGCAGGAATCAAGACTGCATCAAGCAGAAAATTGAAATCAATTAACCCCTTTGTTGACAAGGATGACATCCTGCGTGTCGGAGGCAGACTACATCATTCAAATCTGAGTTACGAACGGCAACACCCGATCATCCTCTGCCCCAAATCATCATTTCACTCAGCTATTTCTGCGTGATGCACATGAAAAGACTTTACATGGCGGAATCCAGAAGATGATGGCATACTTGGGCACCAAATATTGAATATTGCGTGTCAAGAGCTCCGTCAAAAATTTTATACACAACTGGAATATTTGCTTTCGCTATCGAGCACGTCCAGCCCAACAAATGATGGGCAGTTTACCAGTTCCTAGAGTATGCAGTTCACGATCATTTTCATATGCCAGGGTTGATTACGCGGGCCCAATTGACGTCAAGGCTTGGAAAGGACGGGGGTCTAAAGTATTTAAGGGTTACTTTGCCGTATTTATTTGCCTTGCTACCAAGGCTATACATATAGAGCTGGTAAGTGATCTAACGACGCAAGCATTTATAGCAGCATTTAGAAGGTTCATGGCTCGAAGAGGTATTAGCGTAGAACTCTTTAGCGACTGCCGAACCAACTTCATAGGAGCGGACAAAGAGTTAGGAAAATTGCTGAAGGCGGCTCAAACTGGAATGGAATTTTATTCCTCCGGCTTCTAATTACTTTGGAGGGCTATGGGAAGCAGGAGTGAAATCCATCAGATTTCATTTGAAGCGAATTGTTGGTACGGAGGTATTCACATTTGCGGAGCTCAACACGTTTCTTGCTCAAGTGGAAACGTGTCTTAGTTCGAGGAAACTCTGCCCAATGACCAGCAATCCCGACGACTTCACATCATTGACACCTGGAGACTTCCTTATAAGCGAGCCACTGAATAAGGTACCTCACCTGACTGATGCTAAATATGGCTATCTCAATAGATGGCAAAGGATTAAAGGTCTCTACCAAATATTTTGGAAACGGTGGAGCACTGAATATCTCGCAAGGCTCCAGCAACGACCGGAATGGCCCAAGCTTGAACATCAGCCACACATCGGAGATCTCATTTTGATGAAGAATGAACGGTAACCACCATCGATGAGCCTTGCCCGGATTACCGACACGCATCTAGGAACAGGCAACTTAACTCGAGTGGTCAGAAGCAAAACAAAGTACGGAGAAATGAAACGACCTATCACCAAAATATGCCTTATTTATGTATATATATATTTATACTCTTATTTGAAAGTTCACAGAATACTTAAATACAAACATATACTACACTACACTAAAACCCCGCGAATCGTTTCCGAATACCATATTCTATGCACTTTTATTAAATCAATATATCTTAAAATTACAATATAAATATATTATATATGTGTGTAGATACGCACAACTAAAATATAGGTCATACATGGAATTTCTACACAAATCAAATCTGGGTCATTCTTTTACCCAAAGCTCATACATACACGCACACATACCAAACTCCACACAAATCATAACAAAACAAATGACCAATTAAAAGTAAAATATAATATATTAAATTAGATAGAATATAATAAATTTTAAACCAAACAAAATCACTCACTTATAACATTCGTTGACAAACTTCACAATATACTCTTACACAAAATACAAATTAAACCCGACTTAAATTATTTACGCACTCGCCACTGAAACATGTAACATGAAATACTGTAATTCCATTGAAAGTATTGAGTCATAGGAGTGATAGGGACAACCGATGTTTGTCTTTGTTTGTGTTCTCGGCGACGGTCATTTTCGTTAAGTTATTCATATTTAATCAAGTTCTGTTTCTTTACACGTTCTGAGCTAAATACCAGATAAGTTATGGAGGCTGTATGAATAAAATTACAAACTGGTCACTTTTGTTAAATGGATTGTGGATGAATGCTGAAGAAAATCAGATCAAGACTTGCGAGTTTCGCTCAACGGAGGGAAAAATGTTCAGAATAATCATTAATTACCATCTATGCACTCAACCTGATGGTGACAACGCCCCTAACAACAACAATTTTGCTTAGATGTCAATGTTATATAAAATGGCAAATTATGTTTTGTAATAAAACTCACTCACTTTTTATAACGTTGGCAAGAAGGAGGCAATCTCTTATTGATCTTAGCGATCTCATTTTAAATACTACACACAACCACATAACAACTTAGTTATATATACATATCTAAAATACTAAATTACTTTAGTTAAAAATAAAATAAGTTTGAAGTTTACATAATATTATTATAATAAAGGTCAGTTCATTAGTTCACAGAATAATAATCTCTTTGATGTTTTTATTTCAGATGACAACGAAAGCTGTGTGCTTCCCCAAAACAGCTTACATTTTTTTTTATAAAAAATTATAAACAAATTAATGTAAAATGAAGTTAAAAAATTTTTTTTACACTTTTACTTACAAAAAATTCACGAAAAAACGTCGAAATTTCGGCCATCACACCAGACAACTACCATAATTTTGCCAAATACTTTTTACTTATTTTGCAATATGTGGACGTGCATTGTTATGATGGAAAATATGAGTACATTTCTTTTTGCTTGAATTCTCGATCCAATTTTATCATATGTTAACGGTAGTGATTGCTGTTATCGTTTCATCAGGTCTTAGCAGTTCATAGTACACCATTCCCTTCTGGTCCTACCAAAAACCAGCGAGGTTGATAATTGGCTTGGGTCTACCTATGACTTTTTGCGCTTAGGATTGTGGAAATAGATCCACTTTTCATCGCCAGGAACAAGTTGATGCAAGAAACTTTTGCTTTTATGCCGATCAATTTGAACATTCAGAATGAAATTGGCCAAAAATATCCGATTCCTCGAAAACAAAAATCTAGTTTGAAACACAATATTATTTGACGTTTATACATATTTATATGTATTAGTACATGTTCAGGACAGAAATTTTGCGTACAATTTGAGTGCACTTTTAAATTTAATTTGGGGTTTAGGTATTCGATGCGTAATAAATAACAAGGTATCACAGTAGAACGGGATCTTGCGGTAGTTCGACAACATGCCCAAAACACAATTGGCGTCAGCGGCTGAAACAAATAGGAGGGAAGATGACACCAACAATGACAACCGCTTTTTTTGGACATAGGGTAAGTAAATAGAATCGCTTTCAGCTGAAGGAAAAACAAAAAATAAAATAAAATAAAATGGAAAATCACAACAACAACATTATTTGTAGCAAACTCAGATGGGATAGAAGGGACTGGTAGTGACTCGACGAAAATGTTAACAGCTGCTTTAAACGACTTGAGCTGCACTTTTTCTTCTAGACGACAACAACCGAGAAAGGTATATGATCTACCTGATCTATGATCTACGAAAAGAGGACTGTCCTTTGTTTAAAGAATCATTTCAGGCCAAGACGCAGAGCTGTGGCTTTAAAGCTTAAAACTAGTGAATCCGTTGAAAGTCTGCTTATACGAGTACATAGTAGCAATATTGAGCAGCTTGTAAAGAATCAAATAGCAAGGTTACGTAATTTTCTATCTATTTTCGACAGTCGTATAGATCAGTTGGTACCATTTACATCCAAGGTTCAAAATCTAGCATCTAGCATGTAGCCGTCTTAATGGAGCCATCTTAAGAGACCCCTAACTACCGCTTTAAACTTTACTTTTTGCCAAATTCCTCAATCAATGACTATAGTGCTGTGACTCCTGAGTTATCGATTGAACTTGGCAATGCTTATCTGGGACCTTCTCATAGGGTTATTACCGACTGACAAATCCTGGCTTTAGAGAAAAAATTTTCTAAGAATGAGAAGCTTCGCGGTTATTACATCAGGATCATCTGTGAATATGAAGCAAAATACTATTCAAAAAAGTTAACTGAAGTTGAAGCATTAAGCGTACTTGGTACTTCCTAAGTGCTGAATCCGAACAATCCTGAGAAATTAAGCCTAGTTTTTAATGCTGCTGCAGAGAAAATTTTATCTCCCTCAATTCAGACCTGTTGAGTGGTCCAAATGAATGACCTAAATGACGGTTCTAACGAAATTCAGACAAAAACCGATTAGCGTGCGATGAAATCGTTAAAATTGTTCACCAAATGAAGATTTCCGAACATGACCAGTCGACACAACGGTTTATATAGAAAAAAGATACTGAGGAGCTGTTTCAAGAGTATGTGATGAGTTCAATGATCTTCGATGCGACATGTTCGCCTTGCTCCGTATAACGAGTGGAAAACAAAACAATATCGCAATAAGTATCCCGATGCGGTGGATGCCATCTTAAACAATCATTACGTGATTGACTTCGTTCATTTATTTTCTATGGAACGTAAAATAGCGCGCATAACCGAAAAGACACTATATACTCAGAAATAGGGGGGCTTTGAGCTCAAGGGATTTGCTTCAAATTCAAGACTCATAGTCTGGAAATTTACAGAGAGTGAGATGAATTCTTTAGTGATAGTGATTCTTCAGACGCATAGAGGTGAAACGGGATTTTGCTGCACTAGGATATCAGTAAGAACTTCTTCAAATTCATGATGGCTTTTTAGAGAATTGATCCATCATTGCTCAAAGGTGGGCGAAGACTGACAAGTTACAAACCTTACATGGAGCACCATGTTAATGAAATTCTAAAGTGCAGCCAGATTACATAATGGGGATGGCTCCAGAAATCTCTTATTCCCCCGGATTATGAAACCCGTTTAAAGGTGGAGAAGCGTGAATAATTCTGGATTAGTGGTCCTAAGTTTTTGGCGGTAATGGAGTCAGAGTAGCCGAAAGCGAAATCATTGCAAAAAACTGCAGAAAAGATGCATATCAAATCAATATTTATTTTTGTAAAAAGCTCTGTGTATTTTAAAGAATTTTTTTAAGTTGTAGGTTGGATGTTGAGATTTTTTGAAAACTGCTGACCTCACTTGTTTAGTAGAACATATGGTAACGTAACTGTGGTCGAGTTGCATAAAGTAGAGCTGATGATCTGTCTAATGGTTCAAATGGCAGCATTTTCGGGAGACTATGAAGCTCTACATATATGGATAATCAGTTGAAGCGAAACCTTCTACTAGACTTTAAAGGTTGACCCCTTTATACATAATAATGATGTAGTCCGAATGAATGGCCGAATTGATGCTGGAAAAGGTCGTGCCGAGATATGGATGTATTGCCATTGCGTGACAATCAGGGTTAAGTTGCGCTGTAGCATAGTACCTACGTGGAAACATGCTCCATTTGGGACTTGACAAGATGTGTCGAATACCACGCGAAACTTCCTTGGAAGAAACCGCGTGATGCAGCAAGTTCGACGTATATGGGAGGCCTTCGCAGCCCTCGTTTCCGTCGAATTTTCCACCTGTCCGAAGTTAACCTATTGAACCATGAATTTTAGGTAGTGATTTTGCAGAAAACGATCTATCTTAAACCCCCGTTCAGCGTGAGACAATCAGCGAACAGCAAGTCGACGGGTTTGTGAAAAATCTTGACAGAGGAGCGTTTGCCTCCGAGGAAAACCGGCCCGAATCATTTCGCTTGCAGGTAGTGTAGAAAAAAGCTTCACACTGACTTTCGCCTTTTGAAAGTGATGAAGTGTCTCCTTGATCATCTTCCAAAGACCAAAAGCGTCGAAGTTCTTGTTCCAAATGTGAACAGGAACACGGTTCCGATCCTCCAGAGGGTAGGTTCACCAATAGCACATATTTGTGATGTGTAGCCATTTCTGACGTAGAAGTCCCACTTAAAATCCATCCAAAAGTAGTTTAATGCCGTCGATGACAATTTGAATGAAAACATCCGCTCCAAATAAAAGATCAATGCTTTATCTCGTTTTATTATAGTGCGGATCAACGAGTTGTAAGCTATTCGGATGATTCCATGTGCATGAATGCAGTCCTATAGCAGGCGAATAACTTCTGACATTAAGTGAGTATATGCATCCATGCAATCTTTTCTAAATGTGAGGATGTCAGCCCACTAACGTTAAGACTAAATCTTACCTTTGTGCTTCAGTAAGAACTGCATCTTCCTAAATGAAGCTAGATTGTGAGCCTTGAAGCTAGATTGTGAGATGGATGTCTTGCGTAGTACATAATAAACGTTTGTCTTTGCCGATGGTTTCTCCTTTCGATACTGGAAACGTGGTAAATTTTTTTAGGTATGTCATGATAATGATTCGTTCTCGTAGTGACCTTTCAACATTTCCCATGCGACGTCATAGTTTTCTTCTTCAAGAGCAATGTTCTTTAATATGAGTGCTGGCTCATCAGTGAAATGTCCCTTTAGATGGAACAACTTGTTCACGAAATGACATCAGCGAAAAATACTCACCCGAAAACATACGGAGGTTGATTTTTGGGAGTTAAGAAGACATAACTTCCTGAGGTTTTGCGGAGTCGACGTTCCGTTGAGTCGACGGTAGTGCCTTTTCATCAGCTGATCTGTTAAATATCATAAAGTTTCAGAAAATACATTTTTATTTCGGTATACTTATCTCCTTACGAAATAATCTTCCTTTTGGTTACCTTTTGTTAACAGATTATCGTGTAATTTTTGGAATTTCAGCCTTCATTTTGTTCTTTAAGAAGATCAAACTGCGTTCTGATAAAGCCTTTTGTACGACTTGCTTTGGCAACTTTATTAAAGTTAACCCAAAAATTATTAATTAAACTCATCGTGCTATTCTGTTTTTCCCATAACTCATCCATGGCGATTTTTTTTTTAATCCGTAATTATACTGAAGACGTTGGTATGACAGCACCGCAAAGCACAGCTAATATACGTATATAAAACGACTCTAGTGAGAGCACTGCCCACTAATACAATTTTAAGTTCAGTATATAGATTTAGGTTGATTTCTTTCATCGAAATCCAATAATATACATATGTACCGCTTTATATTACGCTTAATGGACTTTACACCAAAGCTTGTGACAAACCCACGTTATTTAATAAGGCAGATAAAAGACAATGCAATGTAGTTGTCTTCACTTGTCGCCGTTTACACTTCAACTCAATTTTATTTCATTATACTGGCGACCTTGAAGCAATATATAAGATGCTTATGTACATGTAAAGAAGTAAATAACAAAGGGGAATAACTAATATGGTGAATTAGAATACATGTCGTGAATATTGAGTGTGATATTATATGATACATTTGCGTATAGCCCAAAAGGAATGGCGCAAACTACAACATATGCAACACCGATTTTGGAGCAAATGGTTACGAGAATATCTACCAGATATCTACGCAGAACAAAGCGGTGCCACCCTATGAAACCGTTAGCGGACATAGTTTTGGTACGTGACAGCTGCATGCATTGCTCCAGGTGACCAATAGGTAGTCTTCCTTCATGCATGCTGGCTAAGTTAGATATTGGTAAATCAGAAGTATCGTATATTCACCGACAACGGAATGTTGCGGTGCTGTGGAGAAAGGACACAAGAAAAAGTGTAAGAAATATTTTCCTTATCAAATTATTATTTAACTAATTTGTATCACTTTTGAAGTGATTTGGCCAGCACTATGTGATGGTCCAGCAGAGCCTCACTTCTATGTTGACAAACGGAGCCCTAACATGAATGACGTCGGTGACTGCAAGAAATGGGAAGGAAGACAACAGCGATAAGAACAACGGCATACAGCGGCCAGTATAGAGCTAAAATTTGAAGCTGAAGTAAATAAATTAAATGGAGTGGTAGTGACTCGACATCAATGTTAGCAGCAGCTTAAAGCAACTCGCTCCGCACTTTGTCTTTAATTCAATCTAGTGTAAAGTTTCAAACAAATTATTTATCGAGAACCACAACATAAATGGCTTTCAATAATAAAAAGAATTAATGTACGATATATGGTATGGTATATGTAATATGCATATACAAATTAATAAACGGAAAAGATAAGTATATTATAATTCAAATTTTTAAGTATAATACACCTTAAGTGCTCTATAAAATCTCTTGTCGGTCATATCTCTCATATGCAGCGGCAAAGAGTTTTAGAGTCGGGTGGTATAGACGAAGAACTGACGCTCAGAGATCAAAGAAGCGAAACGCGGTTGTACGATTTGTACGGTTCTATCAGAAGTAGGAAAAGTTATTCTATCAAACAGGCTAGGCGGTTGCGTGGTATGAATGATATTGTAAAACCTCGTTAGCGATCGATATTTTAACAAGTTGTTAAATGTAATATATTACATATCTTGGTAGAGAAACATGAGATCGCGTCATACCTACGAACCCCAAAGACATATCGAGCCGCGTTGTTATATGCTATGTTAAGATTTCTATTACTGACAGCATCACACTTTCCGTAAACTTCACATCTGTAGGTCAGTATAGGGATAATGAGTGATTTTACAAAAACTATTCTACGTTTTACAGTAGTATACGCCATAAGCTTTGCCTACTGCTAAACTTATGTGATTGGTCCAAGTCAGTTTTCAATTGAATGACATGCCAAGATTCTTTTCGGTAGTGCATTACTTAATTGTAGATACATCGTTTTTGGAAATGACAATGCATTTTGACTTCGGGTTTTTTTTTTATAGACCAGTTGGCGATATTGTCTCGATCTGTGTTAATACGGCAAACACAGTCCTCAGTTAGACCAAGTGAACATTTTTATGGGCTTATCCCGAAGAAAAACGTGATCGACTGAGTCGAAAGCTCTAGATAAATTCAACAACAAGAGATAAGTTATCAGGTCTTTATCGATGTTCTGTCTTACGTCATCTACAACTGTTAGGAGAGCTGTTGTACAGCTATGCTTCGCTCTAAATCCTGATTGTCTGGGATTAATAAGACTATAATAATTTAGAAAGACGTTTATTCGTTTCTGCATGATTATTTCAAAAGCTTTAGATATGAAGCGAAGTCAAGATATCGGCCGATAGTCTTTACCACCTGAGTGGTGTCGGTACGGGGATAATTTTAACTTTATTCCAAATTTTAGGAACCACACTAGTAGTCAAGATTGTATTAAAATTATAAAGGCAACAATAACGGCAGTATTATTTTCAGGAATTTCGAGTGAACACCGTCTGTTCCAATGGCGTTAGATTTAAAAGAAAGTATACTCTCAACTTGATATACTCAAATCTGAATATTGAAATTCAGATTGCGAGTCATTTGAGGTCGTCGGTAGGGCTAAAACTATTTGATTGAGAGCATTACTATCAATACCATGAGGGGACAGAGCTTGCTGTTTTCCTATGCCAGAAGTTTTTCCAAAGTTCTTTTCCACTTAGAGACGGACTGAGTCGTTTTGAGAAAATTTTTTTTTTTGCGGAACGAATAAGCGCAACTGTCTCATTCCGAAGATTGCAATAGACTCTTCGATAAGCATCAAGTCTATATCGCTTTCATCGTTCATAGGCAAATTCCCGTTTTTTCATATGAAAGCGAATTTTATTAGTGAACCATGGGCGCTGTCCAGGCCTTGTAGATTTGAACTTCAGAGGGACGTGAAAAGTAAGAAAATTTATTTATTCATCGGAAGAAGATAATTTGTTCCAATTGCCAAAGCCGGTGTCTAGTGCAACGTAATTTAATTGTCGGAAGTCCCAGTAAGTGAAGGAAGATGGAGAACTACGTATGTTAAAGTCGAAAGCTAAATATATGAGGTCATCTTTCGAGAAACCTGGGGCAGACAATTGGTTATGTTAAATAACTTTTTCAGAGTCACTTACAAAAAACGCTTCATGTTTAGCATTATTCATTGCTAAAATGTATTGGATTAGAAGTGTTTACGGAGAAAAGATTTAAAGTGAGCATGTTTTTGAACAAATGGCTTTCTAGAAGTAAATCAAAATTCAAATCGCCACACACAACAACCTTAGACGAAGTAACAGGGATTTTTTCCAGTAAAGAAATAAGAGGTGCTGTATTTATTGACTTATGGGGTATATATATTATATACAGCCCCTAAAAGAATTCTGATATCTTTGCCAAAAGACTTATATTTAACCGAACAAGTAATACTTTTGCTAACATAAATTGCTACACCACCCCCTCTGCATTTAGTTTTGTCAGTCCGAAAAAGCTTATAGCCCGCGAGATGGAAGATAGAGACTTTAAGATCTATAGGGAACCACGTTTCGGATAAAAAACAAAGTCAACCCCAGAGCCTACAAAAGGTCTCGAAGTTCGTCTACGAGGGCTATTCCAAAATCAACCTCCGATGTGTTACAATTCATTATATACGTGCACTTCGGTGACGCGTTTCTGCATGTCGCAACCAGTACATTATTTTCTAATAATATGCCAAGCGCCGACAGTTTTCGTTCAGTATTTTTCCAATAGTTGCCGTTCTAACATGGAGAATACAATGTTACCTTCCGTCGCCTGTGAGGTATGAAGTGCAAGCCGAAGGAAATGGCGCAGCTCAAATTCATCGACGGTGATGTGCTGTTTACAGTGATGAGTGATGGTTCGGTCCGTGATTGGTGTAGACAAATTAAAAACGGACGCACAGATGTACATAATGAAGGAGGTCAAGTGCGCAAATCGATCATGACCGAAGCCTTGGTTCACCAAGTTGGCCAATTTGTTCGAGAAAACAGGCGTTTTACCATTTCAGATCTTGCGACAAGATTTTCCGAAAATTCTCGAACTACTCTTTACAGAATCGTGTCTGAAAACTTGGGTTCCACAAGACCCACCATGTCAATTCAGAAAAAGTATTTCTCGAACGTTTAGAAATGGAAGGTGAAGAATTTTTACAGAAAATTGTGACTGGAGATGAGACTTGGGTCCAGTATGTAAAATTAGAAAGCAAAGAAAAGTCAAAGCAATGGATGCACTCATCCCCAAACAATCCAAAAAATTCAAACAAACTCTTTCCTATCGAAAAATGGCCACAGTTTTTTGGGACAGTAAAGGCATATTGTTGACCGAGTTTATCGAACCTGGAAACACAATAAATGCAGCGGTTTACTGTGAAACTCTACGTAAGTTGAGAAAAGTAATACAGAACAAAAGACGAGGAATAATTATCAAAGATGTGGTGCTTCTGCATGAAAACTCACCATCACTGCTGCACGCACAAAAACTTTAGTGGAGGAGTTCAATTAGGATATTTTTTATCACTCTCCCTACAGTCCTGATTTAGCACCAAGTGATTATCACCTTTTCGGAAAATTGAAATCATCCATTGCATCTCAACATTTTGGAAGTAATGAGGAACTTATGAACGGTGTGAATCAATGTCTTAACGCAATGGCGGTGCCATTTTTTAAGGAGGGTATACAAAAGCTCGTCCCACGTTACCAAAAATGTATAGATTTAAACGGAGAATATGTAGAAAAATAATTTAGATGTTAATAAAACTATTTTGTGCAAAAAATTAATGTTTTTGGTTTTTTTACTTCGGAAGTTGATTTTGAAATAGCCCCCGTATTTTACATTCAGACTTTGTGCATTTATATGACAGATATGTAGACCTAGTCTATGTCTTGATAACACTCTGATCATAGATCTCAACACGATTTCACTACACGCGTACGAAACTACCCTGCTACAATCGACCGATTCCAAACCGATAATGTTTAGAGAATAAATTTGAGCGACAAAGCGATGAGAGATATGGCGACGAAGGAAATATTACAAAAGTGAACAAGAGACAGGAATTAAAAAAAAAAAACTAGAGAAATTGAATACAAAAATAAAAGAATTTTCATGACTAAATTTAAAATAAAAAGGAAAAAAAAAGAAGTAAATAATTTTAAGTTACTTTAAGCAAAATTAAAATTTTGAAATAAAGCTGGTATATCTGGAAATGCTGTATATAATGAATTTAAAGTTTGTAAAGATGGTAGCCCCGTGATTTTGTTTAATATTGTATTTCAATGCTGACAACAACTTTAGCTTCGCTGTCATCTCGGTGAAGTTTGATGTAAACAAAACCGCGAACGGTGAATAAAGAATGTATTTTCTTTTTTTCATTACGAGCGCGTTACGCAGGATATATTGTTTTTTTTTTTGGAGAGATCACTTAGTTGAAGTTGGCGTTTGTTTTAATTAACGCAAGTTCGGATTTTCTTAAGAGTCATATTTCTTTGAAATGGCGAATTGAATTTCACTAAAATGGCGGAATCCAGTCGATTATCCGAAAGGCGAGTGGGATAAATATTTGCAAAGTTTATCATATATTGCTGAGAGATTCTCATCGGTTTGATGTGGTACTCCGTAAAGAATAGCGTCAGTTCCAACAAATTTATTTTCTTGAGCTACTGCCATTTGTTGCAGTTTACCAATATTGGACATAATGTTTGGCAGCTCAGCTTCGTTTGTTGATATTGTTGTTTTTGCATCTAAAAGTAAGCTATTTATTAGTTTTGTAAAGGCTTTAAGTGTTTCGATGTCAGCAGTTGCAGTAAAGTATGACGACTCAAGTGTGTTTACACTTTCGCAGACTGCATTTAGGTTTGTTTGCTTTTTGGTTATATGCTTTTCGGTTATATCAATTTTTGCCCAAGCTTAGCTTTTCGGATTCGGAAATTAAAATGTTGATTTTGGAAATGGACTCCCTTTGACTTTTCAGGCGTTCGCCAATTCGTTTCCATAAGTCAGTGTTAATCGTGTTTGAAGCCTTTAACGAAGGGGAGCTGGTTCGTATTGGTGAGGATGAGGATGCATTGGTATGTTTATTCGAATTTGCGGTGTTACGGATGTCTTTTTTACACTGTCTGACATTGTGATTATGTAGTTACGTTATATATAAATGAACTAATGTCAAAGGTGTATATGTTGGCAATGGGAATGTTCAGATTAACACAATGCACAACCGGGAATAATGATAAATATAAAGTGTGGAACAGGTCAGACTTTTGAAGAAGCTACTAGGACAAATTTTATAGAGAAATTAAAACAAAATAACAGGAGCAACAAAAAACACGTCTATTGAACTGTTCCCATTTCTGTAGACGAGAACAACCGAGAAAGATATATGATCTATCTGAATTCAACTGTCGAGCAGAGGACTAGCCTATGTGCAAGGAATCATTTAAGGTCACGACGCAGGACTATTGCTATAATGATAGACAACACTTAACGCGCTCTCAAAAGGCTTTAAATCGCAGAGCTAGGGAATCCGTTGAATGTCTGATTATTTATAGTAGAAATCTTGCGCAAGTTCTTAGAACTTTAGGTAAGCAATTTGGGAGGCCTGATCAGGTTGTAAGGAGTCAAATAGCAAGGCTACGTTATTTTCCATCTATTTTCGTCATTCGTATTGATCAGCTAGTACCACTCGCATCCAAGGTTCAAAATCTAGCATTTGGAAGCAGCAAAATGCGAACACCGTTTAGCTAACCTTATCCTTATGGAGGAGCTGTTACTAAAAATATCCGTAAAAGGACAGCATTTAAGCGAATTGTTTCAGGAACAGGTTGTAACGTTACCCTGGACTAACTTTAAGGAAGTACAGCCACAGTTTTGTTTTAGCAAACGAATTAAAAGGTGGAAAAAATCATTCTCAGTGTGTATTGCACTCCGATGATCATGAAATAGTGAAGTGTAAGCGTTTTTTTGATATGCATTGGTGATGAGCCCGAAGAAATAGACTTATTTTTTTAATTGCTTGACACATCAATCCAAAAGCTGTTAGCAACACCACGGGTGCAATAAATCTGGTTGTACAAGAAAGTTGCACAAACTTTTACATGGTTATTGTTAATACGTACAAATTTGTGTAACACCAAATCATTAAAATTGGCATCACTATACTCGTATGTTAAAATAGCTTGCAGTTTTATCTTTTTCTTATTTTTCATTTATAAAACTATGTCCTATGTATCCTTTTTTCTTTAAAGTAACGGTAAGTTATAATGCAATTTAAAATCAAATTTTTATCATCATTCTAGAAAAAATCAGAGCGTGCACTGAAGCAGCGAAATTTAGCTCTATCTTTATTTTAACATAATTATGGTTTAAATATTAAATAAAGCTTGAAGAAGTGCCAAATACTGTTTTTATTTGATTTCGTTGGTGGAATGAAGCTTAAGAAGAATTGAGTGTACAGACTCAACGCCAGGTATTCACGAGTCTACGTCTAGTGGGTGAAAAACTTGTTCATATTATTACCAGTGAAGTTATATGCCAACGGTAGGAATATAACCTGTCATGGATTCATCGACAAAGAGTCGGCCATTTCATTAATCAACAGAAGGTTGGCAGATAGGTCTAGATTAAAAGGGCCTGTGAAAAATCTAACTTTGCAGTGCTCGTGTGAAATTAAGGATACCTGGGATAGGACGAAGAAGCAAGCAGTTTGTTTTGAAAAACTTCAGAACCGTAAGGGATCGCCAGCTACCAGCTCAAACTGCATTCGAAGAACCATCGAGAAATCTCCTAATCAGTGACTACAGTGCTGTGACCCTTTTGTTATTGATTGGACTTGACAATACTAACCTAGGAGTTGCTAGTAGGATTATTGCCGATACGAAACATTTTTACTTAGATCAGTAACCAAAACTGATAGAATAACTGGTTAAGAATTTCATCGTCGAAGATAACTTCGGGGTGCAAGTGGGCGAAAAGAAAGTAGATTCTGAGGATGCGGAGAAGGGAGAGAAAATACTGGATAATACAACTGCACGAATATAGAAGTGTTTTTGTCAAGATGTTCCTAATAAAAGGTAAGACATAGCTGTGAAGAGACTACTGGCTTTAAAGCAAAAATGGTCGGATAATGAGAAGCCTCGTGATTGTTACATCAGAATCATGCGGGAATACGAAGCAAAGGGCTATTCGAGAAAGTTAAACAAAGTTGAGGCATTTTGTATATTTATATTTCCCGCATTTTGAAGTGGTGAATCCGAACAAGGCTGATAAACTATGCCTAGTTTTTGATACTGCTGCAGAAGTAAATGGTATCTTCCTGAATTCAGTCCTGATGAACGGTCCAGATTAATGTTAGCCTAAAATGACGGTTCAAATGAAATGCTGACAAAAACCGATTGCAATGTGCGCTGACATCGTTCCAATGTTTCAACAAGTGAAGATTCCCGAACAGGAGTCTTCGCTGCGACATGTTCACCTTGCTCCGTAAAATATGTGAAAAACAAAATTGCCAACGAATATTGCAGTAAATATCTCGATGCGGTGAATGTAATCTTAAATGATCATTGTATGGATGAATTCGTTCATTCCTTTTCTATGGAACGTGAAACAGCGCGTATAACCTTAGAGATAGAATAAATTCAAAACAGGGGGCTTTAAGCTGAAGCGATTTGATTCAAATTCAAGATTCATCATGCGGAAATTTAGTGAGGACGAGATAAATTCTTCATTGATAGAGATTGTTCAGACAGATAGCGGTGAAAAGGGATTTTGACAGTAGATGTTAGGGTTGCACTGGGATATCAGTCAGAATTTCTTCAAATTCATAATGGCTTTTGCGAGAATTAATCCATCACTGCTCAAAGGTAGGCGAAGACCGAAAAAGTGAAAAATGCTCAGTATCGAAGTGTGTTTGGCTTAGTAGCAGAGTATACCCTGATGGCAAAGTTGACATTGCAATCCTTTCGACGGGATCAGGTAGACTGGGAAAGGCAAATTCCGGACGAAACTTGACGTATTTGTGTAAAATCTTGACTCAGGAGCGTTTGCTTCCGAGAAAGTCTAAACACGTGCCGCCCCGAATTATCCCGTTTGCAGGAAGCGTAAAAAATGCTGCTGACTTAAATATCTGCATTTGTATTTTCAGGAATGCCTCCTTCTGGTTGCTCTAGCACGCTCTCAGCGCAAATATCATTTTTAATATCCATATATTGTACAAACTACATTCACTCATAATTATTCTGCTTACTATTCTTATATGCATGGACTAAAAAAAAGTATGTATTAAAAAACACCTATCGGGTCTAAGTCATTTTATGTTTACAGTTCGGCAGCACTACATTTAGCAGGTTTTTTTCGTTTGATTTGTAAAAATCTTACCAATGCCTTCTTTGGCAATACTTTTTGTTTGCCTATTAAAAAAAAAAACAACTAAAAAACACAAATGCTTTAATATTTTTATTTCCTAGGTATAGTTAACCTTTTCTCGCAAAACATGCTGTTTTTTTTATGGCGGCTGTAGTGTCATTTTTGACACTTTCGATATTTTTTGTAAACAACAATATAATAAAACATGATATCTTAAGAGCACAGTTTAAATCGCTGTTTCACTAGCTTCGATAGATATCCGAAATAAGTACTTATACAAGTATACAGTCTTAGTCGGTGTTGTATTTAACATGCACATTTTTTTCTAAAGCCTTATTTATTAATTGTATAGTAAATTTAAACTAACTTAAAACTGGTAAAGTGATATGGGACTATAGCATATTTTGATAGCAGAACCTTTTTAAGCAACGGAACAATTAAGCGCAACGGAAGAATCAAAATAAATACCTATCCATTAACTTTAAATAAAATTTTATTCAAAAAGCTTATTCACGAATAAATTATTGTGAACTATTATTTACGAATCAAAGTTCTATAAACGACTCTTTCACGAAAAATTTATTCAAAAAAGTTTTCGCTTATGAATAATTAACAAAATATCGTTTACATAATGGTGGTTTACATTTTTGGGACGTAAAGGATAAACTGTATTTTTTTATTGAAGCTAAGTAATACAAGTATTTATATATACGAGTAAATGAAAATTTGTGTTGCAAGCGCGCAGCGTGATTGTAGCAGCAGTGTGCAAAATATTGAGTGCTAGCTAATGTTTCAAAAAGTGCGATGTGAAGTGTTGATGACATAATTTTGTAGAATGACCAAATATATCTTGTTACAGCATATACAGTGCGAGAAGACCTACCATTAAAGATGATATTTTACCAATCGCTAAAACGGCAGCACTTAAAAAGTGAGTTTAATTATTTAGCCATAGGCCAACATCAAGGTTTGGCTTCCAGAAGCAATTAACATTATACCATAAAAATAATATACATACATATGCCTTTTTATATCCCATAAGAACGAAATTATAAAACTCTCTGAAATGTGTCTAGGAATTATAGTACCCATGAAAGTTTAAGGGCAAATGCTAATCATTTACTCCGTGTTAAGTGTTTATGCCGGGAGAGAGAGAGAGGTCATTCATACACCCTATGTAATTGCGTATGAAAAAGGGATTCGGCCCTAGTGCATAAGATATGAAATTCGAAATATTTTTGGGGAAGGAGGTGCGTCGACAAAAGACAACTGTTCAGTTAAACTGATAACAAAGTTTTATTCCATATCAAAAAAGGTACATTAAAATTAAATAACTAAAAAAAGAATTAATCAAAAGAATTAAAAGGGAATTCAAGAAAAAAAGGGTTTAAAAAGATCGAAGCGTCGAGGTATGTTGTTGCCGTTGCGTGGTCGTAATCTGTTGCCATTCTACTCCTATCGCCTGACTTTTACCATACTAACGAACATCAGGAGATGATCGTATGATTTGCGTATTTTCGCAGCTTTTTGTGGCATACAGATTAGGGGTAATGAATAGGCACATCCCACATCCGGCCATCCTGTGCTGAATCCATCTCGGATGAATCAGATTCCGTACCATCGTCATCACTTATCCATCGCCTCATTAGATCTGCAACGAACGATGTTTTGTTGAGTCCTTCATGGTTTCTAATTTTGTTTAGCTCGTTACAATCGTTGCGATATATTTTTGTCACTTCATACGGACCGAGATACTTGGGTTAAACTTTAAGTCCTATTCTGAATTGTGTACCTACTTTGTATTGCCACAAGATCGTGTATGGCATATTTGTGAGCTGGTTTTCGGTTCTTGTCGTAGTTTTTTCTGTTTTCTTGTTGCAACGTTTCTATATGCAGTTTGGCGTCTTTTCGTAGCTCAATTCTACTTGGTTCAAACTCGTTCTTTATTTCTCTCCCATCATTTGCGACGGCCTCCTTTCCTCTTCATTTTTATGGGTATCCAGACCAATTATACAAAAAGGGTATTTTTTGTAGCTCTGGATACTTTTGTTAATCATCCTTTAAAGTTGTGGAACGTGTTAGTGCCATTTAAGTGGATTTCCAATCGGTGAGCATTTCTTAGTTTAATGCGGTTCGTACGTTCCACCTGGCGGAATTCGTTCAAAGATCTAAATACCGCAAGCACCTCCAGTTCATAGCTTCTGTATTTTTTTCCTGCTGGCTTAGTTTTAAAACTCAGATAGAACACTGGGTGTAAAGCGGCATCGTGAAGTTGAAGTAAGACTGCTCCAAGATCTATATTGCTTGCATCAGTATAGTATTATTATTACACAGAAGATCTTTTAAATGTTTGAACGCGGATCTTTGCTCATTTCTAAAACGGAAAACAGTCACAGAGTTTCTAGTTATATCTGATAGGGGTTTCGCAATCCGTGAATAATTGGGTATGAATTTTCGGAAAAATCCCGTTAACCCGAGAAAGCTTTGGATTTGTTTAACGTTTTCAGGTTCAGGGAAGTTTCTTACTGCTTTCGTCTTTTTGATTGAGGGCTTAACCGTACCGTGTTCGACAATATGTCCCAAAAATTCTATAGATCGTAACATGAATTTACATTTTTCCCAATTAAATTGAAGGCCGTTTTTAGCTGCGACGTCCAAAACTAACATTAACGTATCAAAATTTTCATTTTCATCTTTTAAGCGATTATAAATTAATCATTAATGTAAATACGTACCAGCTTTTTTAGGATGAGGTCTTTAAAAACTTTATTCATATACTCTTGAAGGGGATATACAAAGACTAAATGGCACTTTACAGAACTAGTACTGCGCATCGGGTGTTAAGAAAGATATATACTTTCTACTTTCGTGTACAATGTCAACGTGAACAAAACATTTTTTTTAAGTCCAAAGTTGTAAATTTATGGGCGTTGTAAAGTTCATCTAGAACATTTTCCATAAGCGGAAGTGGATACCGTACTTTAATAATTATCTTGTACACATGCGGTAAACGCCGTTTTTTTTCCCGAGCACAACGGGGCTTGCGAAATCAGAATTATTAAAGACAATAACACCGTCCTCTAACCATTTTGTAGTTTCTAATTGGACGAATTATTTTTCTTTGGGAGCTAATCTCCTGACGCGTTGGTAAATAGGCTTTTCATTTTCGAAGACGATATTCATTTCAACACATGACTTTTCCGGTTTTTGTGGTATGTAAGCTTCAATTGCATTTTTGAGCCGAACTTTTATTCCTAAATTTTGGATGCCATTAGAGTCAAAAACTTTTTCACTTTAATTAATTTAATTTAATAGGGTTTAACTTAACTTGTCCGTTATCAGTGTTCATATTTGCATATTTCCAAATCTCTGTACCGATTAATATATCTTTTGATAATCATTCGTCGTTAACGATATCAAAAATTAGCGAATATGTAGTGTCCTGAATCATTAAGGAACTGATCGATTGTCCAACCTCTTGGCCCATACCCGCCCATAAACGATCAAATATGGACCTTTTAACGAATGATAATTGACTACCTGTGTCGATAAGTGCACTTAACAAACAATTTTGAACTTTTAATTTCATTAAAACCGTCGGAGTGGTAATTCAATTTAATTTTGACACTTTTTTTGACAGTTTTTTGACAAATGTACAAAATCAAATTTGTGAGGACAAATATTTGTGTTATGGGTTTTCGGTCCACAATTTACACAACACTGTTCTTTGGTTCTTTGCCGATCGTTTCGCTGGCTGGACTTGCGCGTGCTCACCACTTCGAGAGATATCAAGTTATAAAGGGCAAGGAGTTTTTAACACTTCTGACTTCTGGAAAGGAGATGCGCCAACAAGAGACAACTATTTAGTTAAACTGATAACAAAGTTGTATTCCATATAAAAAAAAGGTACATTAAAATTAAATACCTAAAAAAAAAAAATAAACCAAAAGAATTAAAGGCGAATTCAACAAAGAAAGAGTGTAAGAAGATCGATTAGTAGTTTTCTTAGTTGCCTGTTGTACTCCTATCGCCTTCCTTTTACCCTACTAACGAACATCAAGGGATGATCGTATGATTTACGTATTTTCGCAGCGTTTTGTGGCATACGGATTAGGGGTAATGATAGGCACATCCTACATATATTAAACATTTTACACATATTAAGCTTTTTCTACAACAACCTTTAAGATTCGGGTTTCCTTAAACTCTTCCAGAGAATTGTGATGTCTAATGACTGGATCTTTCTCTTCTTTGTCCAGGTTTTCTGAAAGCAATTGCTTCATAGCGGACAACCTCAGCATTATATATGGATCAATCCTTATATTTTTGATAGCTTTTTGCAAAAGGACTTTTCTTTCAATTTCACATATTTTTCGATAAATTACTGCTTTATTGGAAAAAGAAACTTTTCTTAGTATACAATTAAGCTAATTTATTTTGTAATATAATATAATAATTCACTGCTAATTAACAGTTTTTATTTATAGCGCTGCTGGTCGCAGTCATGCAATACTAATGGCGGTTTTGCAAAGCTAATGTGAATTTAACAAAATCTAGCAGGAAAACAGGTTGAGCTCAAAAGGTTTTGGAAAAGCTAGGAAAAAAAAGTGTGGCTGGTGGGATTAACTCCGATTTCCGTTGAGTAAGAAAGGTGAATATATACTTGAGGTAAATTCGAAGAAAGTTACAGGACTTTCAATCAATCAATGATCTTAGCTGAATATATCGTATTTCTTTTAATACGTTTGGGTCTATAACTTAATTCATGTTTGTTAAGAAATGGCGTTACTTGTATTATTCCATTGGAACCTGCTTGGAAAGCTACTGTCATTGTACGTCATTTCAGTATATGTCATTCATTTGAAGCGTAAACAACAATAATTTTTTTCACTCAACTATGTCGAACTTTGTGAATGAAAAAGTGTTTTTGCGGGGAGGTCTTCTTCATTACTTTAATATGAAGAAAACTGCTGCCGAAAGTCATCGTATTTTGGTGGAAGTTTATGGTGAATATGTGCTAGCTGAGCGAACGTGCCAAAAGTGGTTTGCACGATTTAAAAGTGGTGACTTTGGCTTGGAAGACGATTAACGTCCTGGGCAGCCAAATATGGATATATTCAAAAGCAAGGAAATTGGGTTCCACATGAACTCAAGCCGAGAGACGTCGAAAGGCGGTTTTGCATGTCCGAAATGTTGCTGGAACGCCACAAAAGGAAGTCATTTTTGCATCGGATTGTTACTGGTGATGAAAAATGGGTCCAACCAGCCAAATCAACGGCAAAGTCGAATATGCATGGCGAAGGTAATGCTCTGTATTTGGTGGGATCAGATAGGTATGCTGTATTATGAGCTGCTAAAACCGGGTGAAACCATAAATGGACAACGCTACTGAACAAAATTAATCCTTTTGAAGAGAGCAATAGCAAAAAACGCGACCAGACACGAGGAAATCATTTTCTATTATGACAACGCTCGGCCCCACGTTTTTATTCCGGTTAAAAACTATTTGGAAAACAGTGGATGGAAAGTCTTACAACACCCAGACCTTGCCCCTTCTGAGTACTATTTGTTCCTGTCGATATAAGAACGAAATTATAAAACTCTCTGAAATGTGTCTAGGAATTATAGTACCCATGAAAGTTTAAGGGCAAATGCTAATCATTTACTCCGTGTTAAGTGTTTATGCCGGGAGAGAGAGAGAGGTCATTCATACACCCTATGTAATTGCGTATGAAAAAGGGATTCGGCCCTAGTGCATAAGATATGAAATTCGGAATATTTTTGGGGAAGGAGGTGCGTCGACAAAAGACAACTGTTCAGTTAAACTGATAACAAAGTTTTATTTCATATCAAAAAAGGTACATTAAAATTAAATAACTAAAAAAAGAATTAATCAAAAGAATTAAAAGGGAATTCAAGAAAAAAAGGGTTTAAAAAGATCGAAGCGTCGAGGTATGTTGTTGCCGTTGCGTGGTCGTAATCTGTTGCCATTCTACTCCTATCGCCTGACTTTTACCATACTAACGAACATCAGGAGATGATCGTATGATTTGCGTATTTTCGCAGCTTTTTGTGGCATACAGATTAGGGGTAATGAATAGGCACATCCCACATCCGGCCATCCTGTGCTGAATCCATCTCGGATGAATCAGATTCCGTACCATCGTCATCACTTATCCATCGCCTCATTAGATCTGCAACGAACGATGTTTTGTTGAGTCCTTCATGGTTTCTAATTTTGTTTAGCTCGTAACAATCGTTGCGATATATTTTTGTCACTTCATACGGACCGAGATACTTGGGTTAAACTTTAAGTCCTATTCTGAATTGTTTACCTACTTTGTATTGCCACAAGATCGTGTATGGCATATTTGTGAGCTGGTTTTCGGTTCTTGTCGTAGTTTTTTCTGTTTTCTTGTTGCAACGTTTCTATATGCAGTTTGGCGTCTTTTCGTAGCTCAATTCTACTTGGTTCAAACTCGTTCTTTATTTCTCTCCCATCATTTCCGACGGCCTCCTTTCCTCTTCATTTTTATGGGTATCAAGACCAATTATACAAAAAGGGTATTTTTTGTAGCTCTGGATACTGTTGTTAATCATCCTTTAAAGTTGTGGAACGTGTTAGTGCCATTTAAGTGGATTTCCAATCGGTGAGCATTTCTTAGTTTAATGCGGTTCGTACGTTCCACCTGGCGGAATTCGTTCAAAGATCTAAATACCGCAAGCACCTCCAGTTCATAGCTTCTGTATTTTTTTCCTGCTGGCTTAGTTTTAAAACTCAGATAGAACACTGGGTGTAAAGCGGCATCGTGAAGTTGAAGTAAGACTGCTCCAAGATCTATATTGCTTGCATCAGTATAGTATTATTATTACACAGAAGATCTTTTAAATGTTTGAACGCGGATCTTTGCTCATTTCCAAAACGGAAAACAGTCACAGAGTTTCTAGTTATATCTGATAGGGGTTTCGCAATCCGTGAATAATTGGGTATGAATTTTCGGAAAAATCCCGTTAACCCGAGAAAGCTTTGGATTTGTTTAACGTTTTCAGGTTCAGGGAAGTTTCTTACTGCTTTCGTCTTTTTGATTGAGGGCTTAACCGTACCGTGTTCGACAATATGTCCCAAAAATTCTATAGATCGTAACATGAATTTACATTTTTCCCAATTAAATTGAAGGCCGTTTTTAGCTGCGACGTCCAAAACTAACATTAACGTATCAAAATTTTCATTTTCATCTTTTAAGCGATTATAAATTAATCATTAATGTAAATACATACCAGCTTTTTTAGGATGAGGTCTTTAAAAACTTTATTCATATACTCTTGAAGGGGATATACAAAGACTAAATGGCACTTTACAGAACTAGTACTGCGCATCGGGTGTTAAGAAAGATATATACTTTCTACTTTCGTGTACAATGTCAACGTGAACAAAACATTTTTTTTAAGTCCAAAGTTGTAAATTTATGGGCGTTGTAAAGTTCATCTAGAACATTTTCCATAAGCGGAAGTGGATACCGTACTTTAATAATTATCTTGTACACATGCGGTAAACGCCGTTTTTTTTCGCGAGCACAACGGGGCTTGCGAAATCAGAATTACTAGAGACAATAACACCTCCTCTAACCATTTTGTAGTTTCTAATTGGACGAATTATTTTTCTTTGGGAGCTAATCTCCTGACGCGTTGGCAAATCAAATTTGTGTTATGGGTTTTCGGTCCACAATTTACACAACACTGTTTGTTTGGTTCTTTGCCGATCGTATCGCTGGCTGGACTTGCGCGTGCTCACCACTTCGAGAGATATCAAGATATAAAGGGCAAGGAGTTTTTAACACTTCTGACTTCTGGAAAGGAGATGCGCCAACAAGAGACAACTATTTAGTTAAACTGATAACAAAGTTTTATTCCATATAAAAAAAAGGTACATTAAAATTAAATACCTAAAAAAAGAATAAACCAAAAGAATTAAAGGCGAATTCAACAAAGAAAGAGTGTAAAAAGATCGATGCGACGCGGTATGTCGTATCCGTTTTGTGGTCGTAATCCGTCAGCCGTTTTTACTCTTTAGTAGTTTTCTTAGTTGCCTATTGTACTCCTATCGCCTTACTTTTACCCTACTAACGAACATCAAGGGATGATCGTATGATTTACGTATTTTCGCAGCGTTTTGTGGCGTACGGATTAGGGGTAATGATAGGCACATCTTATATATATTAAACATTTTACACATATTAAGCTTTTTCTACAACAACCTTTAAGATTCGGGTTTCCTTAAACTCTTCCAGAGAATTGTGATGTCTAATGACTGGATCTTTATCTTCTTTGTCCAGGTTTTCTGAAAGCAATTGCTTCATAGCGGACAACCTCATCATTATATATGGATCAATCCTTAAATTTTTGATAGCTTTTTGCAAAAGGACTTTTCTTTCAATTTCACATATTTTTCGATATATTACTGCTTTATTGCAAAAAGAAACTTTTCTTAGTATACAATTAAGCTAATTTATTTTGTAATATAATATAATAATTCACTGCTAATTAACAGTTTTTATTTATAGCGCTGCTGGTCGCAGTCGGTTTTGTAAAGCTAATGTGAATTTAACAAAATCTAGCAGGAAAACAGGTTGAGCTTAAAAGGTTTTGGAAAAGCTAGGAAAAAAAAGTGTGACTGGTGGGATTAACTCTGATTTCCGTTGAGTAAGAAAGGTGAATATATACTTGAGGTAAATTCGAAGAAAGTTACAGGACTTTCAATCAATCAATGATCTTAGCTGAATATATCGTATTTCTTTTAATACGTTTGGATCTATAACTTAATTCGTGTTTGTTAAGAAATGGCGTTACTTGTATTATTCCATTGGAACCTGCCTAGAAAGCTACTGTCATTTCAGTATATGTCATTCATTTGAAGCGTAAACAACAATAATTTTTTTCACTCAACTATGTCGAACTTTGTGAATGAAAAAGTGTTTTTGCGGGGAAAGAAAACTGCTTTCGAAAGTCATCGTATTTTGGTGGAAGTTTATGGTGAATATGTGCTAGCTGAGCGTACATGCCAAAAGTGGTTTGTACGATTTAAAAGTGGTGACTTTGGCTTGGAAGACGATTAACGTCCTGGGCAGCCAAATATGGATATATTCAAAAGCAAGGAAATTGGGTTCCACATGAACTCAAGCCGAGAGACGTCGAAAGGCGGTTTTGCATGTCCGAAATGTTGCTGGAACGCCACAAAAGGAAGTCATTTTTGCATCGGATTGTTACTGGTGATGAAAAATGGGTCCAACCAGCCAAATCAACGGCAAAGTCGAATATCCATGGCGAAGGTAATGCTCTGTATTTGGTGGGATCAGATGGGTATGCTGTATTATGAGCTGCTAAAACCGGGTGAAACCATAAATGGACAACGCTACTGAACAAAATTAATCCTTTTGAAGAGAGCAGTAGCAAGAAACGCTAGGAATATGCGACCAGACACGAGGAAATCATTTTCCATCATGACAACGCTCGGCCCCACGTTGTTATTCCGGTTAAAAACTATTTGGAAAACAGTGGATGGAAAGTCTTACAACACCCGCCTTATAGCCCAGACCTTGCCCCTTCTGACTACTATTTGTTCCGGTCGATGCAGAACTGAAATACGGTTCACATCAGAGCAGAATATCAAAAATTAGCTTGATTCTTGGCTGCCAAGCCGGTGCAGTTCTTTTGGGATGGGATCCACAAATTGCCAGAAAGATGGGGAAAAGTCATAGCTTCAGATGAGCAATACTTTGAATAATACTATTGAACATGTTTTTCTTAAATAAGCGTTCAAATTTTGAAAAAAAAACCACACGAATTAAATTACATACCCAAATTATTTAAAAAAAATATCTAGCACTGGCTATTATAGATCATCCATTATTAATGTCATTGTTTGACCATTATGGTTTTGTTTTGCCATTTATTTCATATTTCAAAGGATTAATAAAACTAGATAAAGTTTCGGAATTAGCATTAATTGCTCAACTATAATCAACATTTGAAAGTAGAAGCTAATGTTATAACTCAACGAAGTGAGTTGTTTATGTTTAGGAAATTCCTACCGATATGTATAACACTTTTGTCTGCATAATTATTTGTCAAACAAATTAAAAAATACGAATTTCTCATTCTGTGTGTTTTTTTTTTCTTCTGTTTGTGATTTAAAAATGGAAACCAATTAAAAATGCATCTATTTCTAGTTTCTATAAGGAGACGAACATTCATATTCCAACATTTTTCCAGCAATGTTCATTTGTCAAATTTGCATATGCAATGAGCGATTGAGTTCGCTCTCACTTATGATTGTTTGTGTTTGTAAAAGTGAACGAAAATTGAACGAATCGACTCTATGCTTATTATGTGTTTTCTCATAAGTACCTGTGCAATCGCATGTTTGCATATTCGGACGAAAGTTGAATATGGTTCTTACTAAAGTGTGATTTTGTACAGAAGAGAGGTTGTGAATAAAGACTGAAACATAAAACCCGCGACTTGACCGCCTGGAAAACTCGAGCTTTTACACGGACCAAGAAGAGCTGGTCCGAGAAAGAGACTGTATACTTTAAAAAAAAAACAGGTAGGAAAGGCAAAGCCGATTCCTCGCCTGCAAATACTGTTGAGGTCAATAAAGGTAAAACGCAATTCAAACGAAGACTGCCGCCGCCAATAAACGTCTTTGGGATCTCTGACTAAAACATGTTGCACACAATCTTGAAATCACTGTGTTCAACCGAACTACAGAGTAAGATCCCGCAGTAACGATACGTGGACTGTCAATGTCCTTAATCCAGATAATTACCGTTCGCTTTCGCAAAAATTTAATGCCGAGAAGATTCAATGGCATACGTACGAAAATAAAGTGGAAAGACCAATAGGCGTGGTAGCTAGGGACTTGCACGCCTCTTCCCCTAAAGAAAACATTTTACTTGACCTTCAAAATAAAGGTTTCAAAATAATCTACGCCGTTAATATACTTGCGCAAAAACAGCGCAACAGTAAGGGCGAGAGGACGACCACAAGACGCGGTCTCCCCCTTCTTAGGCTAACTTTCGACAAAACCGAAAGCCTAGAAAGGATTTATTCTACATATAAATTCAATTTTCTGACTTTTTGTCAAAAATTAACCTCCGCGAAAAAGCTCGAGACTGATTCCCCAATGTACGTTGTTAGGGATTCAGCCATACACAGGCCTCGCTGGGTGAAATGCGCTGGAAAACACCTAACGCGAGAGTGCAATGTCTCGAAAGAATCCCCAGCGATATGCATCAACTGCGGGTGAAAACATCTAACCAAATATCGAGGCTGTGAAGTCGCGAGAGTAAGAGAAATCATAACAGCGGTCCAACCCCAAAGTCTTTAAAGAAGGCAAAGATACACAAATAAGACCAACTGTGAATCACCAGATCCTGCCTCAAATGTTTTCTCAGTAATCCTTAGAAGAGTAGAAGAACTGACTAAAACAAATGAGATAATAGTCGAATGGCTTCTTAACCTAGAAGCAGATCTGTGTAACTAATCATGACAAAGCAGCTCAATATTCTTGCGTGGATACTAACGGCCTACAGAAAAGGCTTGATAAACTAAATATTTCTATTCAGGAAAAAGCAGTTGATATATGTTAAATTTCTGAAACTCACCTGACGAGATGAAACTTAAAGGTTTCCGCGACCACCCCGCTCATCATCCATCGAGAAACACAAGGGGCGGGTCATCCCTATTTATAAAGGACTGCATTGAACATTCTCTGAATGCACAAATTGAACCTGACAATTTTCACATGAACACGGTGTGCGCTAAAAATAAAATTTACTCTTTTAGAATATCCTCAATCTATTGCCAATCGCGCTGCAAACTAGAAAAACATGAATTCATACACCTATTTAACTCTCTTGGACTAATATTTATTATTGGTGGCGACCTTAATGCGAAGCACACCTTTTGAGGCTCAAGATGTATCTAACAAAAAGGCAAAACTCTCTACAGAGCATGGAATGTGGTTGGCATTTTTACTCAACAGGCAGACCGACGTACTGGCCCTTGGATGTCGCCAACACACCCGATTTGATAGACTTCTTTATCGGAAAAGGAGTAAACGCTAGTTACGTCAAAGTGGAAGAAAGCTTTAATCGTTCCTTCGATTATTCTCCAATTATCCTTTCATTATGCGAATTCTTGGTTAAGAAACAAAGACCACCGACAATATCCAACAAAAAAACTCATTGGGAAGATTTTCAAATAGAGGTTGTCGAAAATACAGCGTTAAAAGTACCGCATAGAACGCCGTATCAACTTGAAAAAGAAGTTGAACAGTTTATTAAAGCTATACAAGCACCGAGCTTTTATATAGTCTATATACAGTGTCTATAAAGATTCCTCACCTACCCAAAAATAAATAAATAAATGAAAATTAAAAAAGTACGTCCCTTCTACGAAGAACTGAAAAAAAAAACAGTATTGTGCCCAATCATTTGTCAAGGACAAAACTAGTTGTCCCAGTCATCCTAGCGCCACTGATGTCACCCGCTGTGAAGCAATGGAAGAAGTCTAATAACAGCCAATTGGAGTGACCGGCAACGAAGCACAACAACTAGTGGCACAGTTACAACTTCTGCGTAAGCGGCGTGGTCTTCTAGTGCTGCAGTAACAAAGGTGCTGGAAGGTGCTGAGTTCCAATCAATGAGTGGTTAAGTACATGGCCATATTAATTTCGAGCATCTTGGAAATGCTATTAACAAATTTAAGTGGAAAATACTGCGTTAATAAATGGTTTGCAGAATTTGAAAAGTACTCGTCAACTCGAGGTTTTGGGCCGGAAGAAATGTATTCAGAAGTACGTCGACTACTCAGCCAAAATTTCGATGCCAAAAACTGAGTAAATTATATTCGTAATTGACGGTTTCAATGATGATAGCCTTAATATCACCTTAATTAACAACGTAACAACATTTTTTGATTTGATTGGCAAATCTGAATCTATGCTAGGAGAAGAGGTTTGCGCTATTACTACACCAAAATACGTTAGTAACCAGGACTCCAGGAAGTAAACCAAAACTTGTTGGTAGCGCTAAACTCGGCAAATTAGGTCATATTCGATGTTTCAACTGTTCCAAATTTGGGCATAGCAAGATTGCTTCATTGCTTTAAATGCAATGAAGTCGGTCAACAGCTTTCAGCAGCAGTAATCACCACGTCGGATTACCAGTATAGTGACAAGAAAGCAAATAGTGCCATTAGTGCCACTCAATCGATAAGTGTTGCCTTTTCGTTCAACCAGACAGGATGTGTTGAGTACCAGGTGTACCAGTATGAAGTGAGCGTCAAGATACAAATGTATCGATACGAAACATTTATTGTGAAGTGGCCTTAACAGATGGTGCCATTAGTGCCACTCAAGCGACAAGTGCTGCCTTTTCGTTCAACCAGACAGGATGTGTTGAGTACCAGGTGTACCAGTATGAAGTGAGCGTCAAGATACAAATGGAAACATTTATTGTGAAGGGGCCTTAACTTTTTTTGTTTGGTTGTTATGACACCTGTCAAGTCATTGAGCAAACAATATCATATTTTTTCATCTTGTTAAAAATGTCGAATTTTGTAGCAGAAAATTATGACTTGTGGAAAGGATTAGTTTTTTGTTTTCATTTAAAGAAAAGTGCTGCAGAATCGCATCGAATACTTGTCGAGGCATATGGTCATCATATCGAAACCTTAGAAGCATCATGCAAAATATGATTTCAACGGTTCAAAGACAACGATTTTGATGTGAGAAATGAAGAACATGGATGACCTCCAAAAACAGGGGGGTGGCCGTGGTGTAGTGGTATATGCATAGACTCCGTGCGAGGAAATTCTCTGAAAAAGTCTTTTAATGGAATTTGTATGTAGTTATATGTAAATCCCGTCGTCGTCAATTCTGACATGAAGGCATAACACTGATGTTGGAGATGTTGGCTGGCTGGACTTAATGTAACTCAACTAAGACCCACTGGTTGAGGATGCACTGGCTTTAGTTCGACAACCACCTCTGGAAAAATATCGAAACTTAACACCTGAGTTTTAAAACTACTACTACCCGCCCGCGCCCTGGTGAAAAGCCAGTAATAAAGGTATTCATTGGTATTTGTGCGCGCGCGGAACTAATTATATAAGAACAAAAAAAAAAAGTTTGAAGACGCCGAATTGCAAACAATATTGGATGAAGATGACACTTTGAGTCAGAAACAAATGGCAGAAATGTTAAATGTTACACAACAAACAATTTCTGACCGTTTAAAAGCTATGAGAAATATCCAAAAGTCTGGAAAATGGGTGCCACATGAATTGAATGAAAGACAGATGGAAAACCGAAAAACCACTTGTAAAATTTTGCTTCAAAGACACGATAAAAAATCAGTTTTGCATCGAAAGTTTGGCGTTGAAAAATGGATTTATTTGTAGAATCCTTAACAGAAAAAATAATGGGTTAATTCGGGACAACCATCAACTTCGACTGCAAAACCAGATCGATTCGGCAAGAAGACAATGTTGTGTGTCTGGTGGAACCAGAAAGATGTGGTGTACTACGAGCTCCTAAAACCTGGTGAATCCGTTAATACAGGTCGCTATCGACAGCAAATGATCAATTTAAGCCATGCATTGATCGAAAAACGACCAGATAATGCAATAACCCTGCCTGTTATCCTAGGACGCGACTTCTTACAATTATTTAATATAAAATTAATTAAAACTACATGCATTAAGAATGAAGTCAATAAAACTAAGTATTTTTTTTCTGATATATCCTGTTTGAATAATTCTAAAATGATCAACCACTGCAGTAGCCCTGCATTTGTATTACCTTTCGCGAATATTTTTAATCGTTCTGGTGAAGTACGGATTGATGACATATTGGTTCTGGCAACTGGTGTTAGTGCTCCTGATTTCGCCGACTGATGTAACATTGATTAGAAAAAGAAATAATAAGATTTGTTCTGTGAGAGATAAGGATCTTTTATTGGATATTGATATTTGTCCATGTCTTAGTAAAGACGAGAGGCCAGCTATCATAATTGTTGTTCAGTATAGTTTTCTAAATTCAGTCGGATTAACGTGCAATGATCATGAGTATAAAATGAATATTAGACTAACTGATGGTACTCCATTTCATTGTGCTCCAAGGCTACATTCAAATCATCCGACCTAATAACTCCCCGTAAGCATTTGCGGTCGTATTAGCCAGGAAGAAGAACGGCAGCGGAGTATAGACTATCGGGCATTAAGTAAAGAATCTATTAGCGATATTTTCCTCTTTCGTTAATAGAGAACTGTATTGATTTTCAGCGAATACAATTGAATTGAAGGTAAACAGTGGGTCACAGTGTTAGATTTGAAGAATGGTTTTAATCAAATCAAAATGGCAAATGATCCTATACAACTAACCTCATTTATTACACCAGATGGCCGTTATGAATATTTGCGAATGCCGTTTGCGCTTTACAATGCCCCGCATAATTTTTAATGTTTTGTTGAGTTGGAGACATTAGCGATAATCTATTAATTACGTCGATTTCGTGTATACGTTGAAGGCATACCATTTAAGATTATTACTGGGTGTAACTCACTCACTCTGACTTTAAGCAAGAAACAAGTTAATCCACGAATTGCTAGATGGGCACTAGAATTGAAAAATTATAATTATTCAATTTAGCATCAAAGTAGTGCTGCTATGGAGCATATAGATGCATTGAGCAGATGCAATTTAATAGGATTTTTGTAATTAAATGAGTGCGCAGCCAAATAGAGTCTAATTCTTTAGAGCATTAAGAATGGCGTTGTGGTCTGGTTTTCCAAAAGGTTCACCCTAATCTCCTCTTATTATATGTACCCAGTGATATGGAAAACAATGTTATTCGGCTGATTCAAAATTTGTCATTTAGAGCTCGATAAGTGCAATAGACAGATTAAGAAAAATCTATTGGCTTACAAGCATAAGGAAGAAGGTTGACAAGTTTTTAAAAAAAATTGCATAAAATGTATAATGTACTCAGCTCCAGCCCGATCCATCCAATGACTATAATATGTTCAGTATTCCTAAGAAACCCATTCCATTAGACACAGTTCATCTTGATCATTTTTGACGTTTTCCAGCACTCATTTCTAAATATAAACATCTTATTGTTGTTACTGATGCCTTTATTAAGTTTGTACAATTGTATCCTGTGAACCCAACAAGTAGTAAGGAAGTTTGTACATCTCTGGATAAATATTTTAAATATTCGGATAATTCGGCCCAGGCGTATAACTACAGACTGGAACTTGTCTCATTTCGCTAGAGTTCAGTAAATATCTACTTAAGAACAACATTGATCATATTAAGGTAGATGTAGTATCTCCACAGGCTAATGGGCAGGTGAAACGAGTAAATCGAATGTTGAGTGAAATAAGTGAGCCTGTAATTCATACAGATTGTTTAAATCAGTTGTCCCATGTTGAATATGTTCTTAATAATAAAGTGAACTCTTTGCCGGTATAGAACAACTGACGAACTAACTGAATAGCTTGATGATAGGTTCTGCAATGAGGGTGAACGTAATTTAGAGGCTTTGCGAACCCAGTCATCGGATTCCATAAGGAAGTTTTCGAAATATAATGATAATTACTAGAAAAACCATACCGTACTTGCTAACACCTAGTCGGTTGGTGATTTTGTGGTGGTGAGACACGTCGATACCACTGTTGGAACTTACAAAACTTTTGTCCCTTAATATCGGGGACCATATATCATCCATAAGGTATTACCTTAATATCGTTACTTTATAAGAAATGTTGAAAATTGTCAATTAACCCAATTACCCTGCGATGGTGCTGTTGAGACGTTTCGGTTGCGAAGGTGACTAGCACTACCTAAGGAGTTGGACATTGCAGTGGTTGAGAATGAAAGGCGACACTTTACCAATTAAGTTTTATTAAATCATTAAATTAAATCAGGTCGATCATTGAATTAAGTTAAAATATATTCAAACTAGTTATTTTGAATGAATAAAGCCAACTACTTTAGACGAGCTCGAGGCCAACACTCGCCATTTGTATGATTTACCATTCCTCACATAATGGCATGGACGTAGCTTCGAAATAGATCAAAATTAGTTTAGCGTTGTTGTTTAATTTTAATTTTTTTCCTATCGTCTTCATTTGGTCACTTAGATATGTCGTCTAATGTCAGTCGTTCGCAGATCTACGCAGAGAATAGACGTGTTTCGGCTTTTCTTAAGTAAATATAGAAAAAAAAGAACGGGAGAAATATATTGTAGATAAAAAAAATAAGTAAATAAAAGGGAAGTGATTCAGTTTACCTCATAAGTGTAATTAGTGGCACTCTTTAAAATTGACTTGGCAACCAGACGGTTATCGGCGTCGGTCACCAAATCGTAAGACGCGGGTTCGATTCCGGGTTAGTTAGAACTTTTGTAAATACATAATACATAAAAAATAATATATTTTGACAAAACAAAAACGCGTGATGGATGGTGGAGACCACTCCGCAACGGGAGTTGCAAAAGGCAACAACACTGTTGCCGGTACCGTGGCGAAAGCCATCAAAAGGAGGAGGAGGTTAAAAACCACTCCTAATTTAACGAAAATTAAAATAAATGCTGCTTTAACAACACAACAAAGCAAACAAAAATTTGATGATGCGTTGATGCACATCTCTGATGAGGTCCGTTATGGGGGGGGGCAACAGCAACTTTGCCTCTTTAGCGGCATCTGAGTCGGAAGATGAGGATGAACAAATACAAGATCTTAATAGCAGCATAAAAAAGATGAAAGGAAAAGTACTTGCTGTTAAGTAGAAACAAACTGCAAGGAGGCAAAAGGAACATCTAGAAGCAGAGAGCTCCCAACAAGAACAGAAACTGCAACAACAACAAGACCAGCAGCAACAGAAACAATAGATGCAGCAGAAACAACAGCTGCAGCAGAAACAACAGCAGCAGCAGAAACACCAGCAGCAGCAGAAACAACAACAGCAGGAGAAACAACAGCAGGAGAAACAACAGCAGGAGAAACAACAGCAGCAGCAGAAGCAGCAGCAGCGGCAAAAACAACAACAGATAAAACCACAGCAGCTAAAAAAAACAGCAGCAACGGCAACAACAGCAGCAGCAAAAGAAGAAGGAGAAGGTGCTTCCTATCAACACCTATAAACTGGAGGTAAGTGCAATCAAGGACCTGTGTAAGTTGGTCATTGGTAATAATTTTAATATTAAAAGATAGGGGAACGATCGCCATGCCATCCACTGTAATACAGTGGAGGGCTACGCGAAAGTAAAAGAGCTTCTAAAGGAAACGACTGCCAAATGCAGCCTCGATGCGTGTAGTGCGCAAAAAACCACAGTTCCGAGGAGTGTGCTCTGGGTAGGGACGGAGCATCCGATAGGACGCAGCTCTCGTGCGTGTTATGTGGAAACGTGGGACATGCCGCAACTATCGGGGTTGTCCTCAGTTCGCCGACATTAGGAAAGCAAAACTGGCTCGGCAGCAGAAGGTGGAGGTCAAATGTTCACCTGTTAGGTATCAAACACCAGCCATCACGTCCCAAATTTTCTACGCCCAAATGGCGGCAGGTAGGGGGGCTACGGTACAGCAGGCGACTGTTGCTTCTCCGGCGCCAATGACAAGAACAACGGAAGTTGCACCAAACATGCTGCCCATCTTGCTTGCAATCCAAGGGCAGATAGCTCAGCTGCAGAAGCAGGTGCAAGAACAAGCCAAGCGGGTCTACCAGATCTACGCGCTGCTGCCGGGCCTTACGCAACACATGTCGTAATGGGTACGCACATGGTGAAGCAAACTTTGAAGGTCCTTGCGGTGAATGTTAATTCACTGATTAGGATTGACCGAAGAGCCGCGATGCTTAAATTGCTACAAGACCAAACTCCTGATGTGCTTTTCGCTGGCGAAACCAAGCTAACCGATAATCACAAGCTGGAGTACAATAATTATATTGTTTGAAGAAGAAACCGGCCCAGATCCAAACGTGGAGGTGGTGTCGCGATCACCATTAAAGAAGGCATAACATTTCACATAGTGTACAAGGGCGTGTTGCGCAGGTTCCGGGTGTTAGAAGCTGTGGTCATTTACATCCCGCTCCGCAGTGGAAAGCCTCTGTTTATGCACCTGAGGCTTCACAATCCACCTTATTCATTACAGAGAGCGGTTTTAGCACCGAAATTACAGTTCCCAACGAATTGGACACGCTTCTCTGCACCCACCGTCCAATACGATTTTTTTAAAACGAGGAGATCGATAATTACCTAAAACAAATGGACCACACAATTAAACAAACTATGGGCACTACAATACCGCGGTATCGACGTACGACTAACGAGGACCTGTTCCGCAATCCTACTATTGACGCCCTGAACCGACAGAAAAGTAGACTTCTGTCAAGACTCAAAAACTTGTACAGACATTTTACTGACAGACAACACACAAATAAAAGGGAATTACAGAATTTCTGTAAGTTTGTATTGGAACAACAGGGTTCGGGCTGTAAACACCAGCAATTATGTTCCCGCAAATAAATAAACTATTTCGAAGAAAAAATCAAAATGACCTTCAGTGCCTCAAAATAGCCCATTGATACCATTGGCCCTAATTATGACCTGGACGATCGCGTCTTGGTGCACGACTTCTATATTCGAAATGAAATAGAGAACTGGCGATCGGAGGGCTCTGGTTTCACCCGGTTCAGCGACGAAAACATTGCAAATAATGTCATTACCAGATAGGGTGAACTACTCCCATTCATTTCGAAGGAAGAACTCCATGAGATCTTCGACACAATCAGGGCTAAAAAATCATTGGGGACCGAGAAGCGGTGGACATTTATACCACCCTGTTTAATAATGCAATAAATAATGCACATTATCCTACATTATTATTGGAAAACGGCGCTGGTTCAACCTATCCCCATAAAGGGAAAGGATATATCCAAGCCAGCGAATCCCCGGTCGATAAGTCTCCTTCCGAATATCAGTAAGGTTTTTGAAAAATTAATCAATATAGCTTTGTCTAGGTGGGTTAAGGACAAACATATAGTTCTGGATAATAAATTCGGTTTTAAGGCGAGACATTATATCTCACATGCCGCGTCTAAACTGGTGTCCGATATACAATTTAATAAAGGCAAAAACCAATGTACTGGTGCCTGCCTTGTTGACTTGGAGAAGGCGTTCGACACCGTATGGTAAGATAGTCTTTTCTATAATCTGACTAGACTGGGGATCAGTAAACCACTCTTTTACATTCTTTATTATATGCTAACCAACAGACAGTTCATCGTGAAGAATGGTGATGTGACTTCTGTTGGAATATTTCAAATTAAAAATGGTCTTCAGCAAGGCGCGGTCAATTCGCCGGTCCTGTTTAACATTTATACGACTTGATAGGTTCACTTCCCCATACTATGGCGTATGCAGACGATTTGCTAGCGTACAGAACAGGTCCAAAATCGAGGTCATTAATACTCTCTTGCAGCGTGACTTCGATAAGAAAAGACGATTTTGCGATGACTGGAAGTTGAAAATCTACTTTCAGAAGTCGGAAACCATTCTCTTATGGACGACGTTGTCTAGAACCTCTAGGGATACCAGAAAAAATTGGCGAAAGTTCTCGATCATTGGACAACACGAGCAGCCTCTTGCCTGTCGAAATGTGGTCAGATACCTTGGGGTCTGGTTAGATCGGTTTCTGTATTTTGACAAAAACGTAGATGCTGCTCTGGCCAGAGCTAAAGGCGCTTTAGCCTACACAAAGAGACTGTTTTATAGCAGCCAACTCGATGCGAGGGTAAAGGTAATCTGCTACATGGCCCTTGCTGGTATTTGGGTGTCCCGTGTGGTTCAATGTACGAGCAAGCTTAATGGAAACGATTCGGGTGTTTGAGAGGGCTTGCCTTAGGGCTTGTCTTCGCTTGTAGAGAACACCAGAGTCGGAGTACAAGAAATTTTATCCTAATGAGGTCCTTTACAACAGGGCGAATCTAATACGAGTGGACAACTTCGTAATTAAGCTGACTCGAAGGCACATTGCAAGATCGATGACCTCGACGAATAAACTGATATATGGGGTTTACTACCCCAATTACCTTTACCACGAGAGTGTGCGCTGTGACGGCTTCGTTCCATCGGAAGCATTCCTCTACCTAGATCAGATAGGGTTGATCCAGGATAGATCAGCGGTTCCGTTAATCTTCCATGTCGTTCGGACAGCTGGGGACTCAACTACAACAGAGACGTCGCACACGGCAGCGTGGATCGTCTCAGGTTCAGTAGAGCGGCAGGGAATCGCAATAAGAGGGATGTCGTTCGGTAGCACCAGCATTTCTGGTGGTTGAATGTTGGAGAAGATGTTTCGTCGTCGTTTCTGTCAAGTACGGACCAACCTCACTAATGAGGCAGATCTGACCAATCTATTTGCTCTGTAAATAGCGATGGCCAGCTTGCATAGGTTTAGGTTAGCACTTAAGAAATATATACATATATTGGTATATACAAAGTTATATACCAATATATGTATATAATTCTGTAATTTCTATGTGTGTGTATGTGTGTATTGTGTATGTAGGATTAGGTGGAATAAGGTTTATTTTAAGTTACAATAGGTATTAAGTTTTTATAAAAAATAAAAAATGACATCCATAGGCTAAGTTTTTTGTTAACAATTTTTTTTTAGCCCTAAGTATACAAAATAAAAATTTTTAAATAAAATGTAAATGAAGTCGAAAGACATAGATATAACAATTTAGAGTAGCTTAGAGTGCCTCTGTGGGGCCAGTAAGTTAGTATAAGATTGTTAAGTAATTATAAGCTAGTTTTTAAGCATTTTTTGTTAGTATGTTAGAGTTAGTGCTTAAGAAAATAAAATGCATTAAAAACTAAAAAAAACTAAACTAACGTCGTCTAATGGAATTATCCAAAACCCAGAATTGGTAACTAATGTTGTTGCGGAGCACAAATACGAAATCCGGGTGAAATGAGCAGCGCACAACTAGCGCGTAAGTATAACGTTTATTTCTGTTGCGAAAATCAATTCAGAAAATAAATACTTATATATTACTCCCAGGTGGCATGGCTCCCCTGGCTCCGAACAAGTAAAGGAAGCAGCATAGCCGACCACACGAAGTGTCACCCTCAGTAGGAAACTACTTTCGCTTCAAGAGGGCGCAGAAGGCTCTTAAATAATTTAAAGGTTACGCCACATTGGTGTTTTCGATACAAAATGCAGCACCCCACCCCCCTTTGGATCGATCCGATCCACTATTCTCTAAGTCACGAACAGCCAACTACGAAACGAAACGGCGCAGTAACCCTGAATTTGTTAGCACGTCAGCTCTTCCCACTTCTCCATCACTGCTGTACCTTGCCTCGTCGCCACTGCTGCGTCTAAATGCTCTCTTCGCAGATGAGCACTAGGTCGCCTTCCTCCATGGGTTTAATTCTGCGTCGCCTTCACTCGCCCGTTTAACGTAGGCAGAACCTATCCCTTAACTGTCGAGCGATCCTCCACTGCTTAAGTAATGTGCACATTTTTTCATCAGGCTCTGATATCATTAGCGTCTGAGGAGTATTAGCTGATCCTAATAGGAATTTATTGGGGGTGACCGGTTCTACTTCATCGGGGTTCACCTGTAGATGCGTTAGCGGACGTTCATTGAAGATGTTCTCGGCTTCGATGATTACGCAGCGCATCGTGTGTTCCCGGAGTTATTTCCTTAAGATTGTGAAGCAACACACGTTTGAGTACCGAACCAATCGTCACTCTTCCTTCTGATGGATTATTGGGGTAATGGAAAACCCCCTCTACATCCTCTGCCACCAGCTCGTCCTGTATGCGTCGACCGTCGAAAGCCTCCGAATCCTCGGGCTTACTTATCTGCTCCCACGAAGTACTTTTCGTTATCGCTTCAGATCCTGGATGGAATACTTGTTTAATTAATAAAGTTGCACATAAACTCTAAACAGTTTTTCACTATCGATGTACGGCATCAAATTAAACAACTCACTCTTCTCCGGCAGAGGCACATCACGTTTATTCTTTATGATTTCGGTTCCCAAGTTTTGGAGTTGAACTTGCCGACGCAGCTGCTTTTCAGCGGCCATTTGTTCAGCTGCTGTCAAACCTTCAACTCCATTGTGAGTCTGCGTTTTTCCGTAAAGATCGATAAATCTAAGCGTCCAGGCCATGATTCTCTTCAGCTTTTTGAAAGAAAAAATACGATCAAAATCAATCAGAGAGTTACTCACCACAACCAAGAAATATTTCGGGCGAAGCCCTTCCTCAACGTCACCGGTGTCAACGACCATGACGTTCGCTGGCCAGTTGTCTTCTGGCCCTCTAGATATTCTGGGGGCTGAGAAATCCCATAGGATCGAACAACGACATAATGACGCTCAATAGCAATTTTTTTCATAGGACGCGATAACGCGTCCTTGTCCACACGATGAAATTGAAGCTTGTACAACTTGTACAACTAATCACCCTATCGAAAGATGGTATAATTTTTGCAAATGGCGTCGTACGTCAATAGTATTTGACATTTGTGAACTAGACAGCTGCAGTATACAAATAGACAACCAATGGAGTGCCATTCTCTGCAAGATCGTCTCGCAGCGTGAATTTTAACGTCGATTTCTTAATCGTGTCCCGCCAACTAGGCAAACATTCCGGCGCTGAGCTACTCGATTCGAACAGAGTAGAACCACAGGACTGGTCGTCCTGACGACCGCGGCTGCGGTTGCCGATGTCACTGAGGACGAAAGAACATCAACCAGACGACGAGCCACGCAATTGGGCATCGCCATATGGACCCTACAGCGAATTTTAATGATTGACTTATATTTTTCCCGTACAAAGTACGAACAGTTATTTCCTGTTAGTCGCATGTGATTAACTGTTAAGCCATCCACACACACTTGTGTCGAAAATCTTCAAGAGCGGCGAGGCGCATTTCCACTTAAGCGGTTACGTCAATAAGCAAAATCTTCGTTTGTGGAGCACTGAAAATCCGCGTGTGTTGCACGAAGAGCCATTACATCCACTCAAAGCCACTGTGTGGTGCGGCATTCACGCGGGAGGAGTGATTGGGCCGTATCGGCAATAGGGTCACTGTTATTGGCGAAATATACAGTGCCATGATAAACGACTTCCTACTGCCGGGATTGAATGAGCAGGGCTTGGTGAACATGTGGTGATATTGTGAAGGAAGTGTTTCCTGGTCGCGTAATCTCCCGTTTTATTTGGCTTAGGCATCAAGATCGCACGATTTAATCACCTCAGACTTCTTTCTCTGGAGCTACTTGAAGTCGCGGGTTATGCCAACAAGCCTCAGACAATCGCAGCCTTTAAGGAAAACATTCGATGGGAATTCGTACAGTTATCACCAGAAATCTTGCGGAAAATTATAGAAAACGTGATAAAATGGGAACAAATGTGTATTAAGACTGGCGGCAGCCGCTTAGCGGATATCATCTTTTCTACTTAAAAGAAACAATTGAAAAGATCCGAATAAAGATTTTCATCACTTAAAAAAAATTTTTTTTTTCATTTAGTAAAAAAGTAATTCAAAAACAAAATTGAATGATTAATTTTGCTTCCCCTTGTATTTGAATTTATCATTGGCTGGCTGCGAGTACATTCCTAGGACCTTTTCGGCTTGCAGAAGACTCTCTTTATTAAGTGGTGCAAGTGATTTATCGAGCTCGAGTGCATTGAGAACGGTGGGCGAGTTTGAACTGAAACCTCTGAGCTCAAATCCAGCTGACTTGTGGGTTCCTCGCACCTTGGCTGCTATTTCGACAGCTTGTTAGTTAAAACTGTCTACCAGGTCATCAACGGAGTGGAACTCGGATATGGACTCAAATGTCATGACCAGCATCTCATAAATATCTGGCGGTCTGCTGTTATCACCATCGCGCCATAGGAATCTCCGGACACATCGATCTTCTGGGCGAACTAGGACTTAATGAAACATGTCCCTAATGCAGCCGTATACTGCAACCGCTCCTTTTCTGAAGTGAAACAACACCGACAGTGGCGATGGGTATTTCTGTGGGCTATACAACAAATATGAGTTTACTTATACTCCCCTTACTTCGGCAACGAAAAGTATTTTGACCTTACTTGGCTTATTTGGGTTCACCACACCAAAGTGCGGCAGATACCACGTTATTGGTCCCGGGTTAGCGACTTCTACTGGCTGCAGCTTTCGGACGTAGGTCTTCTCGATATAACCCTTGATGATACACTTATAAGCTAAGGCAAAGTCCTAGTTCTGTTTCATCCTCCGTTCCACTCCGATGAGAAATCTTAGGGCCATGAAAAAGCTATCCTACTTCGATCCTGTGGCCTGCTTTTCGTGTTGTTGACTGCAGGATATCCCTAGCTTTATATCTACTTTTATCCACTGGCGGTGCAGCACTCAGTCCAAAATTTTCTGTTCGGAAGTAATCAGCAACCAATTGATGAAGCTTTGAATCACTGGTGTTGTCGGCGTGGGTTAGGAGACATGAAGGTGTGGTGTTAATGTTCGTCGTTGTCAGTCCAAATACCACCAAACCAAGCTTTGTACGGGCAGCGTAAGCACCTCCCTTACGCAGGTACTAGCCCCAAGTTCGGCTCATCATCGGTGCATAACTGGGGAGTATCTTCTTTTAGACGGCTTTTAAACTGAATCAAATCATCTGTGCTTAGTCTCTGCAATTTGAGGTGAGAGACTTCGTAGACGTTCTTAAGTGGATGCCTCTTTGTCATACCCTTTCCGCTCTCACAAAAGTTGACCACAACAGTTAGCTCCTGTGTCTGTCTGCCTGCGACCCTCTGGATATTTAATTGGCGATGATTCCCTCGAAGACCAAGTTCAAAAAGTAAAGAAGCATCCAGCATATATATAGATGATCCTTCGTCCAGTAGGGTATAGGCGTCGACGCTTTTATTCGGTCCATGTAAGGTGACTGGCAAGATGTGGAACAACAATTTGTTGTATACGTCAAACCCTTCTTTAGTTAAAAGGGTACTAGCTGAGTGATTCTGACAAGTTTTGATGTTGACTTCCTTGGCTGGATCTCGTTGTTGATTAATTTTCCCGGCTGAGACTTCGTGAAGCCATTTACGATGAAGTCGGCGGCAACCATTCGTGGAACAAAAGCGTTTAACTTGGCAATTACGTATCATATGCCCCTTTTTAAGGCAGGTGAAGTAAAGGCGATAACGCTTGACATTGGACCATCTCTCTTGAACTGTAGCTCGTAGAAAATCGCTGAAGTCACTGACCTTATGCTGCCCTTGACAGATCGGGCACACAAGAGTAATTCGTCGTGGTTCAGCAGCATGCAACACTGACAAACGTCTCTTCGGCTCCTTCTGTTTGATGTCTTGATTGGAAGATCAGCCGGATCAGATCAGTCACAAAAATGAATGACAATTGGCTAAGGATATATATGAGCAGAGTACCTTGCCCATTCCAGTTTTCTACTTATCGGTGGCTGTGACACCAGATCTTTGATCAGCGATGGATTTGTTAGGTGGCGTTGTCCGTTGACTGACTGCAAAAACACCGAAAAATTTCTCGTTTTCGTGACGAACGGGATGAGGCGAGACAGATTACTTTCGCTGAGAGTTTAGTTAAAGTAGTTAAGTTAACTATTGATTAACTGTTGCGGGCGATTAAAACGGAAGCGGAGCTCCTCGATGATGCTATTAACATTATCCGGATAGATCAGGAGAGACCTAAATGTTTCTCGGGCTTCACCTTGAAGGCACTGCTGAAGTCTTTGGTTGCTCTCCGTTTGAATAGCCGTAGGTGGCGGTTGACTGCACAAAACGACGTGTAGAACATGAGCCAATCATCAGGGTGACCAGAAATTGTTGGCAAGTTTTGAACCCTGCGAGGTACCAATGTTTATAAACCATTTGTTGTAACCTGCTGCTGACTAACGACGTTCTGGATTGACCTGTCAGCGTTTCAGAACTGAAGGACGACGCAGATGCAGGCATCGGCGGCTGAGTAACTATACTGCTGTATGGTTCCCTCTGAGAGCAATCAAGTAAGCCCGCTTGAAATCCTGTCACGATGGGCGACCGGAGAAATGCCTGGAAATGGAACATTTGTGTGGATACATTTTCGACTCTGGCGATAGTGTGCACTGAATTCGGAGGTTAACATAGAGACGGAGGTTGACTCTACTCGGCCATTTTCAGTTCAATGCACAATCACTATTTTTTAACATTACCTGCATATTCTTAAGTTTCCCCTCCAAATCGGCAATTTGCTCTTGGAATGAATGAACATTATTTTCCCTGGCAGAGTCGGAGAGGACAAAGGAATCTTATTTCGACGAGGCGGCAAGGACGTCAAATGTTAGATAATTTCTTTTGTCTTGCAGAGAGTTGGTGGGATTAAATATGCTTGAATGCGTCGTTGCAGTGATTACACTTGCTGTAGTACGTGGATTTACTTGAGTTTGGACTGCGGCTGGATGACTGAAAACTGGGGAAGAGGTCGATGACAACGAGAGGACTGACGTTGCGCCAATTTTACTAGCGATCGATGGAGTTGCTGGCGAATTAATATTGTGGAAGCGAGAATTTCGTTGCTTCTCGCAGGCGTGGCTCGCTTGGCTCCGAACAAAGAAAGCAAGCTGCATAGCGGACTATTCCAAGTATCAGCCTCAATGGGAAACTACTTTGACTTCAAGAGGTCGCAGAGGGCGCTTAAATAATTTCTGAAAATAGTTGAACCATTAAGTCTTGCCTTCATTCATCGAGGTTTGGAAAAGAACAATGCGACCTAGGAATTGCTTTATTTAGATTTCTTGGATCAAGACATAGACCAGTTTTCCCATTTGATTCTTTCACCAACACTATGTATTTACCCCTTCAGTAGGCTTTTTAACTTTCACTATCAACTTTAATTTTTCCATGCGTTTTAATTAGAAGAATTCTTCTTTGAACGATGTTTCAAGAGGAAGACGATAATTTTCGAGGTACATCTACAGTTGGAGTTACACCTGAAACCCGAGTTAGATGACGCTTATCTTTTAAAAGACTAAAATTTTGAAAAATGTCACTATAATTATCTAAAATTACTTTGCAACTGTCTAAATGTAAGATAAATAATCAAAACTAGATTTATTAATGCATGAATTTTTTATTTCATCTACCTTACTAACAAGCTTAAGCTTAACTGGGTACCATGTACAATGCAATGGCCATTGCTAGCTACACATTTTTCCCATCTTTCAGTCAATTTATGGATTCCACGCCAATAAAACTGTTCGTCTTTTGAAGCAGACCAAAAAATCACCCAATTTTCGACTTCCTCGTAGGATTTGAAGTGTTGCTCAGCTAATGCGTGTCCCATCGATGAAAGCAAATGGTAGTCGGAAGGAGACACGGTTTCACCAGGTTTTAGGAGCTCGTGGTACACCACACCTTTCTGGTTCCATCAGACACACAGCATTGTCTACTTGCGAAATCGATTTGGTTTTGCAGTCGAAGTTGATGGTTGTCCCGGATTAACCGATGATTTTTTCTGTATAGGATTCTGAAAATTAATCCATTTTTCATCACCAGTAACAATTTGATGCAAAACTGATTTTTTGTTGTGTCTTTGAAGCAAAATTTCACAAGTGGTTTTTCGGTATTCTATCTGTCTTTCATTCAATTCATGCGACACCCATTTTCCAGACTTTGGATCTTTCCCTTAGCTTTTAAATGGTCACAAATTGTTTGTTTTGCAACATTTAACATTTCTGCCATTTGTTTCTGATTCAAATTGTCATCTTCATCAAACATTGCTTTCAATTCGGCGTCTTCAAACTTTTTTGGTTTTCTTCCACGTTCTTCTCTTCTCACATCAAAATCGTTAGCTCTGAACCGTTGAAACCATATTTTGCATGTTGCTTCTGATAGAGCATGATCACCATATGCATCGATAAGCATTCGATACGACTCTGCAGCACTTTTCTTCAAATGAAAACAAAAAATTAATGCTTTCCGCAAGTCATAATTTTCTGGTACAAAATTCGACATTTTTAACACGATGAAAAAATATGGTTTTGTTTGCTCAATGACTTGACAGGTGTCACAGCAAACAAACAAAAAAAAAATTAAGTCCGTTTAAAATAAATTTTCCCTATCGAGACATTTGTATCTTGACGCTCACTACATACTGGTACACCTGGTATACTTGTAAAGGTTTGAGACTCTGGTGTAAAAATGTAATTACAATAATTTTCATGTACTTCAACTTACAGACTGCCAGATGGAGCTGTTGTTGATCGAAAACGATACATGACATTATGACTTGATGTCAAAACCAAATTACATAATCCCACCACTACATGACAATTTAAATCCAATATTCGAAACTGGATCCCAAAATTTTTGGAATTATTTTCGCCAAGAACGGGTAAACGTTTTCCACTAAATAGGGAATAAGTTGGCAAAGCGAGATGGAAAATATGGAGTGAGATGGGGAAAGGATGGTGTGGTTAATAGTATCGGCACACGTTTAATGTAGTGAATGTGGATTAGCGGGATGTGATAAGGCGTGTGTCGGCATGCGTCTCGCGTTTTGTGTGGTGAGGTGACGGATGGTTGGGGATATTTGATAAGAGAGTGTTGTAATTAGTAGGTAATTAGTGATAAGAAGTGTTGTGAGTAATTAGTTTGTGATATGGTAAGGTGTCGCAAGAGGGTGGTCTGAGAGGGGGGTCTGAGAAGGGGGTTTCAATGTTATGACAGTGTTTTGTAGCAAGTTAAGTGTTTTATAATGAAAATTTATAAATTATATTTAAAACTATATACAATGATTAATATAGTTTTAAATATAATTTAAAATTTTAATTAAATTTTTATATTAACTATAAATTTATTTATATAAATATATATATATATATATATGATTAAATTTAATTATTTTAATATAAACTAAATTATATACATATTATTTTATAATAATTTCAGAATTATTATAAAATAATGAATTTCCTGATAAAAGGATTACTTTGATAGAGTAAATCATGTAATTAATATTATACTCATTATTAAAATTAAAACTTATATTTAATAGAATAAAACTATATCTAAAAGTATCAAAAACTTTTGTGCTCATACACTAAAATATATCTAATATAAAAAAGATAAGCTTATTAAGCTGTTGGGCTCATACCCCAATTATAAAGGTTTAAATCCTTTTTTTTTAATTTTTAATAATTCATCAAAAATTATATTTATTTTTATTTTAATAATAAGAACAATAATTACAATTTCATCAAATTCATGATTAAGAGCCTGAATACGATTTAATAATTCATCAAAAATTATATTTATTTTTATTTTAATAATAAGAACAATAATTACAATTTCAACAACTCAAGCAGCCATTTCAAAACGTTTAAAAGCAGCTGGATATATTCAAAAGCAAGGAAATTGGGTTCCATATGAACTCAAGCCGAGGGATCGAAAGGCGGTTTTGCACGTCCGAAATGCTGCTGGAACGCCACAAAAGGAAGTCATTTTTGCATCGGATGTGATAAAAAATGGATCCATTACGACAACCCCAAGCGCAAAAAGTCATATGTGAAATATATGAAACATATGCCAAATCAACGGAAAGCCGAATATCCATGGCGCGAAAGTAATGCTCTGTATTTGGTGGGATCAGATGGGTGTGCTGCATTAAAACCGGATGATACCATCAATGGGCAACGCTACTGAACATTATTATTCCGTTTGAAGGGAGCAGTAGCCGATAAACGTCCGGAATATGCGACCAGACACGAGGAAATATTTTTCCATCATGACAACGCTCGGCCCCACGTTGCTATTCCAGTTAAGAACTATTTGGAAAACAGTGCATGGCATTTTAGCCCAGACTTTGCCTCTTCTGACTACCATTTGTTTCGGTCGATGCAGAACGCCCTCACTGAAATACGGTTGACATCAGAGCAGAATATCAAAAATTGGCTTGATTCATTCTTTTGGGATGGGATCCACAAATTGCCAGAAAGATGGGAAAAAGTCATAACTTCAGATGGGCAATACTTCGAATAATACTATTGTACATGTTTTTCTTAAATAAAGGTTAAAATTTTGAATAAAAAAAAAACCGCACGAATTAAAATATATACCCAATAGATCATTGTTTGAGTTGTATGCGAAACCTGATAGTGGGAATTCTTGGTTATTGTTTCGCATAAGCAATGGAGAATCTTCGACATCGGTTAGTAGCTATAAATTTAGCTTTTATGTGGGAGAGATAACAGTAATGCAAGAAAAAAGATTAATCGTTTTCAAAGTTATTGTCCCATCACCTTTTGGTGATATTTAAGTGTTGAGAAAAGAGAAGATTAATAATTCCGAAGTGCAAACACGATGCGAACACGAACAAAACAGCAACAGAACTTGAAGCAATTGAGAAAAATTCACAACATATAAAAGTTGAACATATGAAAGATGAAGCATATATTATGAAATGTTTTATGAGAGCAAATTAAGAGAGTTAGATTTGCATCTGTTTGAAATAAAAGAAAATTCGGGGTGTGTAGCAAAGCATTTAAGAGAGTGATTTGTAGTATTCAAGACGACCTTTGAACCCTTGAACCCTTTGGGTTAAAAAGCTTTTGTAGTTATGCTGATAAAACAAAATAACCTGATTTGGTGCGAGATTTAAAAGGCGAGAGCGTGTAATGATTAATCAAGAGAAAGATCAAAAAATATTATTTCACAGAAAAACTTTAAAGAAAATAAATTATTAAATTATTAAATATTAAATCAAACCTCGAGTTTGAGATTATCTTAGCAAATTATGATCGGGCACAAATTGATTTGTCAACTGTACTTTTAAGGCATCAGAACTATTCAAGTTTGAATTTATCAAGTAATACTACCACAACAACAACTTTGTCACCCAGCACCAACAAAGATGATGTATTTACTAACCCTAAAGGTTCAGAATTCATGAGTGTGGAGGAATCTATTGAAGCGTTCAAGCAAGATCTAATAAATATTGCAGGGTATATTGAGAGTCAACATATATTTTATAAACATTTCAAACTGTAATTTGACAAAAATGAAGAACTTAAAATTCGCTGTTCTTATGATAGCAATTTCAAGACAAAGTCTCTGGTAATTACGAGTCAGAAAGAATTTGAAATAGTGGTGAAATAGAACACGTTACAAAGTTTAACACGGATTATAAATCGAATTATGAACTACTGGATATTAGGAGAGCTAAACAAACGTAACATATGCAGACATCTTAAGAAATAATAAATAAAAATAGGAAAAATTTTCATGATTGTGTATTATTTATTATAGATACTGGTAAAATTTATTAATTTAACAGATTACTTTTTTTTATCCATGAATTGTGTTCGCATAGAAAACCAACCCATTTTACATATACTAACTCTCTCTCTCTCCTACTTTTTTCACAAGGAATATATTAGGTTGCTGTATTTTAATGAGTTCCATCTCGTAGAAACCACCTTGAATGGATTTATCATGTTAATTTTTCTTATTGTAAATACTTCATCAGACCAGTTGGGTGGTCAGACCCATATTGAATTTGTTTTTGGGTGCTATTTTAACTTGCTTAAAAATAGATGATAAAAGGCTTTTGGATCTTCTTTTATTTATATCGACTGATCCAATTCTTTTTGTTCTATGTACAGAATTGTTGTGTGTTTAAAGTAAGTCTTTAGGATTGTGTAACCATTTGTAGGAACAATTGAAGCTGAGTTCTTTCCACATTTTATCTTTTAAAGTTCTATTGAAGCGTTTAACAATTGACGCTTTCAATACGCTATACGTTGAATAGTGATTAATATTGTGTTTCTTTATCAACTCTTAAAAATTTTTATTTTAAAACTCCCTTCCATCGTCTGTTTGGAAATTAATTTATTAAAAATTGTCTACATGCCCTCTGAAACCAGCGATGACGTTTTGTTTTGAAAAAGTATCGATAACTGTTATTAAATATTTGTGTCCCTCGCTCTCTCGACTGCACGGTATCATTTCAACCAAGTCTGCTTGGCATAAATCATCTTATCCTATTATTTTAACTAATTTCTTCGACTTTTCAGTGCTATTTTTAAATTTCTCGTGGTGATCATAGAAAAGCGTTTTAAATTTGTTAAATAAATTAAGCATATTCACGTTTTGCGTCTCGGAATATTCACGCAGTGTATGCAAAGATACAGCACACCTTGAGAATGAACTGACAAACAAAAAGAACCTACGCGACTGGAATCCTTACTATGTAAGACAAAAAAAACTAAATGAATTGCTGAATTTAACTTTTATTTTTGTGGTCTATGCATCTTGATGGTTAATTTGGGAATGCAACTCTTTTTGATTTCGGATTTGCAATTCAGTAACCTTAAATCTGTGGTGCAGTCATCAATCTCAAATTCCGTGATGTCTACAGATTCATGCACTGCTATCATAGGTGTCACCTTATTTCCTTCCGCTATCACAAATCGTCTGCGTAGGCACCAGCAACACCCCCACCTCGCACTTCTTGATCTCTTGAAAACATCAAACATGCGGATGGGTGTAATGTGTGTGCTATTTAATAGACGTGGTGGAAAGTGCTGTCGAGCTGGTGCTAGCAATTTTAATTTATCTCTCTTTTCTTCTTCACACCCAAATTGTCATAAATGTTGTCATTTGTGATTCTGCCGACGGCAATTGCATTATTTATATATTTACATATTTCTGCAAATGTAGTGGGTTCATGTTGTGCTGCAACACGCAGTATTTTCTCATTCTTTTCATCCAATGAATTTTTTAAATTCATTTACTATCCGAATATCGACATACTTTTTCGTCGCGAAATCATTAAAATCGTAGGGTTCCTCAATGTTTTTAATTGCTTTCTGTTTTCCATCAAAATATCCATTTAATTGTAATTTCAATGACGTCTTACTTTCATCGATGAGTCTGTTAAAGCTACTATCAATATAATCCCGCACAACGATCAGTGAATTATTAAGAAAGTCAAAACAATGTCTATATCTATGTATTTTTTTGTTGATTGCCTGATGTGGAGCACTTGGTTCTCCCACATTGTTAAGATATTTTCCTTCGATATCAAAAGCACCAGGGAGTAATACTTGAAATCCTTCTCAGGAGGCCCTTGAAGACAAGTTATTACACCCGATAACTGTTTTGCATTTCGCCCGAACTTGTCGGTACTCATTTTACTTATAACAACTAATCAGGTATTCTCCAGTGTTGATATATTATTTTTGCTTCGCGTAGCTCCTCTACAAAAGAGATTTTTCATTTCCGAGGTTATTATTACCTGCGCTTTGGGATGCAATCAAAAGTCGTAATCTGTCTACAAGTTCGTATGGATTATCCTATTATATATAATCGATAGGGTTGCTAGAGTAGGCCATATCAGTTGTACTTAAATAAGATTTACCAACTTTGTTTTTCAAATTTTTGGGTAGGTTTACCCTTATTACCCTTCAATTGTGAGCTACTGAAAAGTTTCTCATTAGTTCATCCATATTTTGTAAAATTTGTTAATATTGTTTTTAAATCCTCATCAGTATATCGTGATTTTTTGGGATTTTTTAAAAAAATTAACTCATACCCATCTCTTCTGCTAAAAATGTTATCATCGATAACAAAGCTATTGTTTTCGTTAATATGAAAATTTGAACTACCCACTTTGACAGTATTAAATTTGTTATCAATGGACTTGTTGAGAAATCATTTTGGTAAGCACTTAATTGCATGTTTTGCTACGGTATAATAGCCGCCTAGATCGTGCGATATCAGGCCTTTGGATTATTTTCTCTGAACATATGTAAAGTCTCAGGTCTTCAGGAATAAGCCAGCTACGATTGACGCTTTGGAAGCCAACATTACTCATGTAATCCGCGAAATACCAGTCACTATGCTCGAACGAGTCGCCCAACATTGGACCTTCCGAATGGACCACCTCAGACGTAGTCGTGGCCGATATTTACATGATGTCATTTTTAAAAAGTAGCTGCCATAAATTGTTCTTTTAACCAATAATAGAAATTTTATATATTCCTTTAAAATTTATTTATTTTATTTTACATTATAAATCAAAGCTTACGATGAATCAACCTTTATTTTCAAATTTTCTTTTTCTAGCTTAATGATTTTTTTTAGTATATGGATTAACATTCATATTTGCTTGCAAAATAAATCGTCATATGAGAAGGATATTAACTGACCAGTTTCTAATAGGTTTGTTCCTATCAGAGTTGTTCCTATCAGGGCTGTTTCTCTCAGGGCTGTTTCTATCAAGGCTGTTTCTATCAGGCTGTTTCTAACAGGGTCTGTTACTACCGGTTTCAAACTGATGTATTCACTTAAACAGCTATTCGATAAGTGAACACTCTCACAAAAACACCATCCCTTTAAATGATCTGTTAAATCGACCTTTATTTATAGCGAAATCTTTGTTAATGATCCAGAACCCATATAAAACTTTCCTGCAACTTGAACACAATTCTCGTAACTGATTGAATACATATCGGAACTTAATTAAAACGCTCCACTTTTATTATAAAAAATGTGATAAGGCGTGTGTCGGCATGCGTCTCGCGTTTTGTGTGGTGAGGTGACGGATGGTTGGGGATATTTGATAAGAGAGTGTTGTAATTAGTAGGTAATTAGTGATAAGAAGTGTTGTGAGTAATTAGTTTGTGATATGGTAAGGTGTCGCAAGAGGGTGGTCTGAGAGGGGGGTCTGAGAAGGGGGTTTCAATGTTATGACAGTGTTTTGTAGCAAGTTAAGTGTTTTATAATGAAAATTTATAAATTATATTTAAAATTATATACAATGATTAATATAGTTTTAAATATAATTTAAAATTTTAATTAAATTTTTATATTAACTATAAATTTATTTATATATAAATATATATATAATTAAATTTAATTATTTTAATATAAACTAAATTATATACATATTATTTTATAATAATTTCAAAATTATTATAAAATAATGAATTTCCTGATAAAGGGATTACTTTGATAGAGTAAATCATGTAATTAATATTATACTCATTATTAAAATTAAAACTTATATTTAATAGAATAAAACTATATCTAAAAGTATCAAGAACTTTTGTGCTCATACACTAAAATATATCTAATATAAAAAAGATAAGCTAATTAAGCTGTTGAGCTCATACCCCAATTATAAAGGTTTAAATCCTTTTTTTTTAATTTTAAATAATTCATCAAAAATTATATTTATTTTTATTTTAATAATAAGAACAATAATTACAATTTCATCAACTCAAGCAGCCATTTCAAAACGTTTAAAAGCAGCTGGATATATTCAAAAGCAAGGAAATTGGGTTCCATATGAACTCAAGCCGAGGGATCGAAAGGCGGTTTTGCATGTCCGAAATGCTGCTGGAACGCCACAAAAGGAAGTCATTTTTGCATCGGATTGTTACAGGTGATGAAAAATGGATCCATTACGACTACCTCAAGCGCAAAAAGTCATATGTGAAACCCGGCCAACCAGCCAAATCAACGGAAAGCCGTGTATCCATGCTCTGTATTTGGTGGGATCAGATGGGTGTGCTGCATTAAAACCGGATGATACTATCAATGGGCAACGCTACTGAACATTATTATTCCGTTTGAAGAGAGCAGTAGCCGATAAACGTCCGGAATATGCGACCAGACACGAGGCAATAATTTTCCATCATGACAACGCTCGGCCCCACGTTGCTATTCCAGTTAAGAACTATTTGGAAAACAGTGCATGGCATTTTAGCCCAGACTTTGCCTCTTCTGACTACCATTTGTTTCGGTCGATGCAGAACGCCCTCACTGAAATACGGTTGACATCAGAGCAGAATATCAAAAATTGGCTTGATTCATTCTTTTGGGATGGGATCCACAAATTGCCAGAAAGATGGCAAAAAGTCATAACTTCAGATGGGCAATACTTTGAATAATACTATTGTACATGTTTTTCTTAAATAAAGGTTAAAATTTTGAATAAAAAAAAAACCGCACGAATTAAAATATATACCCAATAGATCATTGTTTGAGTTGTATGCGAAACCTGATAGTGGGAATTCTTGGTTATTGTTTCGCATAAGCAATGGAGAATCTTCGACATCGGTTAGTAGCTATAAATTTAGCTTTTATGTGGGAGAGATAACAGTAATGCAAGAAAAAAGATTAATCGTTTTCAAAGTTATTGTCCCATCACCTTTTGGTGATATTTAAGTGTTGAGAAAAGAGAAGATTAATAATTCCGAAGTGCAAACACGATGCGAACACGAACAAAACAGCAACAGAACTTGAAGCAATTGAGAAAAATTCACAACATATAAAAGTTGAACATATGAAAGATGAAGCATATATTATGAAATGTTTTATGAGAGCAAATTAAGAGAGTTAGATTTGCATCTGTTTAAAATAAAAGAAAATTCGGGGTGTGTAGCAAAGCATTTAAGAGAGTGATTTGTAGTATTCAAGACGACCTTTGAACCCTTGAACCCTTTGGGTTAAAAAGCTTTTGTAGTTATGCTGATAAAACAAAATAACCTGATTTGGTGCGAGATTTAAAAGGCGAGAGCGTGTAATGATTAATCAAGAGAAAGATCAAAAAATATTATTTCACAGAAAAACTTTAAAGAAAATAAATTATTAAATTATTAAATATTAAATCAAACCTCGAGTTTGAGATTATCTTACCAAATTATGATCGGGTACAAATTGATTTGTCAACTGTACTTTTAAGGCATCAGAACTATTCAAGTTTGAATTTATCAAGTAATACTACCACAACAACAACTTTGTCACCCAGCACCAACAAAGATGATGTATTTACTAACCCTAAAGGTTCAGAATTCATGAGTGCGGAGGAATCTATTGAAGCGTTCAAGCAAGATCTAATAAATATTGCAGGGTATATTGAGAGTCAACATATATTTTATAAACATTTCAAACTGGAATTTGACAAAAATTAAGAACTTAAAATTCGCTGTTCTTATGATAGCAATTTCAAGACAAAGTCTCTGGTAATTACGAGTCAGAAAGAATTTGAAATAGTGGTGAAATAGAACACGTTACAAAGTTTAACACGGATTATAAATCGAATTATGAACTACTGGATATTAGGAGAGCTAAACAAACGTAACATATGCAGACATCTTAAGAAATAATAAATAAAAATAAGAAAAATTTTCATGATTGTGTATTATTTATTATAGATACTGGTAAAATTTATTAATTTAACAGATTACTTTTTTTTTATCCATGAATTGTGTTCGCATAGAAAACCAACCCATTTTACATATACTTACTCTCTCTCTCTCCTACTTTTTTCACAAGGAATATATTAGGTTGCTGTATTTTAATGAGTTTCATCTCGTAGAAACCACCTTGAATGGATTTATCATGCTAATTTTTCTTATTGTAAATACTTCATCAGACCAGTTGGGTGGTCAGACCCATATTGAATTTGTTTTTGGGTGCTATTTTAACTTGCTTAAAAACAGATGATAAAAGGCTTTTGGATCTTCTTTTATTTATATCGACTGATCCAATTCTTTTTGTTCTATGTACAGAATTGTTGTATGTTTAAAGTAAGTCTTTAGGATTGTGTAACCATTTGTAGGAACAATTGAAGCTGAATTCTTTCCACATTTTATCTTTTAAAGTTCTATTGAAGCGTTTAACAATTGACGCTTTCAACACACTATACGTTGAATAGTGATTAATATTGTGTTTCTTTATCAACTCTTGAAAATTTTTATTTTAAAACTCCTTTTCATCGTCTGTTTGGAAATTAATTTATTAAAAATTGTCTACATGCCCTCCGAAACCAGCGATGACGTTTTGTTTTTTAATGGGACAGCCCAAAAATATTTTGAAAAAGTATCGATAACTGTCATTAAATATTTGTTTCCCTCGCTCTCTCGACTGCACGGTATCATTTCAACCAAGTCTGCTTGCCATAAATCATCTAATCCTATTATTTTAACTAATTTCTTCGACTTTTCAGTGCTATTTTTAAATTTCTCGTGGTGATCATAGAAAAGCGTTTTAAATTTGTTAAATAAATTAAGCATATTCACGTTTTGCGTCTCGGAATATTCACGCAGTGTATGCAAAGATACAGCACACCTTGAGAATGAACTGACAAACAAAAAGAACCTACGCGACTGGAATCCTTACTATGTAAGACAAAAAAAACTAAATGAATTGCTGAATTTAACTTTTATTTTTGTGGTCTATGCATCTTGATGGTTAATTTGGGAATGCAACTCTTTTTGTTTTCGGATTTGCAATTCGGTAACCTTGAATCTGTGGTGCAGTCATCAATCTCAAATTCCGTGATGTCTTCAGATTCATGCACTGCTATCATAGGTGTCACCTTATTTCCTTCCGCTATCACAAATCGTCTGCGTAGGCACCAGCAACACCCCCACCTCGCACTTCTTGATCTCTTGAAAACATCAAACATGCGGATGGGTGTAATGTGTGTGCTATTTAATAGGCGTGGTGGAAAGTGCTGTCGTAGAGCTGGTGCTAGCAATTTTAATTTATCTCTCTTTTCTTCTTCACACCCAAATTGTCATAAATGTTGTCATTTGTGATTCTGCCGACGGCAATTGCATTATTTATATATTTACATATTTCTGCAAATGTAGTGGGTTCATGTTTTGCTGCAACACGCAGTATTTTCTCATTCTTTTCATCCAATGCTTGGAAACATTTTTTAAATTCATTTACTATCCGAATATCGACATACTTTTTCGTCGCAAAATCATTAAAATCGTAGGGTTCCTCAATGATTTTAATTGCTTTCTGTTTTCCATCAAAATATCCATTTAATTGTAATTTCAATGACGTCTTACTTTCATCGATGAGTCTGTTAAAGCTACTATCAATATAATCCCGCACAACGATCAGTGAATTATTAAGAAAGTAATATGTATTTTTTTGTTGATTGCCTGATGTGGAGCACTTGGTTCTCCCACATTGTTAAGACATTTTCCTTCGATATCAAAAGCACCAGGGAGTAATACTTGAAATCCTTCTCAAGAGGCCCTTGAAGACAAGTTATTACACCCGATAACTGTTTTGCACTTCGCCCGAACTTGTCGGCACTCATTTTACTTATAACAACTAATCAGGTATTCTCCAGTGTTGATATATTATTTTTGCTTCGCGTAGCTCCTCTACAAAAGAGATTTTTCATTTCCGAGGTTATTATTACCTGCGCTTTGGGATGCAATCAAAAGTCGTAATCTGTCTACAAGTTCGTATGGATTATCCTAGTATATATAATCGATAGGGTTGCTAGAGTAGGCATATCAGTTGTACTTAAATAAGATTTACCAACTTTGTTTTTCAAATTTTTGGGTAGGTTTACCTTTATTACCCCTCAATTGTGAGCTACTGAAAAGTTTCTCATTAGTTCATCCATATTTTGTAAAATTTGTTAATATTGTTTTTAAATCCTCATCAGTATATCGTGATTTTTTGGGATTTTTTAAAAAAATTAACTCATACCCATCTCTTCTGCTAAAAATGTTATCATCGATAACAAAGCCATTGTTTTCGTTAATATGAAAATTTGAACTACCCACTTTGACAGTATTAAATTTGTTATCAATGGACTTGTTGAGAAATCATTTTGGTAAGCACTTAATTGCATGTTTTGCTACGGTATAATAGCCGCCTAGATCGTGCGATATCAGGCCTTTGGATTATTTTCTCTGAACATATGTAAAGTCTCAGGTCTTCAGGAATAAGCCAGCTACGATTGACGCTTTGGAAGCCAACATTACTCATGTAATCCGCGAAATACCAGTCACTATGCTCGAACGAGTCGCCCAATATTGGACCTTCCGAATGGACCACCTCAGACGTAGTCGTGGCCGATATTTACATGATGTCATTTTTAAAAAGTAGCTGCCATAAATTGTTCTTTTAACCAATAATAGAAATTTTATATATTCCTTTAAAATTTATTTATTTTATTTTACATTATAAATCAAAGCTTACGATGAATCAACCTTTATTTTCAAATTTTCTTTTTCTAGCTTAATGATTTTTTTTAGTATATGGATTAACATTCATATTTGCTTGCAAAATAAATCGTCATATGAGAAGGATATTAACTGACCAGTTTCTAATAGGTTTGCTCCTATCAGAGTTGTTCCTATCAGGGCTGTTTCTATCAAGGCTGTTTCTAACAGGGTCTGTTACTACCGGTTTCAAACTGATGTATTCACTTAAACAGCTATTCGATAAGTGAACACTCTCACAAAAACACCATCCCTTTAAATAATCTGTTAAATCGACCTTTATTTATAGCGAAATCTTTGTTAATGATCCAGAACCCATATAAAACTTTCCTGCAACTTGAACACAATTCTCGTAACTGATTGAATACATATGGGAACTTAAATAAAATGCTCCACTTTTATTATAAAAAATGTGATAAGGCGTGTGTCGGCATGCGTCTCGCGTTTTGTGTGGTGAGGTGACGGATGGTTGGGGATATTTGATAAGAGAGTGTTGTAATTAGTAGGTAATTAGTGATAAGAAGTGTTGTGAGTAATTAGTTTGTGATATGGTAAGGTGACGCAAGAGGGTGGTCTGAGAGGGGGGTCTGAGAAGGGGGTTTCAATGTTATGACAGTGTTTTGTAGCAAGTTAAGTGTTTTATAATGAAAATTTATAAATTATATTTAAAACTATATACAATGATTAATATAGTTTTAAATATAATTTAAAATTTTAATTAAATTTTTATATTAACTATAAATTTATTTATATATAAATATATACATATATATATATATATATGATTAAATTTAATTATTTTAATATAAACTAAATTATATACATATTATTTTATAATAATTTCAAAATTATTATAAAATAATGAATTTCCTGATAAAGGGATTACTTTGATAGAGTAAATCATGTAATTAATATTATACTCATTATTAAAATTAAAACTTATATTTAATAGAATAAAACTATATCTAAAAGTATCAAGAACTTTTGTGCTCATACACTAAAATATATCTCATATAAAAAAGATAAGCTAATTAAGCTGTTGAGCTCATACCCCAATTATAAAGGTTTAAATCCTTTTTTTTTAATTTTTAATAATTCATCAAAAATTATATTTATTTTTATTTTAATAATAAGAACAATAATTACAATTTCATCAACTCAAGCAGCCATTTCAAAACGTTTAAAAGCAGCTGGATATATTCAAAAGCAAGGAAATTGGGTTCCATATGAACTCAAGCCGAGGGATCGAAAGGCGGTTTTGCATGTCCGAAATGCTGCTGGAACGCCACAAAAGGAAGTCATTTTTGCATCGGATTGTTACAGGTGATGAAAAATGGATCCATTACGACAACCTCAAGCGCAAAAAGTCATATGTGAAACCCGGCCAACCAGCCAAATCAACGGAAAGCCGAATATCCATGCTCTGTATTTGGTGGGATCAGATGGGTGTGCTGCATTAAAACCGGATGATACTATCAATGGGCAACGCTACTGAACATTATTATTCCGTTTGAAGAGAGCAGTAGCCGATAAACGTCCGGAATATGCGACCAGACACGAGGCAATAATTTTCCATCATGACAACGCTCGGCCCCACGTTGCTATTCCAGTTAAGAACTATTTGGAAAACAGTGCATGGCCTTTTAGCCCAGACCTTACCTCTTCTGACTACCATTTGTTTCGGTCGATGCAGAACGCCCTCACTGAAATACGGTTGACATCAGAGCAGAATATCAAAAATTGGCTTGATTCATTCTTGGCGCAGTTCTTTTGGGATGGGATCCACAAATTGCCAGAAAGATGGCAAAAAGTCATAACTTCAGATGGGCAATACTTTGAATAATACTATTGTACATGTTTTTCTTAAATAAAGGTTAAAATTTTGAATAAAAAAACAACCGCACGAATTGAAATATATACCCAATAGATCATTGTTTGAGTTGTATGCGAAACCTGATAATGGGAATTCTTGGTTATTGTTTCGCATAAGCAATGGAGAATCTTCGACATCGGTTAGTAGCTATAAATTTAGCTTTTATGTGGGAGAGATAACAGTAATGCAAGAAAAAAGATTAATCGTTTTAAAAGTATTTGTCCCATCACCTTTTGGTGATATTTAAGTGTTGAGAAAAGAGAAGATTAATAATTCCGAAGTGCAAACACGATGCGAACACGAACAACAACAGCAACAGAACTTGAAGCAATTGAGAAAAATTCACAACATATAAAAGTTGAACATATGAAAGATGAAGCATATATTATGAAATGTTTTATGAGAGCAAATTAAGAGAGTTAGATTTGCATCTGTTTAAAATAAAAGAAAATTCGGGGTGTGTAGCAAAGCATTTAAGAGAGTGATTTGTAGTATTCAAGACGACCTTTGAACCCTTGAACCCTTTGGGTTAAAAAGCTTTTGTAGTTATGCTGATAAAACAAAATAACCTGATTTGGTGCGAGATTTAAAAGGCGAGAGCGTGTAATGATTAATCAAGAGAAAGATCAAAAAATATTATTTCACAGAAAAACTTTAAAGAAAATAAATTATTAAATTATTAAATATTAAATCAAACCTCGAGTTTGAGATTATCTTACCAAATTATGATCGGGCACAAATTGATTTGTCAACTGTACTTTTAAGGCATCAGAACTATTCAAGTTTGAATTTATCAAGTAATACTACCACAACAACCACTTTGTCACCCAGCACCAACAAAGATGATGTATTTACTAACCCTAAAGGTTCAGAATTCATGAGTGTGGAGGAATCTATTGAAGCGTTCAAGCAAGATCTAATAAATATTGCAGGGTATATTGAGAGTCAACATATATTTTATAAACATTTCAAACTGGAATTTGACTAAAATTAAGAACTTAAAATTCGCCGTTCTTATGATAGCAATTTCAAGACAAAGTCTCTGGTAATTACGAGTCAGAAAGAATTTGAAATAGTGGTGAAATAGAACACGTTACAAAGTTTAACACGGATTATAAATCGAATTATGAACTACTAAATATTAGGAGAGCTAAACAAACGTAACATATGCAGACATCTTAAGAAATAATGAATAAAAATAAGAAAAATTTTCATGATTGTGTATTATTTATTATAGATACTGGTAAAATTTATTAATTTAACAGATTACTTTTTTTTATCCATGAATTGTGTTCGCATAGAAAACCAACCCATTTTACATATACTTACTCTCTCTCTCTCCTACTTTTTTCACAAGGAATATATTAGGTTGCTGTATTTTAATGAGTTCCATCTCGTAGAAACCACCTTGAATGGATTTATCATGCTAATTTTTCTTATTGTAAATACTTCATCAGACCAGTTGGGTGGTCAGACCCATATTGAATTTGTTTTTGGGTGCTATTTTAACTTGCTTAAAAACAGATGATAAAAGGCTTTTGGATCTTCTTTTATTTATATCGACTGATCCAATTCTTTTTGTTCTATGTACAGAATTGTTGTATGTTTAAAGTAAGTCTTTAGGATTGTGTAACCATTTGTAGGAACAATTGAAGCTGAATTCTTTCCACATTTTATCTTTTAAAGTTCTATTGAAGCGTTTAACAATTGACGCTTTCAATACACTATACGTTGAATAGTGATTAATATTGTGTTTCTTTATCAACTCTTGAAAATTTTTATTTTAAAACTCCCTTTCATCGTCTGTTTGGAAATTAATTTATTAAAAATTGTCTACATGCCCTCTGAAACCAGCGATGACGTTTTGTTTTTTAATGGGACAGCCCAAAAATATTTTGAAAAAGTATCGATAACTGTCATTAAATATTTGTGTCCCTCGCTCTCTCGACTGCACGGTATCGTTTCAACCAAGTCTGCTTGCCATAAATCATCTAATCCTATTATTTTAACTAATTTCTTCGACTTTTCAGTGCTATTTTTAAATTTCTCGTGGTGATCATAGAAAAGCGTTTTAAATTTGTTAAATAAATTAAGCATATTCACGTTTTGCGTCTCGGAATATTCACGCAGTGTATGCAAAGATACAGCACACCTTGAGAATGAACTGACAAACAAAAAGAACCTACGCGACTGGAATCCTTACTATGTAAGACAAAAAAAACTAAATGAATTGCTGAATTTAACTTTTATTTTTGTGGTCTATGCATCTTGATGGTTAATTTGGGAATGCAACTCTTTTTGTTTTCGGATTTGCAATTCGGTAACCTTGAATCTGTGGTGCAGTCATCAATCTCAAATTCCGTGATGTCTTCAGATTCATGCACTGCTATCATAGGTGTCACCTTATTTCCTTCCGCTATCACAAATCGTCTGCGTAGGCACCAGCAACACCCCCACCTCGCACTTCTTGATCTCTTGAAAACATCAAACATGCGGATGGGTGTAATGTGTGTGCTATTTAATAGGCGTGGTGGAAAGTGCTGTCGTAGAGCTGGTGCTAGCAATTTTAATTTATCTCTCTTTTCTTCTTCACACCCAAATTGTCATAAATGTTGTCATTTGTGATTCTGCCGACGGCAATTGCATTATTTATATATTTACATATTTCTGCAAATGTAGTGGGTTCATGTTTTGCTGCAACACGCAGTATTTTCTCATTCTTTTCATCCAATGCTTGGAAACATTTTTTAAATTCATTTATTATCCGAATATCGACATATTTTTTCGTCGCAAAATCATTAAAATCGTAGGGTTCCTCAATGATTTTAATTGCTTTCTGTTTTCCATCAAAATATCCATTTAATTGTAATTTCAATGACGTCTTACTTTCATCGATGAGTCTGTTAAAGCTACTATCAATATAATCCCGCACAACGATCAGTGAATTATTAAGAAAGTAATATGTATTTTTTTGTTGATTGCCTGATGTGGAGCACTTGGTTCTCCCACATTGTTAAGACATTTTCCTTCGATATCAAAAGCACCAGGGAGTAATACTTGAAATCCTTCTCAGGAGGCCCTTGAAGACAAGTTATTACACCCGATAACTGTTTTGCATTTCGCCCGAACTTGTCGGTACTCATTTTACTTATAACAACTAATCAGGTATTCTCCAGTGTTGATATATTATTTTTGCTTCGCGTAGCTCCTCTACAAAAGAGATTTTTCATTTCCGAGGTTATTATTACCTGCGCTTTGGGATGCAATCAAAAGTCGTAATCTGTCTACAAGTTCGTATGGATTATCCTAGTATATATAATCGATAGGGTTGCTAGAGTAGGCCATATCAGTTGTACTTAAATAAGATTTACCAACTTTGTTTTTCAAATTTTTGGGTAGGTTTACCTTTATTACCCCTCAATTGTGAGCTACTGAAAAGTTTCTCATTAGTTCATCCATATTTTGTAAAATTTGTTAATATTGTTTTTAAATCCTCATCAGTATATCGTGATTTTTTGGGATTTTTTAAAAAAATTAACTCATACCCATCTCTTCTGCTAAAAATGTTATCATCGATAACAAAGCCATTGTTTTCGTTAATATGAAAATTTGAACTACCCACTTTGACAGTATTAAATTTGTTATCAATGGACTTGTTGAGAAATCATTTTGGTAAGCACTTAATTGCGATATCAGGCCTTTGGATTATTTTCTCTGAACATATGTAAAGTCTCAGGTCTTCAGGAATAAGCCAGCTACGATTGACGCTTTGGAAGCCAACATTACTCATGTAATCCGCGAAATACCAGTCACTATGCTCGAACGAGTCGCCCAATATTGTACCTTCCGAATGGACCACCTCAGACGTAGTCGTGGCCGATATTTACATGATGTCATTTTTAAAAAGTAGCTGCCATAAATTGTTCTTTTAACCAATAATAGAAATTTTATATATTCCTTTAAAATTTATTTATTTTATTTTACATTATAAATCAAAGCTTACGATGAATCAACCTTTATTTTCAAATTTTCTTTTTCTAGCTTAATGATTTTTTTTAGTATATGGATTAACATTCATATTTGCTTGCAAAATAAATCGTCATATGAGAAGGATATTAACTGACCAGTTTCTAATAGGTTTGCTCCTATCAGAGTTGTTCCTATCAGGGCTGTTTCTATCAAGGCTGTTTCTAACAGGGTCTGTTACTACCGGTTTCAAACTGATGTATTCACTTAAACAGCTATTCGATAAGTGAACACTCTCACAAAAACACCATCCCTTTAAATGATCTGTTAAATCGACCTTTATTTATAGCGAAATCTTTGTTAATGATCCAGAACCCATATAAAACTTTCCTGCAACTTGAACACAATTCTCGTAACTGATTGAATACATATCGGAACTTAATTAAAATGCTCCACTTTTATTATAAAAAATGTGATAAGGCGTGTGTCGGCATGCGTCTCGCGTTTTGTGTGGTGAGGTGACGGATGGTTGGGGATATTTGATAAGAGAGTGTTGTAATTAGTAGGTAATTAGTGATAAGAAGTGTTGTGAGTAATTAGTTTGTGATATGGTAAGGTGACGCAAGAGGGTGGTCTGAGAGGGGGGTCTGAGAAGGGGGTTTCAATGTTATGACAGTGTTTTGTAGCAAGTTAAGTGTTTTATAATGAAAATTTATAAATTATATTTAAAACTATATACAATGATTAATATAGTTTTAAATATAATTTAAAATTTTAATTAAATTTTTATATTAACTATAAATTTATTTATATATAAATATGTATATATATATATATATGATTAAATTTAATTATTTTAATATAAACTAAATTATATACATATTATTTTATAATAATTTCAAAATTATTATAAAATAATGAATTTCCTGATAAAGGGATTACTTTGATAGAGTAAATCATGTAATTAATATTATACTCATTATTAAAATTAAAACTTATATTTAATAGAATAAAACTATATCTAAAAGTATCAAGAACTTTTGTGCTCATACACTAAAATATATCTAATATAAAAAAGATAAGCTAATTAAGCTGTTGAGCTCATACCCCAATTATAAAGGTTTAAATCCTTTTTTTTTAATTTTTAATAATTCATCAAAAATTATATTTATTTTTATTTTAATAATAAGAACAATAATTACAATTTCATCAACTCAAGCAGCCATTTCAAAACGTTTAAAAGCAGCTGGATATATTCAAAAGCAAGGAAATTGGGTTCCATATGAACTCAAGCCGAGGGATCGAAAGGCGGTTTTGCATGTCCGAAATGCTGCTGGAACGCCACAAAAGGAAGTCATTTTTGCATCGGATTGTTACAGGTGATGAAAAATGGATCCATTACGACAACCTCAAGCGCAAAAAGTCATATGTGAAACCCGGCCAACCAGCCAAATCAACGGAAAGCCGAATATCCATGCTCTGTATTTGGTGGGATCAGATGGGTGTGCTGCATTAAAACCGGATGATACTATCAATGGGCAACGCTACTGAACATTATTATTCCGTTTGAAGAGAGCAGTAGCCGATAAACATCCGGAATATGCGACCAGACACGAGGCAATAATTTTCCATCATGACAACGCTCGGCCCCACGTTGCTATTCCAGTTAAGAACTATTTGGAAAACAGTGCATGGCATTTTAGCCCAGACTTTGCCTCTTCTGACTACCATTTGTTTCGGTCGATGCAGAGCGCCCTCACTGAAATACGGTTGAAATCAGAGCAGAATATCAAAAATTGGCTTGATTCATTCTTTTGGGATGGGATCCACAAATTGCCAGAAAGATGGGAAAAAGTCATAACTTCAGATGGGCAATACTTTGAATAATACTATTGTACATGTTTTTCTTAAATAAAGGTTAAAATTTTGAATAAAAAAAAAACCGCACGAATTAAAATATATACCCAATAGATCATTGTTTGAGTTGTATGCGAAACCTGATAGTGGGAATTCTTGGTTATTGTTTCGCATAAGCAATGGAGAATCTTCGACATCGGTTAGTAGCTATAAATTTAGCTTTTATGTGGGAGAGATAACAGTAATGCAAGAAAAAAGATTAATCGTTTTCAAAGTTATTGTCCCATCACCTTTTGGTGATATTTAAGTGTTGAGAAAAGAGAAGATTAATAATTCCGAAGTGCAAACACGATGCGAACACGAACAAAACAGCAACAGAACTTGAAGCAATTGAGAAAAATTCACAACATATAAAAGTTGAACATATGAAAGATGAAGCATATATTATGAAATGTTTTATGAGAGCAAATTAAGAGAGTTAGATTTGCATCTGTTTAAAATAAAAGAAAATTCGGGGTGTGTAGCAAAGCATTTAAGAGAGTGATTTGTAGTATTCAAGACGACCTTTGAACCCTTGAACCCTTTGGGTTAAAAAGCTTTTGTAGTTATGCTGATAAAACAAAATAACCTGATTTGGTGCGAGATTTAAAAGGCGAGAGCGTGTAATGATTAATCAAGAGAAAGATCAAAAAATATTATTTCACAGAAAAACTTTAAAGAAAATAAATTATTAAATTATTAAATATTAAATCAAACCTCGAGTTTGAGATTATCTTACCAAATTATGATCGGGTACAAATTGATTTGTCAACTGTACTTTTAAGGCATCAGAACTATTCAAGTTTGAATTTATCAAGTAATACTACCACAACAACAACTTTGTCACCCAGCACCAACAAAGATGATGTATTTACTAACCCTAAAGGTTCAGAATTCATGAGTGCGGAGGAATCTATTGAAGCGTTCAAGCAAGATCTAATAAATATTGCAGGGTATATTGAGAGTCAACATATATTTTATAAACATTTCAAACTGGAATTTGACAAAAATTAAGAACTTAAAATTCGCTGTTCTTATGATAGCAATTTCAAGACAAAGTCTCTGGTAATTACGAGTCAGAAAGAATTTAAAATAGTGGTGAAATAGAACACGTTACAAAGTTTAACACGGATTATAAATCGAATTATGAACTACTGGATATTAGGAGAGCTAAACAAACGTAACATATGCAGACATCTTAAGAAATAATAAATAAAAATAAGAAAAATTTTCATGATTGTGTATTATTTATTATAGATACTGGTAAAATTTATTAATTTAACAGATTACTTTTTTTTTATCCATGAATTGTGTTCGCATAGAAAACCAACCCATTTTACATATACTTACTCTCTCTCTCTCTCCTACTTTTTTCACAAGGAATATATTAGGTTGCTGTATTTTAATGAGTTTCATCTCGTAGAAACCACCTTGAATGGATTTATCATGCTAATTTTTCTTATTGTAAATACTTCATCAGACCAGTTGGGTGGTCAGACCCATATTGAATTTGTTTTTGGGTGCTATTTTAACTTGCTTAAAAACAGATGATAAAAGGCTTTTGGATCTTCTTTTATTTATATCGACTGATCCAATTCTTTTTGTTCTATGTACAGAATTGTTGTATGTTTAAAGTAAGTCTTTAGGATTGTGTAACCATTTGTAGGAACAATTGAAGCTGAATTCTTTCCACATTTTATCTTTTAAAGTTCTATTGAAGCGTTTAACAATTGACGCTTTCAACACACTATACGTTGAATAGTGATTAATATTGTGTTTCTTTATCAACTCTTGAAAATTTTTATTTTAAAACTCCTTTTCATCGTCTGTTTGGAAATTAATTTATTAAAAATTGTCTACATGCCCTCCGAAACCAGCGATGACGTTTTGTTTTTTAATGGGACAGCCCAAAAATATTTTGAAAAAGTATCGATAACTGTCATTAAATATTTGTTTCCCTCGCTCTCTCGACTGCACGGTATCATTTCAACCAAGTCTGCTTGCCATAAATCATCTAATCCTATTATTTTAACTAATTTCTTCGACTTTTCAGTGCTATTTTTAAATTTCTCGTGGTGATCATAGAAAAGCGTTTTAAATTTGTTAAATAAATTAAGCATATTCACGTTTTGCGTCTCGGAATATTCACGCAGTGTATGCAAAGATACAGCACACCTTGAGAATGAACTGACAAACAAAAAGAACCTACGCGACTGGAATCCTTACTATGTAAGACAAAAAAAACTAAATGAATTGCTGAATTTAACTTTTATTTTTGTGGTCTATGCATCTTGATGGTTAATTTGGGAATGCAACTCTTTTTGTTTTCGGATTTGCAATTCGGTAACCTTGAATCTGTGGTGCAGTCATCAATCTCAAATTCCGTGATGTCTTCAGATTCATGCACTGCTATCATAGGTGTCACCTTATTTCCTTCCGCTATCACAAATCGTCTGCGTAGGCACCAGCAACACCCCCACCTCGCACTTCTTGATCTCTTGAAAACATCAAACATGCGGATGGGTGTAATGTGTGTGCTATTTAATAGGCGTGGTGGAAAGTGCTGTCGTAGAGCTGGTGCTAGCAATTTTAATTTATCTCTCTTTTCTTCTTCACACCCAAATTGTCATAAATGTTGTCATTTGTGATTCTGCCGACGGCAATTGCATTATTTATATATTTACATATTTCTGCAAATGTAGTGGGTTCATGTTTTGCTGCAACACGCAGTATTTTCTCATTCTTTTCATCCAATGCTTGGAAACATTTTTTAAATTCATTTACTATCCGAATATCGACATACTTTTTCGTCGCAAAATCATTAAAATCGTAGGGTTCCTCAATGATTTTAATTGCTTTCTGTTTTCCATCAAAATATCCATTTAATTGTAATTTCAATGACGTCTTACTTTCATCGATGAGTCTGTTAAAGCTACTATCAATATAATCCCGCACAACGATCAGTGAATTATTAAGAAAGTAATATGTATTTTTTTGTTGATTGCCTGATGTGGAGCACTTGGTTCTCCCACATTGTTAAGACATTTTCCTTCGATATCAAAAGCACCAGGGAGTAATACTTGAAATCCTTCTCAGGAGGCCCTTGAAGACAAGTTATTACACCCGATAACTGTTTTGCACTTCGCCCGAACTTGTCGGCACTCATTTTACTTATAACAACTAATCAGGTATTCTCCAGTGTTGATATATTATTTTTGCTTCGCGTAGCTCCTCTACAAAAGAGATTTTTCATTTCCGAGGTTATTATTACCTGCGCTTTGGGATGCAATCAAAAGTCGTAATCTGTCTACAAGTTCGTATGGATTATCCTAGTATATATAATCGATAGGGTTGCTAGAGTAGGCATATCAGTTGTACTTAAATAAGATTTACCAACTTTGTTTTTCAAATTTTTGGGTAGGTTTACCTTTATTACCCCTCAATTGTGAGCTACTGAAAAGTTTCTCATTAGTTCATCCATATTTTGTAAAATTTGTTAATATTGTTTTTAAATCCTCATCAGTATATCGTGATTTTTTGGGATTTTTTAAAAAAATTAACTCATACCCATCTCTTCTGCTAAAAATGTTATCATCGATAACAAAGCCATTGTTTTCGTTAATATGAAAATTTGAACTACCCACTTTGACAGTATTAAATTTGTTATCAATGGACTTGTTGAGAAATCATTTTGGTAAGCACTTAATTGCATGTTTTGCTACGGTATAATAGCCGCCTAGATCGTGCGATATCAGGCCTTTGGATTATTTTCTCTGAACATATGTAAAGTCTCAGGTCTTCAGGAATAAGCCAGCTACGATTGACGCTTTGGAAGCCAACATTACTCATGTAATCCGCGAAATACCAGTCACTATGCTCGAACGAGTCGCCCAATATTGGACCTTCCGAATGGACCACCTCAGACGTAGTCGTGGCCGATATTTACATGATGTCATTTTTAAAAAGTAGCTGTCATAAATTGTTCTTTTAACCAATAATAGAAATTTTATATATTCCTTTAAAATTTATTTATTTTATTTTACATTATAAATCAAAGCTTACGATGAATCAACCTTTATTTTCAAATTTTCTTTTTCTAGCTTAATGATTTTTTTTAGTATATGGATTAACATTCATATTTGCTTGCAAAATAAATCGTCATATGAGAAGGATATTAACTGACCAGTTTCTAATAGGTTTGCTCCTATCAGAGTTGTTCCTATCAGGGCTGTTTCTATCAAGGCTGTTTCTAACAGGGTCTGTTACTACCGGTTTCAAACTGATGTATTCACTTAAACAGCTATTCGATAAGTGAACACTCTCACAAAAACACCATCCCTTTAAATAATCTGTTAAATCGACCTTTATTTATAGCGAAATCTTTGTTAATGATCCAGAACCCATATAAAACTTTCCTGCAACTTGAACACAATTCTCGTAACTGATTGAATACATATGGGAACTTAAATAAAATGCTCCACTTTTATTATAAAAAATGTGATAAGGCGTGTGTCGGCATGCGTCTCGCGTTTTGTGTGGTGAGGTGACGGATGGTTGGGGATATTTGATAAGAGAGTGTTGTAATTAGTAGGTAATTAGTGATAAGAAGTGTTGTGAGTAATTAGTTTGTGATATGGTAAGGTGACGCAAGAGGGTGGTCTGAGAGGGGGGTCTGAGAAGGGGGTTTCAATGTTATGACAGTGTTTTGTAGCAAGTTAAGTGTTTTATAATGAAAATTTATAAATTATATTTAAAACTATATACAATGATTAATATAGTTTTAAATATAATTTAAAATTTTAATTAAATTTTTATATTAACTATAAATTTATTTATATATAAATATATACATATATATATATATATATGATTAAATTTAATTATTTTAATATAAACTAAATTATATACATATTATTTTATAATAATTTCAAAATTATTATAAAATAATGAATTTCCTGATAAAGGGATTACTTTGATAGAGTAAATCATGTAATTAATATTATACTCATTATTAAAATTAAAACTTATATTTAATAGAATAAAACTATATCTAAAAGTATCAAGAACTTTTGTGCTCATACACTAAAATATATCTCATATAAAAAAGATAAGCTAATTAAGCTGTTGAGCTCATACCCCAATTATAAAGGTTTAAATCCTTTTTTTTTAATTTTTAATAATTCATCAAAAATTATATTTATTTTTATTTTAATAATAAGAACAATAATTACAATTTCATCAACTCAAGCAGCCATTTCAAAACGTTTAAAAGCAGCTGGATATATTCAAAAGCAAGGAAATTGGGTTCCATATGAACTCAAGCCGAGGGATCGAAAGGCGGTTTTGCATGTCCGAAATGCTGCTGGAACGCCACAAAAGGAAGTCATTTTTGCATCGGATTGTTACAGGTGATGAAAAATGGATCCATTACGACAACCCCAAGCGCAAAAAGTCATATGTGAAACCCGGCCAACCAGCCAAATCAACGGAAAGCCGAATATCCATGCTCTGTATTTGGTGGGATCAGATGGGTGTGCTGCATTAAAACCGGATGATACTATCAATGGGCAACGCTACTGAACATTATTATTCCGTTTGAAGAGAGCAGTAGCCGATAAACGTCCGGAATATGCGACCAGACACGAGGCAATAATTTTCCATCATGACAACGCTCGGCCCCACGTTGCTATTCCAGTTAAGAACTATTTGGAAAACAGTGCATGGCCTTTTAGCCCAGACCTTGCCTCTTCTGACTACCATTTGTTTCGGTCGATGCAGAACGCCCTCACTGAAATACGGTTGACATCAGAGCAGAATATCAAAAATTGGCTTGATTCATTCTTGGCGCAGTTCTTTTGGGATGGGATCCACAAATTGCCAGAAAGATGGCAAAAAGTCATAACTTCAGATGGGCAATACTTTGAATAATACTATTGTACATGTTTTTCTTAAATAAAGGTTAAAATTTTGAATAAAAAAACAACCGCACGAATTGAAATATATACCCAATAGATCATTGTTTGAGTTGTATGCGAAACCTGATAATGGGAATTCTTGGTTATTGTTTCGCATAAGCAATGGAGAATCTTCGACATCGGTTAGTAGCTATAAATTTAGCTTTTATGTGGGAGAGATAACAGTAATGCAAGAAAAAAGATTAATCGTTTTAAAAGTATTTGTCCCATCACCTTTTGGTGATATTTAAGTGTTGAGAAAAGAGAAGATTAATAATTCCGAAGTGCAAACACGATGCGAACACGAACAACAACAGCAACAGAACTTGAAGCAATTGAGAAAAATTCACAACATATAAAAGTTGAACATATGAAAGATGAAGCATATATTATGAAATGTTTTATGAGAGCAAATTAAGAGAGTTAGATTTGCATCTGTTTAAAATAAAAGAAAATTCGGGGTGTGTAGCAAAGCATTTAAGAGAGTGATTTGTAGTATTCAAGACGACCTTTGAACCCTTGAACCCTTTGGGTTAAAAAGCTTTTGTAGTTATGCTGATAAAACAAAATAACCTGATTTGGTGCGAGATTTAAAAGGCGAGAGCGTGTAATGATTAATCAAGAGAAAGATCAAAAAATATTATTTCACAGAAAAACTTTAAAGAAAATAAATTATTAAATTATTAAATATTAAATCAAACCTCGAGTTTGAGATTATCTTACCAAATTATGATCGGGCACAAATTGATTTGTCAACTGTACTTTTAAGGCATCAGAACTATTCAAGTTTGAATTTATCAAGTAATACTACCACAACAACAACTTTGTCACCCAGCACCAACAAAGATGATGTATTTACTAACCCTAAAGGTTCAGAATTCATGAGTGTGGAGGAATCTATTGAAGCGTTCAAGCAAGATCTAATAAATATTGCAGGGTATATTGAGAGTCAACATATATTTTATAAACATTTCAAACTGGAATTTGACTAAAATTAAGAACTTAAAATTCGCTGTTCTTATGATAGCAATTTCAAGACAAAGTCTCTGGTAATTACGAGTCAGAAAGAATTTGAAATAGTGGTGAAATAGAACACGTTACAAAGTTTAACACGGATTATAAATCGAATTATGAACTACTAAATATTAGGAGAGCTAAACAAACGTAACATATGCAGACATCTTAAGAAATAATGAATAAAAATAAGAAAAATTTTCATGATTGTGTATTATTTATTATAGATACTGGTAAAATTTATTAATTTAACAGATTACTTTTTTTTATCCATGAATTGTGTTCGCATAGAAAACCAACCCATTTTACATATACTTACTCTCTCTCTCTCCTACTTTTTTCACAAGGAATATATTAGGTTGCTGTATTTTAATGAGTTCCATCTCGTAGAAACCACCTTGAATGGATTTATCATGCTAATTTTTCTTATTGTAAATACTTCATCAGACCAGTTGGGTGGTCAGACCCATATTGAATTTGTTTTTGGGTGCTATTTTAACTTGCTTAAAAACAGATGATAAAAGGCTTTTGGATCTTCTTTTATTTATATCGACTGATCCAATTCTTTTTGTTCTATGTACAGAATTGTTGTATGTTTAAAGTAAGTCTTTAGGATTGTGTAACCATTTGTAGGAACAATTGAAGCTGAATTCTTTCCACATTTTATCTTTTAAAGTTCTATTGAAGCGTTTAACAATTGACGCTTTCAATACACTATACGTTGAATAGTGATTAATATTGTGTTTCTTTATCAACTCTTGAAAATTTTTATTTTAAAACTCCCTTTCATCGTCTGTTTGGAAATTAATTTATTAAAAATTGTCTACATGCCCTCTGAAACCAGCGATGACGTTTTGTTTTTTAATGGGACAGCCCAAAAATATTTTGAAAAAGTATCGATAACTGTCATTAAATATTTGTGTCCCTCGCTCTCTCGACTGCACGGTATCGTTTCAACCAAGTCTGCTTGCCATAAATCATCTAATCCTATTATTTTAACTAATTTCTTCGACTTTTCAGTGCTATTTTTAAATTTCTCGTGGTGATCATAGAAAAGCGTTTTAAATTTGTTAAATAAATTAAGCATATTCACGTTTTGCGTCTCGGAATATTCACGCAGTGTATGCAAAGATACAGCACACCTTGAGAATGAACTGACAAACAAAAAGAACCTACGCGACTGGAATCCTTACTATGTAAGACAAAAAAAACTAAATGAATTGCTGAATTTAACTTTTATTTTTGTGGTCTATGCATCTTGATGGTTAATTTGGGAATGCAACTCTTTTTGTTTTCGGATTTGCAATTCGGTAACCTTGAATCTGTGGTGCAGTCATCAATCTCAAATTCCGTGATGTCTTCAGATTCATGCACTGCTATCATAGGTGTCACCTTATTTCCTTCCGCTATCACAAATCGTCTGCGTAGGCACCAGCAACACCCCCACCTCGCACTTCTTGATCTCTTGAAAACATCAAACATGCGGATGGGTGTAATGTGTGTGCTATAATAGGCGTGGTGGAAAGTGCTGTCGTAGAGCTGGTGCTAGCAATTTTAATTTATCTCTCTTTTCTTCTTCACACCCAAATTGTCATAAATGTTGTCATTTGTGATTCTGCCGACGGCAATTGCATTATTTATATATTTACATATTTCTGCAAATGTAGTGGGTTCATGTTTTGCTGCAACACGCAGTATTTTCTCATTCTTTTCATCCAATGCTTGGAAACATTTTTTAAATTCATTTATTATCCGAATATCGACATATTTTTTCGTCGCAAAATCATTAAAATCGTAGGGTTCCTCAATGATTTTAATTGCTTTCTGTTTTCCATCAAAATATCCATTTAATTGTAATTTCAATGACGTCTTACTTTCATCGATGAGTCTGTTAAAGCTACTATCAATATAATCCCGCACAACGATCAGTGAATTATTAAGAAAGTAATATGTATTTTTTTGTTGATTGCCTGATGTGGAGCACTTGGTTCTCCCACATTGTTAAGACATTTTCCTTCGATATCAAAAGCACCAGGGAGTAATACTTGAAATCCTTCTCAGGAGGCCCTTGAAGACAAGTTATTACACCCGATAACTGTTTTGCACTTCGCCCGAACTTGTCGGCACTCATTTTACTTATAACAACTAATCAGGTATTCTCCAGTGTTGATATATTATTTTTGCTTCGCGTAGCTCCTCTACAAAAGAGATTTTTCATTTCCGAGGTTATTATTACCTGCGCTTTGGGATGCAATCAAAAGTCGTAATCTGTCTACAAGTTCGTATGGATTATCCTAGTATATATAATCGATAGGGTTGCTAGAGTAGGCATATCAGTTGTACTTAAATAAGATTTACCAACTTTGTTTTTCAAATTTTTGGGTAGGTTTACCTTTATTACCCCTCAATTGTGAGCTACTGAAAAGTTTCTCATTAGTTCATCCATATTTTGTAAAATTTGTTAATATTGTTTTTAAATCCTCATCAGTATATCGTGATTTTTTGGGATTTTTTAAAAAAATTAACTCATACCCATCTCTTCTGCTAAAAATGTTATCATCGATAACAAAGCCATTGTTTTCGTTAATATGAAAATTTGAACTACCCACTTTGACAGTATTAAATTTGTTATCAATGGACTTGTTGAGAAATCATTTTGGTAAGCACTTAATTGCATGTTTTGCTACGGTATAATAGCCGCCTAGATCGTGCGATATCAGGCCTTTGGATTATTTTCTCTGAACATATGTAAAGTCTCAGGTCTTCAGGAATAAGCCAGCTACGATTGACGCTTTGGAAGCCAACATTACTCATGTAATCCGCGAAATACCAGTCACTATGCTCGAACGAGTCGCCCAATATTGGACCTTCCGAATGGACCACCTCAGACGTAGTCGTGGCCGATATTTACATGATGTCATTTTTAAAAAGTAGCTGTCATAAATTGTTCTTTTAACCAATAATAGAAATTTTATATATTCCTTTAAAATTTATTTATTTTATTTTACATTATAAATCAAAGCTTACGATGAATCAACCTTTATTTTCAAATTTTCTTTTTCTAGCTTAATGATTTTTTTTAGTATATGGATTAACATTCATATTTGCTTGCAAAATAAATCGTCATATGAGAAGGATATTAACTGACCAGTTTCTAATAGGTTTGCTCCTATCAGAGTTGTTCCTATCAGGGCTGTTTCTATCAAGGCTGTTTCTAACAGGGTCTGTTACTACCGGTTTCAAACTGATGTATTCACTTAAACAGCTATTCGATAAGTGAACACTCTCACAAAAACACCATCCCTTTAAATAATCTGTTAAATCGACCTTTATTTATAGCGAAATCTTTGTTAATGATCCAGAACCCATATAAAACTTTCCTGCAACTTGAACACAATTCTCGTAACTGATTGAATACATATCGGAACTTAAATAAAATGCTCCACTTTTATTATAAAAAATGTGATAAGGCGTGTGTCGGCATGCGTCTCGCGTTTTGTGTGGTGAGGTGACGGATGGTTGGGGATATTTGATAAGAGAGTGTTGTAATTAGTAGGTAATTAGTGATAAGAAGTGTTGTGAGTAATTAGTTTGTGATATGGTAAGGTGACGCAAGAGGGTGGTCTGAGAGGGGGGTCTGAGAAGGGGGTTTCAATGTTATGACAGTGTTTTGTAGCAAGTTAAGTGTTTTATAATGAAAATTTATAAATTATATTTAAAACTATATACAATGATTAATATAGTTTTAAATATAATTTAAAATTTTAATTAAATTTTTATATTAACTATAAATTTATTTATATATAAATATATACATATATATATATATATGATTAAATTTAATTATTTTAATATAAACTAAATTATATACATATTATTTTATAATAATTTCAAAATTATTATAAAATAATGAATTTCCTGATAAAGGGATTACTTTGATAGAGTAAATCATGTAATTAATATTATGCTCATTATTAAAATTAAAACTTATATTTAATAGAATAAAACTATATCTAAAAGTATCAAGAACTTTTGTGCTCATACACTAAAATATATCTCATATAAAAAAGATAAGCTAATTAAGCTGTTGAGCTCATACCCCAATTATAAAGGTTTAAATCCTTTTTTTTTAATTTTTAATAATTCATCAAAAATTATATTTATTTTTATTTTAATAATAAGAACAATAATTACAATTTCATCAACTCAAGCAGCCATTTCAAAACGTTTAAAAGCAGCTGGATATATTCAAAAGCAAGGAAATTGGGTTCCATATGAACTCAAGCCGAGGGATCGAAAGGCGGTTTTGCATGTCCGAAATGCTGCTGGAACGCCACAAAAGGAAGTCATTTTTGCATCGGATTGTTACAGGTGATGAAAAATGGATCCATTACGACAACCCCAAGCGCAAAAAGTCATATGTGAAACCCGGCCAACCAGCCAAATCAACGGAAAGCCGAATATCCATGCTCTGTATTTGGTGGGATCAGATGGGTGTGCTGCATTAAAACCGGATGATACTATCAATGGGCAACGCTACTGAACATTATTATTCCGTTTGAAGAGAGCAGTAGCCGATAAACGTCCGGAATATGCGACCAGACACGAGGCAATAATTTTCCATCATGACAACGCTCGGCCCCACGTTGCTATTCCAGTTAAGAACTATTTGGAAAACAGTGCATGGCCTTTTAGCCCAGACCTTGCCTCTTCTGACTACCATTTGTTTCGGTCGATGCAGAACGCCCTCACTGAAATACGGTTGACATCAGAGCAGAATATCAAAAATTGGCTTGATTCATTCTTGGCGCAGTTCTTTTGGGATGGGATCCACAAATTGCCAGAAAGATGGCAAAAAGTCATAACTTCAGATGGGCAATACTTTGAATAATACTATTGTACATGTTTTTCTTAAATAAAGGTTAAAATTTTGAATAAAAAAACAACCGCACGAATTGAAATATATACCCAATAGATCATTGTTTGAGTTGTATGCGAAACCTGATAATGGGAATTCTTGGTTATTGTTTCGCATAAGCAATGGAGAATCTTCGACATCGGTTAGTAGCTATAAATTTAGCTTTTATGTGGGAGAGATAACAGTAATGCAAGAAAAAAGATTAATCGTTTTAAAAGTATTTGTCCCATCACCTTTTGGTGATATTTAAGTGTTGAGAAAAGAGAAGATTAATAATTCCGAAGTGCAAACACGATGCGAACACGAACAACAACAGCAACAGAACTTGAAGCAATTGAGAAAAATTCACAACATATAAAAGTTGAACATATGAAAGATGAAGCATATATTATGAAATGTTTTATGAGAGCAAATTAAGAGAGTTAGATTTGCATCTGTTTAAAATAAAAGAAAATTCGGGGTGTGTAGCAAAGCATTTAAGAGAGTGATTTGTAGTATTCAAGACGACCTTTGAACCCTTGAACCCTTTGGGTTAAAAAGCTTTTGTAGTTATGCTGATAAAACAAAATAACCTGATTTGGTGCGAGATTTAAAAGGCGAGAGCGTGTAATGATTAATCAAGAGAAAGATCAAAAAATATTATTTCACAGAAAAACTTTAAAGAAAATAAATTATTAAATTATTAAATATTAAATCAAACCTCGAGTTTGAGATTATCTTACCAAATTATGATCGGGCACAAATTGATTTGTCAACTGTACTTTTAAGGCATCAGAACTATTCAAGTTTGAATTTATCAAGTAATACTACCACAACAACAACTTTGTCACCCAGCACCAACAAAGATGATGTATTTACTAACCCTAAAGGTTCAGAATTCATGAGTGTGGAGGAATCTATTGAAGCGTTCAAGCAAGATCTAATAAATATTGCAGGGTATATTGAGAGTCAACATATATTTTATAAACATTTCAAACTGGAATTTGACTAAAATTAAGAACTTAAAATTCGCTGTTCTTATGATAGCAATTTCAAGACAAAGTCTCTGGTAATTACGAGTCAGAAAGAATTTGAAATAGTGGTGAAATAGAACACGTTACAAAGTTTAACACGGATTATAAATCGAATTATGAACTACTAAATATTAGGAGAGCTAAACAAACGTAACATATGCAGACATCTTAAGAAATAATGAATAAAAATAAGAAAAATTTTCATGATTGTGTATTATTTATTATAGATACTGGTAAAATTTATTAATTTAACAGATTACTTTTTTTTATCCATGAATTGTGTTCGCATAGAAAACCAACCCATTTTACATATACTTACTCTCTCTCTCTCCTACTTTTTTCACAAGGAATATATTAGGTTGCTGTATTTTAATGAGTTCCATCTCGTAGAAACCACCTTGAATGGATTTATCATGCTAATTTTTCTTATTGTAAATACTTCATCAGACCAGTTGGGTGGTCAGACCCATATTGAATTTGTTTTTGGGTGCTATTTTAACTTGCTTAAAAACAGATGATAAAAGGCTTTTGGATCTTCTTTTATTTATATCGACTGATCCAATTCTTTTTGTTCTATGTACAGAATTGTTGTATGTTTAAAGTAAGTCTTTAGGATTGTGTAACCATTTGTAGGAACAATTGAAGCTGAATTCTTTCCACATTTTATCTTTTAAAGTTCTATTGAAGCGTTTAACAATTGACGCTTTCAATACACTATACGTTGAATAGTGATTAATATTGTGTTTCTTTATCAACTCTTGAAAATTTTTATTTTAAAACTCCCTTTCATCGTCTGTTTGGAAATTAATTTATTAAAAATTGTCTACATGCCCTCTGAAACCAGCGATGACGTTTTGTTTTTTAATGGGACAGCCCAAAAATATTTTGAAAAAGTATCGATAACTGTCATTAAATATTTGTGTCCCTCGCTCTCTCGACTGCACGGTATCGTTTCAACCAAGTCTGCTTGCCATAAATCATCTAATCCTATTATTTTAACTAATTTCTTCGACTTTTCAGTGCTATTTTTAAATTTCTCGTGGTGATCATAGAAAAGCGTTTTAAATTTGTTAAATAAATTAAGCATATTCACGTTTTGCGTCTCGGAATATTCACGCAGTGTATGCAAAGATACAGCACACCTTGAGAATGAACTGACAAACAAAAAGAACCTACGCGACTGGAATCCTTACTATGTAAGACAAAAAAAACTAAATGAATTGCTGAATTTAACTTTTATTTTTGTGGTCTATGCATCTTGATGGTTAATTTGGGAATGCAACTCTTTTTGTTTTCGGATTTGCAATTCGGTAACCTTGAATCTGTGGTGCAGTCATCAATCTCAAATTCCGTGATGTCTTCAGATTCATGCACTGCTATCATAGGTGTCACCTTATTTCCTTCCGCTATCACAAATCGTCTGCGTAGGCACCAGCAACACCCCCACCTCGCACTTCTTGATCTCTTGAAAACATCAAACATGCGGATGGGTGTAATGTGTGTGCTATAATAGGCGTGGTGGAAAGTGCTGTCGTAGAGCTGGTGCTAGCAATTTTAATTTATCTCTCTTTTCTTCTTCACACCCAAATTGTCATAAATGTTGTCATTTGTGATTCTGCCGACGGCAATTGCATTATTTATATATTTACATATTTCTGCAAATGTAGTGGGTTCATGTTTTGCTGCAACACGCAGTATTTTCTCATTCTTTTCATCCAATGCTTGGAAACATTTTTTAAATTCATTTATTATCCGAATATCGACATATTTTTTCGTCGCAAAATCATTAAAATCGTAGGGTTCCTCAATGATTTTAATTGCTTTCTGTTTTCCATCAAAATATCCATTTAATTGTAATTTCAATGACGTCTTACTTTCATCGATGAGTCTGTTAAAGCTACTATCAATATAATCCCGCACAACGATCAGTGAATTATTAAGAAAGTAATATGTATTTTTTTGTTGATTGCCTGATGTGGAGCACTTGGTTCTCCCACATTGTTAAGACATTTTCCTTCGATATCAAAAGCACCAGGGAGTAATACTTGAAATCCTTCTCAGGAGGCCCTTGAAGACAAGTTATTACACCCGATAACTGTTTTGCATTTCGCCCGAACTTGTCGGTACTCATTTTACTTATAACAACTAATCAGGTATTCTCCAGTGTTGATATATTATTTTTGCTTCGCGTAGCTCCTCTACAAAAGAGATTTTTCATTTCCGAGGTTATTATTACCTGCGCTTTGGGATGCAATCAAAAGTCGTAATCTGTCTACAAGTTCGTATGGATTATCCTAGTATATATAATCGATAGGGTTGCTAGAGTAGGCCATATCAGTTGTACTTAAATAAGATTTACCAACTTTGTTTTTCAAATTTTTAGGTAGGTTTACCTTTATTACCCCTCAATTGTGAGCTACTGAAAAGTTTCTCATTAGTTCATCCATATTTTGTAAAATTTGTTAATATTGTTTTTAAATCCTCATCAGTATATCGTGATTTTTTGGGATTTTTTAAAAAAATTAACTCATACCCATCTCTTCTGCTAAAAATGTTATCATCGATAACAAAGCCATTGTTTTCGTTAATATGAAAATTTGAACTACCCACTTTGACAGTATTAAATTTGTTATCAATGGACTTGTTGAGAAATCATTTTGGTAAGCACTTAATTGCGATATCAGGCCTTTGGATTATTTTCTCTGAACATATGTAAAGTCTCAGGTCTTCAGGAATAAGCCAGCTACGATTGACGCTTTGGAAGCCAACATTACTCATGTAATCCGCGAAATACCAGTCACTATGCTCGAACGAGTCGCCCAATATTGTACCTTCCGAATGGACCACCTCAGACGTAGTCGTGGCCGATATTTACATGATGTCATTTTTAAAAAGTAGCTGCCATAAATTGTTCTTTTAACCAATAATAGAAATTTTATATATTCCTTTAAAATTTATTTATTTTATTTTACATTATAAATCAAAGCTTACGATGAATCAACCTTTATTTTCAAATTTTCTTTTTCTAGCTTAATGATTTTTTTTAGTATATGGATTAACATTCATATTTGCTTGCAAAATAAATCGTCATATGAGAAGGATATTAACTGACCAGTTTCTAATAGGTTTGCTCCTATCAGAGTTGTTCCTATCAGGGCTGTTTCTATCAAGGCTGTTTCTAACAGGGTCTGTTACTACCGGTTTCAAACTGATGTATTCACTTAAACAGCTATTCGATAAGTGAACACTCTCACAAAAACACCATCCCTTTAAATGATCTGTTAAATCGACCTTTATTTATAGCGAAATCTTTGTTAATGATCCAGAACCCATATAAAACTTTCCTGCAACTTGAACACAATTCTCGTAACTGATTGAATACATATCGGAACTTAATTAAAATGCTCCACTTTTATTATAAAAAATGTGATAAGGCGTGTGTCGGCATGCGTCTCGCGTTTTGTGTGGTGAGGTGACGGATGGTTGGGGATATTTGATAAGAGAGTGTTGTAATTAGTAGGTAATTAGTGATAAGAAGTGTTGTGAGTAATTAGTTTGTGATATGGTAAGGTGACGCAAGAGGGTGGTCTGAGAGGGGGGTCTGAGAAGGGGGTTTCAATGTTATGACAGTGTTTTGTAGCAAGTTAAGTGTTTTATAATGAAAATTTATAAATTATATTTAAAACTATATACAATGATTAATATAGTTTTAAATATAATTTAAAATTTTAATTAAATTTTTATATTAACTATAAATTTATTTATATATAAATATATATATATATATATATATATGATTAAATTTAATTATTTTAATATAAACTAAATTATATACATATTATTTTATAATAATTTCAAAATTATTATAAAATAATGAATTTCCTGATAAAGGGATTACTTTGATAGAGTAAATCATGTAATTAATATTATACTCATTATTAAAATTAAAACTTATATTTAATAGAATAAAACTATATCTAAAAGTATCAAGAACTTTTGTGCTCATACACTAAAATATATCTAATATAAAAAAGATAAGCTAATTAAGCTGTTGAGCTCATACCCCAATTATAAAGGTTTAAATCCTTTTTTTTTAATTTTTAATAATTCATCAAAAATTATATTTATTTTTATTTTAATAATAAGAACAATAATTACAATTTCATCAACTCAAGCAGCCATTTCAAAACGTTTAAAAGCAGCTGGATATATTCAAAAGCAAGGAAATTGGGTTCCATATGAACTCAAGCCGAGGGATCGAAAGGCGGTTTTGCATGTCCGAAATGCTGCTGGAACGCCACAAAAGGAAGTCATTTTTGCATCGGATTGTTACAGGTTATGAAAAATGGATCCATTACGACAACCTCAAGCGCAAAAAGTCATATGTGAAACCCGGCCAACCAGCCAAATCAACGGAAAGCCGAATATCCATGCTCTGTATTTGGTGGGATCAGATGGGTGTGCTGCATTAAAACCGGATGATACTATCAATGGGCAACGCTACTGAACATTATTATTCCGTTTGAAGAGAGCAGTAGCCGATAAACATCCGGAATATGCGACCAGACACGAGGCAATAATTTTCCATCATGACAACGCTCGGCCCCACGTTGCTATTCCAGTTAAGAACTATTTGGAAAACAGTGCATGGCATTTTAGCCCAGACTTTGCCTCTTCTGACTACCATTTGTTTCGGTCGATGCAGAGCGCCCTCACTGAAATACGGTTGACATCAGAGCAGAATATCAAAAATTGGCTTGATTCATTCTTTTGGGATGGGATCCACAAATTGCCAGAAAGATGGGAAAAAGTCATAACTTCAGATGGGCAATACTTTGAATAATACTATTGTACATGTTTTTCTTAAATAAAGGTTAAAATTTTGAATAAAAAAAAACCGCACGAATTAAAATATATACCCAATAGATCATTGTTTGAGTTGTATGCGAAACCTGATAGTGGGAATTCTTGGTTATTGTTTCGCATAAGCAATGGAGAATCTTCGACATCGGTTAGTAGCTATAAATTTAGCTTTTATGTGGGAGAGATAACAGTAATGCAAGAAAAAAGATTAATCGTTTTCAAAGTTATTGTCCCATCACCTTTTGGTGATATTTAAGTGTTGAGAAAAGAGAAGATTAATAATTCCGAAGTGCAAACACGATGCGAACACGAACAAAACAGCAACAGAACTTGAAGCAATTGAGAAAAATTCACAACATATAAAAGTTGAACATATGAAAGATGAAGCATATATTATGAAATGTTTTATGAGAGCAAATTAAGAGAGTTAGATTTGCATCTGTTTAAAATAAAAGAAAATTCGGGGTGTGTAGCAAAGCATTTAAGAGAGTGATTTGTAGTATTCAAGACGACCTTTGAACCCTTGAACCCTTTGGGTTAAAAAGCTTTTGTAGTTATGCTGATAAAACAAAATAACCTGATTTGGTGCGAGATTTAAAAGGCGAGAGCGTGTAATGATTAATCAAGAGAAAGATCAAAAAATATTATTTCACAGAAAAACTTTAAAGAAAATAAATTATTAAATTATTAAATATTAAATCAAACCTCGAGTTTGAGATTATCTTACCAAATTATGATCGGGTACAAATTGATTTGTCAACTGTACTTTTAAGGCATCAGAACTATTCAAGTTTGAATTTATCAAGTAATACTACCACAACAACAACTTTGTCACCCAGCACCAACAAAGATGATGTATTTACTAACCCTAAAGGTTCAGAATTCATGAGTGCGGAGGAATCTATTGAAGCGTTCAAGCAAGATCTAATAAATATTGCAGGGTATATTGAGAGTCAACATATATTTTATAAACATTTCAAACTGGAATTTGACAAAAATTAAGAACTTAAAATTCGCTGTTCTTATGATAGCAATTTCAAGACAAAGTCTCTGGTAATTACGAGTCAGAAAGAATTTGAAATAGTGGTGAAATAGAACACGTTACAAAGTTTAACACGGATTATAAATCGAATTATGAACTACTGGATATTAGGAGAGCTAAACAAACGTAACATATGCAGACAT
>OU026154.1:49791940-49948390 GCA_907269105.1 Volucella inanis
GTAGTAGTTCTATAATAAATATAGAAATAAAGTTAAAAAGTGACTGTAAGAATAGTCGAAAGACATAGTTTTAAGTATTAGGGTTAACTTAGAGTTCCCGCATGGTGCCAGTAAGCTAGTATAAGATAAATTTTAAGTTAATTAAGCTAATTTTTCTCTAGCATATAAGAGTTAATTAATGAATTCATTTAAAAATGGTTAAAAATTATAATGTTTTATATAACGTAAAGTTCCTCTTTGTTAATCTTTAAATCATATTTACCCTTTTCTTTAATTTCTATCCTATCAAACCATGTATTGCTTTAAGATTCTCATATACTGGATTAGCTTTGTAATATACTAATTTGTATTTACGCACTCTTTCATCGTACTTATATAAAATACTTGAATTCAACATACCACTTAATTTAATGGAGTTTGTCGCTTTTGTTTCCTCTTCAAGAACCGTCGTTTAAATTACCACACAATAATATAACATTCCTATACAAATAGTCTTTCTATTCAAATTCGATCAGTGTTTCTTTTAAAATACTTTCCACATGGTGCCGAAACCCAAGAGAAAGGCGATAAAAATATGGAAATACCATATTTGTACATTTAAATCATTAAATTTAAAGTTATTTTTCAAGTTGTGAAAGAGTTTTCTGCTCGCGCAGCCTACAGGACCCAAGTAGCGAAGATCGTTAAATTCACCAGTAAATTTCTTGGATCGGAAGAATCTCAGCTAAGCATCGAAGAAAAATTCGATGATATCGAAGAGGAACTCATGATATATATTAAACGCCTGACTGCAGCTTATGAGTGTCTTTTAACTATTAATAAGTAAATTCTTGATCAGAAGCTTATAAAGGACGACGACATGAAAAGGGAGCTTGAGAAATTTGCTTTCGCTTTGCATGATTGCTCGCTTAAATTTGGGCAACAGTACACGAAAATACTAATTGTGCGCCGACAGACAAATTCAGTTATTTGGAGCCTTTGTTGGTTGGAAGTGCAAAAAAAAAAATTATTGCATGCTCCCATTCTGCAGGAGCAATATGGTGATACAAAGCGGCTTATCGACAAGCAAATGCAAAAGCTTATCTCATTCCTCCTATTAATTCAAAGACAGATATTACAGGTTTGCGGAATCTGTACAATTTCATTACAACCTGCAGTCGCACTCTTACATCGTTGCACATACCAACGTTAGATTAGATTCGTTAGAATCCGTCTTACCCCGTTGTCTACCCACCGATCTTCTTGTGGACTATTTTCGCACAATGGAAGGAAATAATGATTGTTCATCAGCCAAAACAATGCAAAAAAGTATCTCTACTCTTTCTAATAGTGGAGATAAACAGATACAGAACAAATGAATTTTTTAAAGACAGACGTGGAATCACTAGAAAGAAGTAGAGTACAGAGAATGTTCAAAATATTGGGAACACTGCAAACATTTCACTAAAAGCGCATATAATTGAAGATAAAACGATTAATCTACTAAATATCTTCTAAAATTCTTTTCAGCTCTGGTTTTGTTATGTTATAAACGATAAATGTATATTTTTTTTAATAAATCTTCCGTTACTCCCATATTTTCCAATAAATATCCGTTCATTTCCATTTATTGATGCATTTATCGATTTGGTATGTCGCGAGTCTTCTACTTCTAATTAGTGAAATAAGCTTTACAAGTATTTAAACACTTTCGAAACATAATTTCACACTTAACTTCTAACTATTTAAAAGAAAATCGGTAAGTCGAAGTAAAAGTTAAGTGTTAAGGTGGGGGAATAAAAAATAATTAAGTTTTTTTTTTTTTTTTTGAAAGAGTGCAATGGGTCGGAAATCAGATGTCTCTGAGCACAAAAAAGTTTAAATAGCAACTTTGATAAAATTTAAAACTTTTTCTTACCGTGAAATTGGAAGAAAAGTAGGTGTATCCTGCCGAACTGTGTCCAGAATGGCCCAAAAACTCGAAAGTGGACAATCGCCAACATCGAATAATCGAAGTAACTCTGCGGAAAAACAGACGATGTTTTCATTGTGATAAGCGTGGACTTTGTTCTTGTTCTTGTGTCGTGTCCAAAATGTAAAGAAAAACACATGTCATTGATGGGCGACCCTTCCTACCCACTGTAATTTCAGAAACTTGTGTAGCTCAACATGTTTTTGACGTTTGCCCGTATAATTCAGATTTTCAAAATTCAATCGTCTTTTTGAAGGCGGCTCGGGGTATAGCCGCAGCTCCGTACAGCAAAAACAAAAAACATTTCAATTCGCCTAATAATCGACGGCGGCAGACAAGTCTTCTACATTAGGGAGAGTTTGGTTGCTAAACTAAACCCTATTTGTACTGGATACGTCAACATCTCAGTGATACCATTTGGTCTCTATTCAAGCAATTGAAAAAAAGAATTAATCTCCATAAAAAGCCAGTTTCGCAATAAATATCTAGAGCTAGAAGCATTGTGCCTGACATATGTGTGGACGTATTGTATGCTCCTGCCCTGTATACCATGGCCTTCAATTAACTGATTCCAAACATGTCGACATCGAATCAGAGGAAGAACCCGGTATTGTAATTGGTTCCGACTTTTGCTGGAGTGACGTAAACAAAGTATGATTTCATCTGCCTTGACAAATGTAGAGATAATTCTCTTCTCTTTTCTACTACCTTCTTTGCACGATGACGATATAATATCATTTTGGTCTTTAGAAGCCATTGGAATTCAAAGTGAAGACGTTGAAAATGAATGCAGATGATGAATTAATTAGTTAATGCATTACGAAAAAGGGCCAGCGATAGAAAGCTACATTACCATGGAAAAAGCCTGGCATACTTTTAGGCAACAACAAAAAGAATGCGGAGATATATGCTTACTAGCCGGTTGTCCCTGCAAAGTTTGATACAAAAGTTGATTGCAGATGGAATTGCTGAGCCAGTTCTGAAAGGTAAGCCTTCTTATATTGTATTTTATCTCCCGACAGACCTATTTACAACTCTAAAAGCACAACTACAATCTGTGCGAATCTGCTACCGAATATATTATAGGTCCTACTAAATTTTGCTGATGTGATTTTTTCAAATGAAAATGACTGTGACCGTAACCGTTTTATTTGGCACTCTTTTTTGGAATCGTCCAGTCAGAATCACGAATACGAAGACTACAGAATGACGAGGATCACTTTTGGCGTGAAATGTAGTCTATTTCTTTTAGTTGCAACTTTAAGACTGCACTCTACTCGCAAAGGAAAACAGTCTGCTCATACATGTGAGATGTTAAAGGATAGTTTTTATAAGCACCACATGGTACTGAGTGTCAATACAGAAGACGAAGGTGAACAAGTTAGCAAAGAAGCATAACCCTAAGGAAATTCAACTCCAATAGTCCGCTCATCCGTAAGTCTCTTGGTTTTAGTGATACGCCAGCAATGCAAAAACTGTTAGGCCTTAGATGATTTGTATTCGGTGATGAATTATCAGTGCCCTTAGAATCAGTTGAAAGACCTATCACTTCTAAGAAAAACAAGGGCACGAAACGAATTGTTTTCCAAACTATAGCGAGATTTTTTGATCCTTTAGATTTGGAAGAAAAAATTATTGTGGAATAAAGATCTTACTTCTTATTTACTGACTGAGTGGGAAACCAGTGTACAAAGTATGATAAGCACTTGGGATTAATACTGCTAGCCTACTTCAAATACACATATTTGGGGCAGCAGCCTACGTTGAAATAATGTTAAATTCAGGAGAAAACGACAGAGTAGCTCCATTAAAACAACATCAAACCAAAGAGCTTACGTTGCCAAAGCTGAAACTAACTGCCGCGTTAATTGCATCTCGGTTGCGCTCATATCAAAAGAAATATTTAAAGGTCTCTGTTTATAGATTTCACCTATGGACGAATTCAAAAATCACTTTAAATTGGATCCAAGGGGAATCCAATGCAAAGTCGAGTTGCGGAAATCCATCGTCATACATCAATCATAGACTGGCATTATTGCTCTGGAAAAGAAAACGCAGCGTATCTTCTGACAAGAGATAAAACTGACGAAGCGCTATTCTCTTTCGATTTTTGAGCACATGGACCAGCATAAATGAAGGATGACAAATATTACCAATAAAGATAATGATAAGAACTTTAATCCGGTGAAATTTAGGACATTTGGAAAAAAAGGATGAAGTACACTAGCATCTTGCGGAAGCGATAGCGTATGGAATACATGCAACTTCTACGTTCATTTAAAGATGTTCCACAAAAATTAAAAAAAGAGCTCTGTTATTCAAAAATAATATCATTTTCTTTGAAAAATTTTATAAAATTATTATATTTTTCTTCAAATTAGGGACATGTCAGATTATTACAAAAACCAGTAAAATATTCCTCAAGTAATTTTTTATAAATTTTTTCCATCGTTTATTTCTTTTCCTTTATTAAATAGTTAAATAAAAACCAAAATTTTCAATCCAGCTTTCATTGCAATATATTTTTTTAAAGCAATCAAATCTTGAAAAATGTGTTTCAAGTTGGTTTTATCTTGAGTTAATAAAATAATATAGTTTACATTATCGCTAAGCAACTGCTTAGGAATCTTAGAATAAGTTTTACTTAAATAAAAGCAAGAAATATTATTACGTCTTTCATATGCAATATAATTAGAAATTATGTTTTCAGATTTAGTAGAAATGTCTTTAGATACTATAACTGAATGAAAACGAATTTCTGCTGGATTAGGGAGTGAATCTAATGCCGTGTTTTAAATTTTAAGTTTTGAAAGGTCTTTATGGTTACAAATTTAACAATTTTTTTTACGGATTTTACTAATAAATATTTTCGAAAACATGATACAAAAGGTTTTAGAGCGATATCTTAATTTTAAAATTATTTTTTAGCGTATAAAGCGAAAGAGCATGTTCCGACGCTCGACTGTGTTTCGATAATCTCAATTCCCCACCTGTTTTTAATATCTGCTTCGATCTGATTCACTCATACTATGAAGTATGAAGGAGACAGAAAATACCGTTAGGATATCTTTTTATATTGTAACATACATTTCGATTGTTATTACACAACGTGTTAGTCTATAAGCAACGTTTAGATAAAAAAATATTATCGATTGTAAATTGAAATATGGATAAAAAAAGGAAATAGAGAAAGCAATAAACGAACGATTTAGTGGAAATAGGTATACTGGTGAACAGAGTAAGGACTTTGCAAGTGCCTCAGCGGCCAAGTTACAAAAATCTGGAGATTTTGCTGTTTCTATCGAGCCAACATTGCAGTACTGTATTGTGCACATTAGTTCCACTACTTGTTGTAGAGTATTTTAAAATGTTAAATGTGTAACAACGATGTAAAATTTTCAAAAGCAAACGAAAAAGAATTAGGTTTTGCACTTTGTGTTATTTGCGGTGTTAATATTGAGGCTATTAGGTGTGGGAATATCTGGCATTAAACATTTCTGAAATTTTATGGATTTACCATCTATTTCCAATACTACTTTCTACCACTGGTTGACAATATCAAAATTGCCGTTGATTCTGTTGTCAAGATCGTTCTAAATAAAGCTACAGACTTTAAACAAAGCTGCTGCCAAAACCGAAAATGTATTGACAGTTTCAGACGATTAATCTTTTGCAAAGCGTAATTTTATTTCTTAGACGGGCATTACTTCATTGATTGGAGAATATTCTGGAAAAGTAATCGACATCGTGGTCAAGAGAAAATTTTCTAAGAAGTGTTCTCTTTGGGTCGAAATTTTAGAATAGAATATGAAATTAAGTGAACATGATGAAAATTGTCAAATTAATCATGATGGTTCTGCTGGCAAATTGGAATGGTTTCAAAGATCTGAGGATATTCACGAGGCAAAATATAAATACTGGGTCTTAGCGGTTTGCTAAGAGATGGCGGAACATGTATTATTCCATTGTTATTATTCCGTTGGAACATGCGTTGGAAAGCTACTGTCATTGTACGTCATTTCAGTACATGTCATTCATTTGAAGCTTAAACAGCAATAATTTTTTTTTGCGGGGAGTTCTTCTTCATTACTTTAATATGAAGAAAACTGCTGCCGAAAGTCATCGTATTTTGGTGGAAGTTTATGGTGTGGTGAATATGCGCTAGCTGAGCGAACGTGCCAAAAGTGGTTATTTTGGCTTCGAAGACGATGAACGTCCTGGGCAACCAAAAAAGTTTGAAGATGAAGAACTGGAAGCATTACTCTATGAAGATTGTTGCAAAACACAAGAAGGGCTCGCAGAATCATTGGGTGTCACTCAAGCAGCCATTTCAAAACGTTTAAAAGCAGCTGGATATATTCAAAAGCAAGGAAATTGCGTTCCACATGAACTCAAGCCGAGAGACGTCGAAAGGCAGTTTTGCATGTCCGAAATGCTGCTGGAAAGCCACAAAAGGAAATCATTTTTGCATCGGATTGTTACTGGTGATGAAAAATGGATCCATTACGACAACCCCAAGCGCAAAAAATCATATGTGAAACCCGGCCAACCAGCCAAATCAACGGCAAAGCCGAATATCCATGACGCGAAGGTAATGCTCTGTATTTGGTGGGATCAGATGGGTGTGCTGTACTATGAACTGCTAAAACCGGGTGAAACTATTAATGGACAACGCTACCGAACACAATTAATCCGTTTAAAGAGAGCAGTAGCCGAAAAACGCCCGGAATATGCGACCAGACACGAGGCAATAATTTTCCATTATGACAACGCTCGGCCCCACGTTGATATTCCGGTTAAGAACTATTTGGAAAATAGTGGATGGGAAGTCTTACCCCACCCGCCTTATAGCCCAGACCTTGCCCCTTCTGAATCCCATTTGTTCCGGTCGATGCAAAACGCCCTCACTGAAATACGGTTCACATCAGAGCAGAATATCCAAAATTGGCTTGATTCATTCTTGGCTGCCAAGCCGGCGCAGTTCTTTTGGGATGAGATCCACAAACTACCAGAAAGATAGGAAAAAGTCATAGCTTCAGATAGGCAATACTTTGAATAATACTATTGTACATGTTTTTCTTAAATAAACGTTCAAAATTTGAAAAAAAAAAAACTGCACGAAAATAATTATATACCCAATATTATATAGGTGATGGAGATTCTAAAGCCTTCAAAACATTATCAGAGGCTCAGCCGTATGGTCCGGGTTTTACAATTGTGAAAAAATAATGTGTTTCGCACGTAAAAAAACGATTATTCAGAAGCGCAAAAAAGGGAGAAAAGCATATATTGCACAAAAAAAAAAAAAAAAAAAAAACGAACTAGATAAGAAGGATAAAAAAAGACTCACAAAAAAAAAAACTGCGAAATTAACTAATAAACTAATGTCAAATTAATCCACCTATTATGGTTTGGCGATAAAACGTACTTCTGAATCTAGAGAAAATATATATATATATATGAAATTTTTACCGCAAGATTTCAACAGACAAAAACCCTCAGTTTTGTCCAGTTGGCAGCTGGCGAATTAAAAAAATTATAAGCGTGCTCCACCTCTTGATGAAGAAGCGCAGGAAATTCTCAAGCCAATTTACGAAGATATTTAACTCCTGATGATTTACTAAAACGGTGTTTAGGGAACAACACTTAAAAAAATAATAAAAAATTAAATGGTTGTGTTTGAAATTATATCCCTACAAAATTATCATTGAGATTGCTGCTCACACTGCTGCTTGTGTATTTAACGAAGATTTATGTAGCGTATTAAAAATAATGCAAGTGTTAGGCGTCACAATTGGACCTGCAGCCTCAAGCCATGCCGACATGTGCGACCGACAGGGTATACGAGTAGCGAACCTTCGAAGCACTGAAGCTTCCAAAGAGATCAGGACAGCTTGGAGAGAAGAAAAAACTATGCTGCAAGAGAAGTATGAGCAGGAGGAAGGTCTTATGTACGGTTCGGGCATAGCAGATTAGAAAGGTATATAGTTTTTCTTTAAAAATTGCCCTATAATTTAAACGCGATTTTCTAGAAACCATGGCCCTTATTCCGGTTGTCACCTCACATGCCATGTGACGTGAGAGAACGGACGTTGTTACCCTGGGTGACAACTGTCGGTATATGTCGACAAAAATCGAGAGTCGTAGTATTTTCGTTCTCACTTACATCGTCACGAAGTGACAATTTTAGTCGGTAGGAAACTTTTAGTGAGAAGAAATATGGAGAACGAGAAAACGTAAGTAAAGCGGTATTCTAATAGAAATTATAATACAGTTGCTCATTATTTTTAATTAAAGAGTTAAGGTAACAAATAAAAAACAATTTGAACGCTTTGTTCTTATCATGGAGCAGAACGTGGACGTGGCCAGAGGATTGCAATTTGCCGGAGGATTCAACACTGATAAAGTCAAATATAACGGTGTGTGGCAGGAGATAGCCACAACTTTGAATAGTTTAGGATCTCCTGTTCGGACAACCACTGCTTGGCAAAAGGTACTTTTAACGTAACAAAGTTTGTAGAAATGTTAATCTTAAATATGTTTAGGTGTGGATTGACTACAAATTAAAAATAAAAAAAAAAAAATAGAAAAAACAATAGAAAAGAACGATCTGCAACAGGAGGCGGACCAAATAAGATACAATATATTTCCCCTCTGGAGGAATCTATTGCAAAATTATTAAAATTCGACAAAACTGTCGATCAAAGTGGGAGGACGATAGGGATACCACAGAGCAGTCCTCAAGAAGTCGGGATAAATTATGATGCATTAATTCCTCAAGAAACAGGTGAACCATCCCTTCAAGAAGAATCGAATACATCTTATACTCACCACGAGTCACACCACTTTACTCCACGAAAGGCTCCAAAGAGGCTGAAAGAGAATGACTACAAGAAACATTTATTGGAGAAGCAAACGAGTTATTTAAAAGAATTTGTCGCGAGACAGAGGAAATTTCCAAATATATAAAAAAAAAAACATATATATTAAAAGAAGAAAAATTAAAAATATATAAGGATATGCAGAAAAAAAAGAACGATTAATGCAGAAAAGCTAAAATTAAAAATAGAAACTTTAGATTATAAGAAAATGAAATTAGACTTGCTAGAAAAGGCAAAGTAAGACGCTGGCAATATATTTTTGTTTTTTAATTTTATTAAGTTATTATTACATTAAGAAAATTATTTAGTTTTGAAATTATTTTTTTGTTATATATCTGAATTCAAAAAATAAAGTTAAATAGTTATTAAATTAGAAGTTTTGATGGTAACTGGTAAATAAAAATTAATTTGCTTTTACATATACATATCTATATTAGCGACATTACAGAATTGAGTTCATAATGTTTATTCTTATATTGTTAGCACTTTCTTTATTATCGTAATTTCCTCGCTATCATTAATTTCTTCTGGTGCGACTTCAGTGTCTTCCATTTCAACATTATATTTAATTCTCAGATCATGAAGAGCGCAACACATTAACTATTTGGGTTGCTTTTTCGGGTTTATAATTTAACTCTCGAGCTCCTAAAAGACATCGAAATGTATTTTTCAATAACCCAATTGTTCTTTCAATAATGCTTCGGGTCTTAGCGTGAATATCATTGAATCTTCCCTCACGAGTATTGGTTTCCCTACAATCAGCTCTGAATGGAGTTATTAAAAAAAGGCTTCAATCGGTACCCTGCATCCCCTAAATAAATTTATACGAGATGTATTCAAAATAACTACATTTTTTATAAATAGACTTACCTAAAGCCCAACTATTTCGTTCGCCGTTGTTAAATTCTCTCTCCAATACATTATGCAGTTCGCTGCATTTACAAATGTTATTCTCATCTTATGATCACAAACCTGAATTACTCAAAATATATGTGAATTATTTCTATTAGATAACATTTTTAAAACATACATTTAGTCTGTGGTACCCTTTCCTATTATAATATAAATGCTGAATTGAATGCTTCGGAGAAATAATTTTCACATGTGTGCCGTCGACACAACCAATGACACCAGGAAATCCACATTTTTCAAAAAAAAAAGCCAGCTTATTTTGTGTTCTCTCGTCTTCCTCCGGGAATTTAATTAAATCTGCGCAAATTTCATCTTCGAAAATATTTAAAACTGCGCTGCAAATTTTGGAACATGTATATTGAGACACGCCCACATTAAAGTCGTTCCCATTTCGCTTTTGGTAACTTCCTTCTGCGAAGAAACGAAGTGCTGCCGTTAATTTAATAATGGGAAGGACGCCAAAGCATCTTGTAACAGGTCTAGTTTTACCATTGAGTTATGTTAAGGAGAAAATTAAAAGCTTCCTTGGAAACTCTAAAATATCTGACAAACCTGAAAATTAATATATTTTTCAAACTAATAAATTGTTAATAATTTTGCAAATACATTGTATCCGGCATATCCAAGGGATTTGAATTGTCTCTGATTTTTCGCCTCCTTAATGTTAAATTTCGACTTCTCTCTTACTCACAATTCTACTGAACTCATTTTTAATTAACACTTTTCATTAGCAACTTTAAAATCTCAAACGTCTATAAGATCTATAGATCACACTTTTTATTCAATTCACTTTTAGAACTTCAAACGTTGAAACAATCGTCAATGTCATGTCAATCACAAGTGAGGTGACATGACTGACAGGTTTGTCACTGAAGTGAGGTGACAACCATGTTTTTTAGGGTTGCGGGCTCGATTTAAGAAAAACTACTCGAGCAATTGCTTTGATTTTCAAATATGTTATTGTACATATTTTTGGGTATCACATGAACTAGAATTGTTTAGATTGGTAAAAATAATTCCGGTTTTCATCCGTAATTTCACCCTTAAATTAATAATTATTTTTTTTCGAAAATTATCTTTTGACAAAAAAAAATTTTTTTGTTCATGCTATAGTCACTTCAAAAATTATTATTTTTTTTAAATCATCCAGTCGCCCAAAATCATGCCCGCAGTAATTTTTTAATGTTTATTTTTTCTAAAAAAATCCTCATGTCAAAAATGAAATTTAAAAAACTAAAAAAATTGTTTTTATAATATTTGAACGTCAATAAACATACAATTTTTTTTAACCGTAACCAGAAAGACCCCTTAAGTCATATTTTTTACATATTTTATTAAATTCTTCAATAATACATACTTTCTTAAAATCTATATTGATAAGAAGTTTTTGAGCAAATTATTACATCAGTATGATGAATTTCCGTAACAATGTTTAATAAAACATCAGTTTTTATTACATTTTGAAACAAATCATTTAGCCCTCTGGCTGGTTTAAATGTGTCAACTTTTTAATAGTAAGTTTAGATTTTTTTGTTGATTAAACTCATTTAATAACAAAAAAATTATACTTGTGTATGTATAGGGTTTTCTAATAACGACTTGACAACTTTTTTTTTTAATAAATAATATTATTGGCTTGAAGTACAATCAAAACATTTATGAATGGAACTCGACTTCGTTCATATGGCCACCGCGGGCACGTTTGCAGCGGTCGATTCGTTGGACCCAATTTTCAACGACTCGGCCACATATTTTGGCCGAAACGGCCGCTATTTCGCGTTCAATGTTGACTCCGAGCTCTTCTAACGTCGTCGGCGTGTTGGAATGAACCAATGACTTAACGAAGCCTCACAGAAAATAGTCAAGCGGCATTAAATCGCACGAACGAGGCGGCCAATCGACTGGTCAATGTCTTGAGATAACACGCTTACCATACTTTCTCTTCAATAAATCGATTGTAGCGTGTGTTGTGTGGCTTGTGGCACCATCCTGTTGATGGCGCGATAACGCTGACCATTCACAGTAACGCCGCCGGCATGCAAACCGCACCAAAGAGTTATTTTTTGTGGATGAAGTGGTGATTCATGAAGCACATGTGGATTTTCACCCGACCAATAACGCATATTTTGTTAATTGACGAACCCATTGAGCCAAAAATGAACTTTGTAACTGAAGATGTTGATGAAAATTTTGAGTTTACTGAATTAATTGACAGTGAGTGCGTTCACAAATTAAATTCAAAGTTGTCAAGTCCCTATTGGAAAACCCTATATGACTTGATTTGTGAATGGATTGTATGAAGTTATTAAGCAATGAACCATGGCGTCAACAAGCATTACACCATTTAAAATCAATAAAATATAGTCACTAGATATTTCTTTAAGAATTTGTTAGTAAGTTAATAATTGGTAAATTTTGATCATTTTGTCCATTATATGAATTTTTAAAATCTGAAAACCTATTATATAAAAGATCATATTTATTTTGTTCATAAGATAATCTTAATTCAGGATTTGGCTACTTAGTGTAGCCAAATTAAAAATACAAATATTTATCTAAATCTATATTGTCCCCTTTAGAGTAATCCCCATCGACTGCAACACACTTATGCCAGCGCTCGATCCAATCCTCGAAACATTTTTTATATTCGGTTTTTCTTTATGCCCATCAGTGCTTCCTGCGATTTTTTCATTACTTCCTCTCGGCTGTGGAAACGCGTTCCTCGTAGTGGTTTTTTAACTCGATTGAACAGAAAGAAGTCACAGGGAGCCAAATCACGTGAATTTGTTGCATTTTTCGTCAAAATTTGTCTCGCCTCATTTCGTGAATGCCATTCACTTGCCTGATGTCTGGATTGTGTATCGTACTCATAAACCCAGGTCTCGTCTCCAGTAATGACCCTTTTGATGAATGTGGGATCGGATTTAGTCTCGCAAATCATCTCTTTTGCGACGTCAACACGGTCTCGTTTTTGCATGAAATTGAGGTACTTTGGCACCATTTTTGTTGCTACACGACGAAAACCCAAATCATTAACCAAAATGTCTTGGACAGATCCATAGGCAATGCTCAACTCCTCCGCTATATCTCTGATGGTTAATTTGTGTTATTTACCAACATTTCTTTTACTTCATCAATGTTTTCGTCGGTTTTCGATGTCGATGGTCTGCCACTGCGTTCATCATCTTCGATTAACTGAACCGCTCGTGCCACTGGTAAACGACCGTTTTTTTAAAGAATCGTTGCCGAAACACTTTTCCAACTTCGCGCACCATTAAATCCGTTTTTTACGCAAAATTTAATACAAGTTCATTGTTGCAAATTTAAATCCATTTCGTCGCATATTCCAGGTGTTTTTCGACTACTGCTCTCTTTAAACGGATTAATTGTGTTCGGTAGCGTTGTCCATTGATGGTTTCACCCGGTTTTAGGAGCTCATAATACAGCACACCCATCTGATCCCACCAAATACAGAGCATTACTTTCGCGTCATGGATATTCGACTTTGCCGTTGATTTGGCTGGTTGGCCGGGTTTCACATATGTTTTTTTGCGCTTGGGGTTGTCGTAATAGATCCATTTTTCATCACCAGTAACAATCCGATGCAAAAATGATTTCCTTTTGTGGCGTCCCAGCAGCATTTCGGACATGCAAAACCGCTTTTCGACGTCTGTTGGCTTTAGTTCATGTGGAACCCAATTTCCTTGCTTTTGAATATATCCAGCTCCTTTTAAACGTTTTGAAATGACTGCTTGAGTGACACCCAATGATTCTGCGAGTTCTTCTTGTGTTTGGCAACAATCTTCATAGAGTAATGCTTCCAGTTCTTCATCTTCAAACTTTTTTGGCTGCCCAGGACGTTCATCGTCTTCTAAGCCAATATCACCACTTTTAAATCGTGCAAACCACTTTTTGCACGTTCGCTCAGCTAGCGCATGTTCACCATAAACTTCCACCAAAATACGATGACTTTCGGCAGCAGTTTTCTTCATATTAAAGTAATGAAGAAGAACTCCCCGCAAAAACACTTTTTCAGGCACAAAGTTCGACATATTTGAGTGAAAAAAAATTATTGTTTACGCTTCAAGTGAATAACATATACTGAAATGACGTACAATGACAGTAGCTTTCAGACCCATGTTCCAATGGAATAATAACAATGGAATAATACAAGTTACGTCATCTCTTAGCAAGCCGCACTTAATTAAGTTATAGACCCAATATGTAGTACTTGTCATAGCGGATTTTGAAAATATTGATTTATGACAAAATGGTGGACATTGAACATTGAACATAGAAAGAAAGAAATTTGGTACCGATATGAAAAACGTGTTTTTGAGAAAAACGCTTAAGTCATGTTTAAATCATGAAATTTGTCAACTTACATGAAATCATCGATACCAGGCCCATAGTTTAAATCTTCTACGGTCGACGGAATGTTCATAGCTTCTAAATTTTGTTGTCGGAGCCGTATTCGACCTTTTTTCGTTTGTTCTTGCGCTTGCAGCTCGGCTTTCGCTAAGCGAGTTTCGTTTAAACGTGCATGTTGCAGGAAATACAGCAACGTTAACAATTTTGGTCCCGCTGTTCATCGTTTTTGGAGCTATCTTCAAAATAAGTTGGTTGAAATTTGTCATTGCTGTTTTGAGTATATCCGCCAGTACAGCGATCCAACAATTTGTCATTGCTGAGGTCTACGAATATTGGTTTGATGATTTTTGGTAATGCTGAATAAACGTCATGGAAATTTTCCAGTTCTCTTTTAGCTTTCGCTTGTTGCTATTTGCACCACGATTCGGGGTTTTCGGGAGAGAAATGATGTTGAGGGTTGCTATCTGCCTGTTGAGCCGTATTGGTAGAATGTCATCCTTGGAGTTACAGTTTACTATGGCCTAAATGCTCAGTTTATCTTTAAATTTTGCCGCCGATTCCAGGATTTCTTTTCTTGTATTCGCGAAGATGGGTTCCCAAAGCGAAGGTTTCCCAAGCATTCTTTTTTTACAATTTAAATCTCATCACCATACGATTTCGCATTCACTAATCCCGTGTACGACTTAGAGTCACCATTCGCGACGAAATAATTGTAGTATACATTATTACATGCTTTTCGACGGATTTTGAAAATAATTCTTTCATGGTGTCTGTTTCCATTTCCATTTCCTGCCGATTCGTCACGATTAATTTGGCATCATGATTAGATTCATCCTAAAAGTCACATTCAGCACAATAGGAAAATTAAACAAGAAAATCAACGCCTTTTTCTGTAAACTGGGCAATGAGAACCGCAACTTCATACAATGAGGTAAAACCACGTTTTCGCCACGTACCATCTCCTAAAATGATCAGTTTTGTTATATCAGCGCTCGAATTTTGTTTTGTTATTTCCCGTTGTTCTTCTTTTACAGATTGTTTTAACACCATTTGAACAATACTTGAAGCAGCAGAATGAATGTTATTAATATATTATCATACATCGTTTGTTGAAGCGGAGGCGGTAAATACATGAGTTCACAAAGCTCTACGCAAACCAATCCCCAATAAGCGCATAAGAAAGAAGAATCGTGTATTTATTTCGTAAGCTGTGTTGATGTACGAGCACGAAAAATGAAAGTTGGTTTGCACAATGAACACGAAACTGCATTTTTAGAACCGAGTCCTCGAGTGCTTTCTATTGAGAATCGAACATCACTATTACACTTTTTACATTTTACACATTCTGATAAGACAGAAAACACAGTCAGAGATTCAAAATTCGATACCCGATGTTTGGATCTTCTGGTGCGGATGTCTCACGATCAGTCTTAAACTTTTTGGCACTGGAACTAATATTCTCGTCGGAAAGTTTTTCGCCAGTACGTCGATTTTTCGGAGGATTCGGATTGAGGAGCTTCTCGAGAGCCTTTATTTCAGAATATTTTCTTCAGAAAATTCACTGTAACGCATAGTTGCACGAACGACAAGCTACTGACAAAACGTGTCTATTTCTGGCATATAATAACAGTCGTATGATATTTCCGTTATACCTGGAGCCAAATTCAAAAACAAAAATTCGATTTTTTCGACCATGCTAGGTGTATATCTCCCTAGATTATCAATCGAATCTATTTCAGTTGAATTAATTGAATACGAAATTTTACTAAGCAAGTTTACGAAATTTATTTTTTTCATATCAATTTCATCTACAGCTTTATTAGATGAACTTTTACAACTAATTTCCCTCTAATAAGTAATATATTTTTAAGTGGAAATATTTTTATATCTTGGTTATTAATACAAATTGTTATTGCTCTACAAGGCGTATTAATTTGAGTTGTGTTTTGCAGGTAATTGATCACAAAATTGGAAGCTTTCGATACATTTTTCTTCACTTATGTTACATATGGTTTCATTTATAGTAATAAAATGTTTTTTTTTATTTTTTAGTTTAATTTCTTGGGATCCCATTAATTTTTCCACCTGGTTTATCATCAAAAACCAAACATATTACATTAACTCGCTGAAATATTACATTTAACTCGATAAAATTAACCTTCATAATATTTACTGGTAAATCTGATTCTACTAATTTGTTTCTTGGAATGTTTTGTTCACTAAATCCTTATAGAGAACCAAATGAACTGTATACTATGAAATCTAGTTATTGAGTCAAAATCTCAACTTTTAGAGTAGTCATATTTGGGATTATTTGAATTTTTAAATCTTTATCAATAAAATTGCTAATATCATCAATTTCATAAGAGGTTGTCAGAAATATAATATTAATCATTTTCTTATTTTTTATGTAAGTCAAAACATTATTTTTTAATAATTTGGAAATATAAGTATTAAAATTTAACAAACATATTTCATAGTTCTAATTTTATTGGTTCATCAAATTTAGATAATATGCTTGAAGAATTTCCATCTAAAGAAATATTTTTTTGTTATATTTTTTTTATATTTAAAATAAATATTTTTAAAAGAAATGTGTTGGTTATTTAGTATACAAACTGATATAATAAATATGAAATAACAAATGAAGTTGAACAAAATGTTAAAGTTAATGTTAAAGTACAAAATGTAAGATAACAGTAAAATTCTATAAAATTTATAAAAAATTAATGGATGTACAGCAACTCTTGAAAATAATTGTTATGCTGAAGGTGATAATTGTTATGCTGAAGGTGATAGTTCACTAAAATCTGAACAGAGTATATTTGTAAATCAGTAGAAAAACAAAAACAAATGTTTTTCAAAATATAACTAGTGAAATTTAAGAAACATATCCTCGAGTAAATAATAATATAGAAGTCAATGATATAATTAAAGATTGTAGTGCACCAAAAGGGCGAGTATTGGACCTTAAATTTTTAAATGCCGGAACAGCTAAAGCATAATGTACTGTTAATGATTCTTCTTTAAGTATATTTTATTTAATGGAATTGAAAAAATATTCATATATATTTTTTTTAAATATTTGTCCTTTTAGTTTATTAAAAAAATTAAATAAAGATGACTACATACCATATAACTTAATTAATTAATATTATTGTTAAAACGAATAAAATTTTTAATTGTTTAAAAAAATTTTTCAATTTTAATTGGTAATTTATTTAACGCAAATGAACCACACAAAGCAATATTAGTAAATTTAAATAATTTCTGAAAAAATATTTAAATTTGTTATGCCAGATTCTTGTTCTTTTTTTAATTATTTTTTGTTTGTAAAAACACCTCTAAATTTAGAAATGTTTAATTTTTTAGCAATTTTTTTTTAAATCATAGTTACTCAGTGGCTTTATTCTGATTCATTCGATTTGAACTTTTTTTATTGTTTTTGTTAAATAGACCTTCACCAGATTTTTAAAACAATAATCCATTTCCATTTTTCATTATTTTTTTTTATTATTAAAAGCTGTATATAAAGACGAGCCAACAGTAACTGCATCTACAATATATCCGGACTAAGAGGAAATAATACAGATAAAAATCTACCAAATTTTTGTTAACTTTTTTTTATATGTTTATTAATTGCATTGACTATCTTTGAGATAATGATAAGTTCCTCTCATGACACTTTCTTTAGTTCTTCGTCATTGAATTGGTTATAATTTTATTACGAAAGTTTTTATTTCTATTTTTTATTGCGTTATAAATTTCTGTTTGTTGGTCATCAGATAAATAAATGTGTTTAAAATATTTTCCACCGTTTTGGTTCATTCGATATACCCCTAACGAATTTTCTTTTTACTTTCATTGCATTAAAAGTTAAATAAGTATTAACTTTTTTACTAAAAGAAGCGTCTACATATATCAAAAACTCTTTTCATTGCTTTTTCTTCTAAAATTTTATCAGCTTCATGTCTTTTATTTAAATCTTTATGTTTTGAATAAGCGACATCACGTTGTTTAGCTGTCTCATCTAATTTATTTATTGGGTGTACACCCTTTTCTTCATTTAAATGAGGATTAGTTCCAAGTCCTAAATAATTATAGCCTGGACTTTATATAGTAATAAAATTTAATTTTTATTAATTTTATCTATAATTCTCTTGTTCACTTTAGCTAATGATATATATTAATTTTTCTTAAATTAGATTTTGTTTTATTGAAATTATTATTATTTTTATTTTTTGTCGAATCAATGTTATTTGATTTATTTTTAAATATAAATTTTCCTAAACCATCTTTATTTCTTTTATCTCATAATCTTTTATTATATTCAATATTAGATTTTAATAAATAAATTAAAATTTTAAGTAAGTTTCACTGACGTTATAAATCCCACAAAATTGTTTAATCTTTAAAATCGTATGTTTGTAGTTCATTCTTTATTTCTTCTTCCCTCGTCAAATTTTTTATTTAAATAATATTTTTTTATGGTCTAATAGTGCAATGGTGCAATAGTGTAATGGTGTACTGCAATAGTTTAATAATAGTGTAATATTTTTAATAACTTAGATCATATAATTGAACAAAAATTAATAAAATTTCTAATATAGTATATATAAAAAGAATAAAATCATATTTAAACATGTATTTGCAGTCTTACAAAATAAAAAACTATCAATTGATATGTTTGAATACGCAAATTATATAGATCAAGATATACTTGAACAGTTCATTGAAAGCGCAAAACAATATAAGAATATAATTAAAAAACAAGCACAAAAGCATCATGATAAATTTAGTTTAGATGAATTATTGTATATGCAATGTAGAACTTAGAAATAAAAAATTATCTAAATATATGAGTAAAACAATCAATAATATTAGATTTCATTTATAAATTATATGACATTATTATTCATGTGAAGGTAAATAATATTGTTATCGATGGTTAAATGATAAAGAAATTGTAAAATTTACAATTCAATACAATTTACAATACAATATAATTTCTTTAAAAATTATGTTCCTGCGCTAAACCATGAAACACCAAAAATATTATTAAGTTTACAACATGAAATGATTACAAAAAAAATTGGTTCAAAACCAAGTCAAAGTATTCAAAAACTTATTTGTAGTTTAGAAAAGAAAAAAAAAAAAATGTTTTAAAGATAAAACTTTCACAAGAATATTTAAAACGAGTAGCAAAACTATTAAAAATCCATAGAGGTATTGTATCTTTTCAAGAAGCATGTTTAAAACCATATATTAACAAAAATACTCAACTGAGAAAATATAATTTCAATGATTTTGAAAAAGATTTTTTCAAATTAATGAACAATTCAGTATTTTGAAAACAAATACATTTATGTATATGTATAGGTGAAAACTTGGTAATTGTTTTTGGAAAAAAAGGAAATGTTACATTAAATAAACCAATATTTTGGGGCCCTATTAGATTATTAATGTTCAAATTTTATGTTCAACTAAAGTAAAAATATAAGACAGAATTAAATTACTAGGTACAGATACTAATTTATCATAAAATTTACAAATTAAAAAGGAAACCTTTATAGTATAAGATCATTTAAAATTAAATTGTTTACAATACATGTATAAAAAATTGGTTTATCAGCGTGTGATGATAAATTCCATTTGCATAGGGATGAGAATAATAATATTTCAAAATTAGCACACGCCCATTATAAAATAAAAGAATTAGAAAAATAGCAATAGGATTATTAACACTAGATACATAAATTATGTTAGTTATTAGATTTAATAAGGCACAAAATTTTGTACATATATATTTAAATAAATTCATTTTAATTTACTATGACTCCAAAAATATTTGTTAGGAGTACATGGTATTTTTATATATTATCTTTTTTTTTTTTTTAGTTAGGAAAATTTTTTAACAAAATACTAGGTGAAGTGAAAAGTAACCTCCTTACCGCCAGAATGCGGTGCTACTGCAAAAAAGGTTATGATGCCTTGAAGTCCGTTCATATTTAGGCAGACATGCCAAATTTCAGTGCGATTGTCTTTAGTTTTGTTTTGACAGCTGTTTGTTGTTGACGTGTTTGGCATCATGTTGAGTATGGACAAAAACGATTTTCGTTCTCTCATAAAACATTATTTTTTGAGAGGCAAAACGGCGAAGGAAACAAAAGAAAATTTAAATAAATATTGTGGGGCTAATGCTCCGTCAGATTACACCGTTAAATATTGGTTTCGAGAGTTTCGTGGTGGCCGCAACTCCAGCGGCAGGCCCTCCGATGCGATTACAGAGGACAATGTCAAAAAATACATGAAATCGTGTTGGCTGACCGGAAAATGAAGGTGCGCGAGCCATATTTTCGGCAATATTCTACATATGAAAAAGTTATTCTGCCGCTGGGTGCCGCGCATACTCACTCCTGACAAAAACACGAACGCGAGAGCACTTCGAAAGAGTGTTTGGACTTGCTGATGCGGAATCGGGCGGACTTTTGGCCCGATTGGTAACTGTTGAACACCAGAGAACAGAATGAGTGCCCGGCAATGGACTGAAGTCGGCACGAGTGCTCCGAAGCGGCCGAGGGAGGCTCGATGGGTCATAAAGGTTATGGCGTCGGACCATCAACAGCGAGTATTACTGTGCATTATTGGAGCGATTGAAGGCCGAAATCGCTGCAAAACAGCCTCACATGAAGCGAAAAAAAATTTTGTTTTTGCAAAACAATGCACCGGCGCACAATTGCATCGCAACCATGGCTAAAATCAGTGGCTTACGGCTCCAATTGCTTTCGCATCCACCGTATTCGCTCGATTTGGCTCCCTCGGACTATTATCTCCTCCCAAACCTTAAAAGATGGCTCATTGGCTCCACGGAGGAGCATTTTGCAGACCTTCCGGAATATTACTTTTCGGACGGGATCAAGAAGTTGGAAAATCGCTAGAATAAGTGTATCAAACTAAAAGGGGACTATATTGAATAATATAAAAAAACATTTAACAATTTTTTTTTTTCATTCACAAGGAGGTTACCTTTCACCCCACCTAGTATTATATTGGAGGAAATTTAGATATTTTATATACTTCAATTTCATCTAATTTTTTAATATAATATGAAATTGATTTGTTAAATGAATTTCTACTTATTTGAATATTTATTTTTAAATTTATAATTATTTCGGTTATATCTATTATTTTTTGAATTTCTTTTTGTGTATCTAAATTTAAATTTTTCATAACTTTGTTAAAACCTAATTTTAAATTTTCCATATCTTTATCACAATCCAATTTTAAATTTTCAATAAATGTTGTAAAATCTATTGGTCATATAAAAAGTCTCCGCGGTTTTTTGTCGCTAGGTGGTGTTGGTGTCCATTTATCTGGAAACACTGATCTGATTGTGTCAAAAGAACACGGTTTGAAAGGTTACATGTCAGGCTACATATTTTGTAAAGAAAGCTGTGCAATTCGTTGCTCGAGTCAAAAGTTATATTGATTTGAATGAGTGAAATATCTGACGAAATACGCTATGTGATACTTTTTTACTTAAAAAAAAAAAAAAACGCTGCAAAAGCATGCCGAAAAATTTGTGCAGTTTACAGTGAGAACGCTGTGAGTGGACGCCGGACCCAGGAGTGGTTTGTTCGATTCCGTTTCGGAAAATTCGATGTAAAAGATGCACCTCGAACTGGTCGGTCTGTCACTGAAAAAATCTATGAAAGGCCCTAAACATCAACCGTATGACAGTTTGAAATCGAGCAGGCTAATCAAAGAAGCTCGATGTTTAGGTGCCACATGAATTAACGCAAGGAAATCTAATTGACCGAATAACCATCAGTGAAACGCTGCTGAAACGTAACGAAATGGAACCATTTTTGAAGCGATTCATTACAGGCGATAAAAAGTGGATTAAATACGTTAAAATCCGGTGACCGACCACAAACGACTTCAAAGCCTGAATTTACGGCAAACTAGGTTATGTTGAGTGTTTTGTGGGATTGGAAGGGAATCGTCTATTATGAGCTGCTAGAACGTGGCGAAACGGTCAACTTGATCCTCTATTGTGCAAAACTCGACTGTTTGAATAAATCTTTCAAGAAAGAGCGATTAGAATTGGCCAACAGAAAGGGGGTTGTCTTCCATCATGACAATGCTAGGCCACACACATATTTGATGACCCGAAGCAAATTGACGAAGCTTGGTTGGGAAGTTTTCATGCATCCACTATATAAAAAGGTCATATATAATAATGGCTAATATGTACTTGATTGAAATTGATTTTAAATAAAGAAAATTTTTTTTCAAAAATGCATCAAAAAATCGTGCATTTTCTCCTTTTCTATTGCTTTTATTTAGGTAAATATAGAAGCACTTGAATTATTCGATTGATTATTTATGCTAAATTTTTCAATTTTCATTTATATAGGTAAATAAATTATATTCTCTTCTCTTAATTCTTCAATTATATTCATGATTTAATTTTGTTCTATATGACTATGATTATCAGCTTGGTTTTTACCAATAAGTAATAATAATGGTTTTTTTTTTTTTAATTCATTAAAATCATTCTAATAAACAACATATTCAACTGGTAATTTATTACAAATTTTAAATTTTCGTTTCCTAATCCGGTTTTTTCTTTTAAAATCTTGTTTTTTATTAGTATAGGAGGGCTGTTTGATGAATACCCGGATTAGAAATGACAATGAAACTTTTAAAGGTTTAAAGGACAATTTATTTTATAATATAATCCTCTTACTCGATACGCTTTTCCCGGCGGTGCTGCAACTTTTTCAACCCCTCCGTATAATACGACTTTTGTTGCCCTGCTAAATTTTTCTCCGCGGCGGCGATAACTTCCTCATTGGACTCGTACTTCTTTCCGGAGAGCGATCTTTTAAGGTTTGGGAACAAAAGGGAGTTGTAGGGAGCCAAATCCGGAGAATTTGGTGCAATTCGTGGTGCAATTCGACCAATTTGTGTGTTATCGAGGTGGAAGAGCACATACTTCGAATGTGGTCGTCTTTTTTTTCAAATCTGTAAAATAAATCGATGTAGTATGCTCCTGTGATTGTTTTTCCCTTCTTCAAATATCAACGTGAATCACTCCTTCCTTGGAGCAGGTTTACCAAGTAAAATCCATTGTTTCGATTGTTCTTCGGTCTCTGATGTGTACCAATGAATCCACGTCTCATCGATGGTCACGTAACGATGCAAAAACTCATCCAGATTTCAATTAAACAGGGTCAAGCACGTCTTTGAAGTGGTCTCACGATTACGCTTGTTCTTGGTCACCTGGGCGCGGTTCATTGAAAACCGACTTGCAGCCATGGCGAAACCCTGCGAACCAATGGTAAACGGCTGTACGGGAAGGTAAATGGGTCCCGATGGGTAACGATGTTTTGAAATGAGTGTCAAAACCAAATAAGCGTCGGATTGTCATCAAATGTTGACAGGCGGGCTATAATGATGGTACACTCATTTGACTGAGCAATGAAAATCAGGAATTATCATTTGAAAAACCAAAAGTGACCTTCGTTTGGCCTTCAAAATGGGGCTCAAGGTCAAACTCGTGGTCAGAGTTCAGAAGCTTGTGACTTTTCGTACTTTTCGAGTAATTTTGATGTCTTAAGTTTTATGGCACTCTCTGACGGGAAAATAACGCATTTTTAAAAAAAGTGTTTCATGTAAAAGAATTGAAATTTTTCGCGCAGATTACGAATCTGTCAAAAAATAGGGGTTCCCATTAAAAAATCAAAAAGTAACCTTCGTTTGACCTTGAAAATGGGGCTCAAGGTCAAACTCGTTATCACCATCTTATATCTCCTTCAGAACTTTGTGACTTTTGTCTGAAACATTTTTCGCAATATCGCGTATTTTTCGAGTAATTTGGATGTCTCAAGTTAAAAAACTCACCCGGTAGTTTAAGTACAAAAGCTCTCCTTTCCCTTTCAAGATTGTGAAAATACTATCAACACTGTTGTTGCCGTGAAAATAATTGTTTGTTACGTTGGGCTCCAGCGTTTGATATAGGTTCCTGGATTTATTTTACCTTGCTCGTTCATAGAAAAGTTCAAATTGGTAATATTCCATGTTTCACAGTTGTCATTTTCTAGTTGCACGTTATGTTATGTATTCTTGCAAAGGAATCCTTTCCAGTTGCATTTGATGGTCATTTTAGCATCATGTTTTTTGGATCTGAAGTACTTTTCAAGAGAAAGTTTTGAAGTCATTATTACTTCTTGATACTTGTATTCTTTGACCTTTTCTAGTTCCACAACTTTCCAGGTCCATTTCTCATCTTAAGTGTATCTACCGGAGCCATTTCGGAAAACCATAATTTTTGGTTTATCGGTGTTAACCTTTAAATTCTATTTTCTGCAATATTGCTGTACGCAACCCCTGATTCGCGCAACTACTTGATTTTCGCAACATTAAAATCGTCACATATCTTGACACTATAAGTGCAACTTTTTGAAGAAGTTACCTCGATTAGTGCAATTTCTTGTGATAATTCATCTGTTTTTTATTTGCATGTTCTCCTTTAGACGTTATTTTACAGTTGGTTTTCTTCGATCCGACAAATTTGTTTGTCATCACACACAAAAATACTTAAGTATCTTTCTTCAATTGTGCCTTCATTAGTTCAGAATGGGTGTTACAAAAACCATTATAAAATTATCAAATAAAAGAAAAAGTGAAATTTTGTCCGAATCAAACAACGATGTGTCAGTAAACGTACTTTGTGAAAAATAAAGTATTCACAAATCAACAATAAGCCGAATATATTAAAAGCAAAGAGAAGCGCTCTTAGATAGTTGGTGGCTACGGCCGAACCAGGACCGAAATCCAATTGCATAATAAAATAAAGGAAAAACCATCATTTCAAGCTGGCAACGCATGAATTGCGAAATTTAAAAAAACGACATGGTATTTTCATGTTAAAAATTTGTGAACTTGTCGAACCATTCGTAATAAAATTTCTACAAAAAATTAAGAAATTTAATTTGACAAGATGTTGCTAAACAGGATACGACAGTTCGAAAAGTGATCAAGGAGAGAGTGTCATTCCTTGCATGGAAAAATGCATCCGAGATACACAAAGTAAAGCTGTTATCCAAGAGCATTTAAATATTTTGAGAACAAGCCTGTTACTTATAAAGCAAATAAAAATGCATGGATGACTTTTCTTTTATTCGAACAATGGTTCCACAACGTGTTTATTTCCGATGTAAAATAAAAAAAAGAAAATTTTTTTGTGTTGATGTTTTTTCTTTCAGGTAAAAAATTTTCTCGAATCAAAGGGACGTAAAAAGAAGGCACTGCTGTTTTTGGACAATGCTGTGTGTCATCCTAAAGAAAACAAATTGCAAAGCAATGATAGGCTGATAACTGTTATATCGTTTCCTGCAAATTGCACTCCCTATGGATCAAAATCTCATTAGTATTACAAAGCTCCACTACAAAAAAAAAGTTTATTGACGCATTCAGTTGCCTGTGAGGGCATGGATTTAGAAAAAAGGGATTAACTTAAGGGATTAAATTTGCTTACTAGCAAATGCATGGGAAAAAGTAGACCCTTATGTTATCAAGAAATGTTGGAGTATGTTAATGTCTAATTGGGATGAGGGTGACGAGCTACTATTATCTACACTACCAAGAAATATCTTGAGGGAAAAAGAATTGATGTCATCCGTTTCCAGTTTGCTTCATAAAATAGTTCCCAACATTAGCATTGTTGCGGTAAAATCTATCACAACAAGCTGGAGTTTTTTTCCGTGAAAACTTTCGCCTTCATACCTTCAAACCTTTTTTTCCCTCTAAAAATTTGCTTTTCCAACATCCTGAGAGAGTGATGGGCAGCCACGGGCATATAATCCATGGGTACACTCTCTCAGTATCTTGGAGGGACAACATTAATAGGTAGGATAGACGGTCAAAGTCACCAACCGCCTTGTGTGTTGTGTCCGTTGTCGCTTTGGAGGCACGTATTTGTGGAAGGCATCTGTGAATTCTTCCAATTCCGGACTTCTGTCTTTACGCTCCTCGGAAGTGACAACCAGTAGGTCCACACGGGAAAGACAGAGCCAGCCTGGAATACGCTGAACATATGACGGACGGTCATATTATTTGGACTACACATCAAGACCCAGATGGACGGTCTGGAACCCTTTGTGAAACATCTACAACCCACACCAGTTGCCTAAAGCCAGGCGGAACGTCTGCAAATCTCTGCAACACACACAACACAACACATCCATAAAAGCACAGGAGCAAACGAAACACAAGCCAGAAACAAAAAAAAAGGGAAAAAAAACAAATTGTACAATGAAAAATAAAACATAACGTAACAGTGTAAAGAGTGGGACGCTATCCGATATTCTCCCCCACCCCCAAAAATCTGCACGGAAGTCCACCGGATCCACCTTTCATGAGATCCCTAGATCCTGACTTGGTTCCCCTTTCTTAGTCTCAAATAATTAAAAAATTAACTTTCTTTGTCACTTCGACTTACTTCAGGGATCAATTTAAGGGAAAGAAGGGATTATTTAAACCCAAGACAATTCAGGGGAAATGTTCACTCAGAGTAAAGGAAATTCCCAGAATACGGAAATTTCCCCGAAGATCTGGATAGTCAAAGTGGCATACTTGAGTGTATGAAAGAACGGTCTAGCAGTGCTCCAAGCTATGGTTACACGCTCCAGGTAGGTAGCCGAGCGTTGTACACATATACCAGACTAAGAACCGAGTAGGTTCAGACCAATGGTCGGAGTGGATATAAGTCAAATCACGATGACCATTTTTTGGTTGACCACAAAGTGTTATAAAGGTTTATTAAAACGAGATTTAGGTCAAGGTGACAAAAGAAAGAAAATTGATTTGATATAAATACAACAGGAGATGTTAAACAGTAAAACAAATGAAATCAAAATCCTGAAGTAAAAGGTCAAATGAAAAGGGGACAGAATCAGGGAACAACAGGGAGAGCTAGGATGACGAGGAAAGAAGGATACCAATCAATAGCTAAGTATTGTGTTGTGAGATTTTGTATTGGGTTCCCGGTAGGCTTTCGCCCGCTTAGAGAAAAAAAAACAAACCAAAAAAATACTCCCATAAAAAGAAAGGCAAAAAAATTTTTTTTCCAATCGTTCGGGAAGACGGAAAATAGCGGCCTCCTCTTAAGCGGTTTCCACTACGGTAGTTTTAACTGTCACTTGCCTTGATCCGTAATTTTTTTAAAACCGCTCAATTAATTTTTCCATAAAAATTCCGATCAATATAACGCTCGTTATAACGTGACTTTCGACTTTTGTTGTTTTTTCCATTTTTTTGAGGTTTCGCAATTTCGCCGAAGGAATAATATTCAACTAGACGACATTTTAACTCTACAAACAATAAAAGAGTTGGCAGTTTTGAAAAATATGGAATCCAAAAAAAAATCAGTCTAAAATATCCAATTTCTTTAAAAATAAAGCATAGTATTTTTACTGTATTACGTTAACTTTTGTGTATGTTCCAATGTTTTTTTTATCACATTGCCCTTTCATCTCTAGAAAGATATATTTTGACTATAATTTATTATTTAAAAAAATTTGATTCGGTAAGTGCAACAACCTCGGTTATTGCAACTGCCTTAATTTTTATTAGTTTCGTAAATGAGTTGCATCACATTTGACCTTTCTGCCAGTAGGACGGTATCATCTGCATATAATAAGCATTTGATGTTTATTCCATTGAATAATATTTCTTCTGGAAAAAGGGCAATAATGTCATCAAGGAATATTGAATAAATCAAAAGGCTCAGTAAGCATCCTTGTTTGACACCCATTTTTGTATCAAACCAATAAGACAAATGGTTCTTACCCCACACTGCCGCTTGGTTTTGCTCTTACATACTTTGTAAGCCGAAATTAATATAAACTAGAATGATGAGGAGTGTCTGTCCATTATTTATGATTTTTACAAAGGTTCTGTTTAATTCATGAACAAAGCAACAGTGGAAGGATTTTTTTAATACTCTTTTTTAGTCAGTAAAGGCACCCTTTGCTAGCTCTTCCATGAGTTGATGTTCTTGATGCAAAGATCCAGTACAATTCGTAATCCGCAAAGAAATGTGTGAAGGTATCTTCGTTCGATTCGATAAAAGTTTCGCACAAGAAAAAAAAATCATACTGATTGATTTACTCAGAAAATTCCCTAAACTGTATTTTGCTACGTATCTCTGCCATATTTTATGATATTATTTTTAAAGCGCAAATTAAGATTAGTTTCTAGATAAGTACATTTATTTTGTTTAAGATTAATTTTTAATATGCTAATATTATTTATTTCTAAGTTATTTAATAGGCTGACGACTTTATTGCTAAAAACTGGGTTCCTGAACGCTGTCCATTGTTTGAGATAGTCTATCTCCTGCTGTTGTCCTGTCACCAATTAAATGTCGAAGAAATGTCATTCAGTCATCATCTGCACATGTGAGGTTGTTCTTGGCATCCAGATTTTTTTTTTAATAATACCGCGCGCGCACCAATGGGATATGAATACCCTTTTACGCTTTTCTCCAGGGCGCGGGCGGGTGGTGTAGTAGTTTGAAACTCAAGTGTGTTTGGTTTCGATATTTTTTCCAAAAGTAGTTGTCAAACTAAACGGGACGAGCCAGTACATCCTTAACCAGTGGGTCTTGGTACGTGCTAGTTGTATATAACTACATACAAATTCTTTGAAAAGACTTTTTCAGAGAATTGCCTTGCGCGGTATTCGAACCCGCGACCCATTGCTCGCGGAGTCTATGCATATACCACTACACCAGGGCGTGTTGTGGGGGTGTTTGTTTGCTTATCATGATTTTGTCTTCTCGAATTTGTATTTTAATTTTATTGTCCTTCACTAGAATTTCTTTTCGGATATTTACCAATTGTCGTCTTTTCTCGTGCGACGCTGTTGGGTAGTCTCAATGCAGAGTGATGTCCTCGTCGCGAAGTTTTGACGTCGGAGTAAAAGATGTGCTAACAATGGTGTCCACGTAGTCTTTCCTTTTCAGTTCCACCATAACGTTATTTACTTTAGGGTTATTTGACCGTAATGACCGGATTTCTGTGATTGCAATTGAATCACTTGACTTCAGCCAATTCAGGCAGATATTTTTTGCTTTTTCTGTCGCCATTTGACCTGTTACCACAAGAGGTGTAAGATAATATTTTTTTTCAATTAATTCCTTAGCTAACCAGCTCACCTGCCGTTCTTCAATTGTTGAAAAATTTAATAAAAAAATCAATGAAAAATTGAAAATAAAAAAATACAGATTGGATTGATATTATTGATAAAATTTTACATGGGTAAAATTTAAAAAATGTTCATAGAACAATTGGAATAAGACCAAATGTTTCCTGATACAGAATCAGACGAAAAACAAAAAAATAGGGAGATAAAGTTAGAAGAATTTTAATGATATAAAATATTATAAAAAGTATATTTAACTTAATAAATCAAAATAATTATCCTTAGCATTTTTATTAAATTTTTCACAAATTTAATTCAAACAACTCTTTAACACATTTTCTCTATTTTCTTCTTTCTCATATTTTTCTATTAAGTAAGCAGATAAAGTACATAATAAATAATAGAGATTAATAAATGTAAGATTAATTTTAATAACAGCTTCACCTTTTGCTTCAAACATTCTAATTACTGTCATTAATATCATAAAACACTTATTGTTTAAATTAAGATCTTTTAAATATAAGAAATCATAATGTACTTTTTTATTATCATAGAAAGTAAATTTAAATCTTTTGCTTACTCTATCATCAAAATTATCATCTTTTCTAACTCTATTTAATCGCTTTCTTATTGAACGAATTCGTAATCTTCATAATCATATACATTAGCAGAATATTTATTAAATGCATCAATTGCGTTTGTCATTTTTACTTTGTCGATTTGTCTTGTAGTGATTTATTCTTTTGTAATTATTATTTAAAAGTTTTAGGAAAAAAAAATTATGTTGTATCTGATTAAGAAAGAAAAAAATCTAAATTAGTTTCAAAAAAACATATATTGTACATTTTCATCTGCATAATTAACAGTAAAACATATTTTCTTATCATATACATTACATAAAGTTTAACCCAAATAAAACCAAAGTCGATCAAAGTTTAAAATTAAAATTTTTTTTTAGACATATTTGTATTAAATACTATCATTACAATAAATTAATTTTTATAAATCAATTTAAAGGTAGTAAGTTGTGGGATCTAATTTTTCTTGGTATGGAATTTTTTGAAACATTTTTTTTCCACACATAGGGCAATAACACAAAGCTCACAGTTCCACCTTACCCTCATATAACATTCTTTGCATCTTAGGGGAGGAAAATGGGGTCCTTCGGCATACACGACACTTGATGCAATATTGCGTTTTATTGTTGGATTCTTTAGGGTATAGTTTCTTAATGCAAGGCTTCTTTGGAAAGACAGTAAATCATCATAAAAATTATTTGCAACTTTGAACAGTTTTCGAACATTTACCAATGCGGCCACCACCATTTTTTGCCTCTTATTTTTATTTTATATGCGTTTACTCCTTGGTCGTGTAGATCGTCGCCCCCCATACCTTTATTGTAATTAGCAATTACTTTTGGCTGGGGTAATAGAACATTTTTTTTCTCGGCAGACGACCAACGTTTCACAAAACGTAACGGTTCTACGGCATCAAAGTTTGTGCCCATAGTGACAACACTATTGTCGTTCAATTTTACGAAGAGGAGTTTATTGTTGACATGGAAATAATGCTCATAGTGTCATTTTTTTGTTCGATTTTTTATAGTAGTTGCAGTTGCTCTACGTCCTTTCATTCTCAACAAACGCAATAACTCGTGGGAAGAGAAATAGTTGTCAAAGTAAATAACATGGTCGGTAGGGACTTTTACAGTTTCTAATAGTTCAAGAACAACTCGAGAACCTAATGGCATATGAGATCTTTCTGGAGGAAATATTTTTTGCACCGCAGTGTAGTATGTGTCAAAGTTATATAAAAAGCCGCAACTACTTGTAAGCACCCAATTTTTAAATCCGAATCCAACTGGTTTACCTCTTATAAATTGTTTTGAATCATGGCCTCATCAACAGATAAATTTTTGTGCATAAAGCCCCATATTTGAAATTTCTGACAAAAAAAAAAAAATAAATAAATAAATAATAATAATAAGGGGTCTTATTTCAGCCATTTTATCTTGACAGTCTATTTGACTAATATCCACCATGTGAATAAACGTTTTTATTTCAAAAAATCTTTTCCGGGACATATTGTTTGCAATTATTGGAGTTCGTGTGTCCTCGTCCAATTGCCATTACATTAACTCCCTTGGCATTGAATGATATAAAATAATATGCCGATAAAAACTTGGAGGTGTCGTTTCGATATTTCAAAATTGTGATGGTTTTGTTGGGAGGCATACAACCGAGTTTGATCTAAAATTAAGTGGACGACATCGTCTTCAAATATTGTTTCGAAAATCTCAAAAGGACTTTTATATTCTAAACTCATTCTCATATCCAACACGTAGTTTTCAAAGCTATTGGCGGAACTCATAGACAAGTCAATGACGTTCTTAGACCATCGAGGACAGTGTGCACTATATTCTCGCAGAACCTCGCACTGTTGTATTCTTCATCTCGAACAAAAATCTCTACATTACTTGGAACATCATTTGGAAAATATTCATTTTCCAAGTTTTCGATATCAATCTCGCCTTCCACTGTGATAACATCAGTATCAGGTGGTATAACTGTTATATCATAGCTGGCACCTCTCTCGTCTTTTTCTATTGTCTCAACTGCATTTGTAAGACTATCGAATCTCCTCCCGTAAAAGGAGCTTGCTAGAAAAGGCTTGAAATCCATTCTAAAAATAATGCAAAAATGACTTCATATGTTACCATTGTACCCAAGCAGGTACACCGAACATCTAAGCTACTTACCGTACTTACAAGTTTTAACATATTTTTCCACTTTTATATGTTTTTGTACAATGATTTAGAACTGCATATTTGATAAGAAAGTACAATTATTAAAAGTAATATAAGACATTTTCACGAAAAACAAAAAAATTAATCTCGTATTATCGGAAAATTGAACACGATCCCAGCTATTTAAAAAAAAAGTACCGTTGTTATTTATTTTCAAATGAGCAATGGTTTCACATACTTGTGAAATGTCAAAGAAAATGGTAAAGTAATAAAGTATTTGAATATTTTGCACCCAAACGGGTACAGTGGTAGTAAATCGGTTAATCCATAAGTCTGGGTTATGTTCACTTTTAAATATTTGGATATCTATTGTCAATTAAATTTAAAGATGAATAATCATTTCATTCTTGTGAAGTGAAATGGAATGTTTGTCATCAGTTAAATCATAAAGTGAATGGTTACTAATCACAAACTGAATTCGTTTTATCAATATCAATTGAATATTACAATTTTGTATTACAGATTTTACCTCATGTAAAGGGTGATTCATCGTGAGGTTTGACTTATAATTTGAAATAAAACACATAAATTTGAAAGTGAACTTACAACTTTTATTATCGGTTAAAAGAACAATTCATGGCATTTACTTTTTGAAAATTTTGGACACGACTACGTCTGAGGTGGAAGGTCATATTTTGGGCGACTCGTTCGAGCACAGCGTTTGATATCTCGCGGATAACACGAGTAATGTTGGCTTTTAAAACGTCAACCGTAGCTGGCTTATTCCTGAAGACCTGAGACTTTACATATTACCTATAGAAAATAGTCCAAAGGTGTGATATTGCACGATCAAGGCGGCCAATTTACTGTAGCAAAACGTGAAATTAAGTGCTCACCTAAATGATTTCTCAACAAGTCCATTGTTTAACGCAGTGTATGGCTCGTAGTGCCGTCCTTTTAAAACCAGTGCTTACCGAGACCATATGCTTGATTTTCAGGAAGCACATAGTCCATTAACATGACGCGATAACGGTTACTATTGACGATAACTTTCTGATTTGCCTTATTTTTGTAGAAATATGGACCAACGATTCCTCTAGCCCATATACCACACCATATTGTTGTTTTGAATGGATTTAATGGTAGCTCTTGGTATTCTTCGTTTTGCTCATCATCAAGACAAATACGGCAATTTTGTTTATTAACCTATCCATTGAACCAGAAACGGGCTTCATCATTGAACAAATTTCACGATAAATACAGGATTTTCATTATGTTTTTCCAGAGCTCATATTTTCGCTGAAAATATGACGCAAATTCAAGTCGCTTGGCTTCAATTCTTGCACAAATTGAATTTTGTACGCTTTTAGGCGGATACACGTAAAATACGCCAAGTAGCCGAATACGCTAAGCCAAGCTGCTGAGAACGACGACGAATCGATTCGTCACGGTCTTCGCGTACACTCTCAGCTACAGCTGCTATAGTCTCTTCACTACGTTCTGGATGTGGTCTAACCGGTTTACTAATGCAAACTGGGACTTAAATTTGCCAATGGTATTGGCAATAGTGGTTTCAGTAAGTCGATAAGTTCCTCGAATCGCACGAAAAACATTTCTCACAGAACGCTGATTTTCGAAATACAGCTGAACAATTTGGAGACGCTGTTGTGGTGTGATTCTTTTCATGATGATTTGCCAAACGATACTAAACAAAAATGACAAAGCAGTTTGTTAGGAGTCACGCGTCACGAAAAAGCCTATTGAAAGTCAACCTCACGATGAATCACCCTTTATTTATAATTTATATATAACATTTCAAAAAAAAAAAATTAATATTTTCTAAATAAAGTAATCTAAAAAAATATTAATTATTTTGTAAATAAATAAATAAATTAATATCATAGGTATTTTATATTAATGTAAAATTAAATTACACTGGTCAACAAAAAAAATATTTATTTTTTACTCGGAGATAAAATTATGTGATTCGTAATCTTTGGAGTTTATAGAATCAGGAAAACTATATAAAATATCCAGGTCAAATCGGGATTTTGTGAGAAAACGCTTTTTTGAATTTAAGAATTTAACCAAAAATATTACCGAAAAATGTTATTTCTTGTATAATATTGTTGTTTTTTGGAAGCATTTGCATTCCGTTTATAAGAATACCTCAGAGTCTCTCTTATAAGCGACCAGCAGTAATCTGCCAACATTGATGGCTCCCATTTTCCTCTATTGCAGCAACGTGGGTTGGGTGGCCGTGGTGTAGTGGTATATGCATAGACTCAAGCAGAGTCGCGGGTTCGAATCCCGTGCGAGGCAATTCTGTGAAAAAGTCTTTTCATAGAATTTGTATGTAGTTAGATGAAAATCCCGTCGGCGTCAACTCTGACATGAAGGCATAACACTGATGTTGGAGTGGTTGCTGGATGGGTTAAATGTAACAAACTAACAACTAGCACGTACTTAAGACCCACTGATTGAGGATGTACTAGCTCGTCTCGTCCAGTTTGACAATAACATCTGGGAAAAATTTCGAAACCTAATATACCTGAGTTTCAAACTACTACACCACCCGCCTGCACCCTGGAGAAAAAGCCAGTAAAAGGGTATTCATATCCCCTTGATGCGCGCGCGGTATTATAAAAAAAAGCAATGTCTTGGTGGAATCTCTCGCCGTGCTCATCGATTACATCACCCATATTTTCAGGAAAGAAATTGAGATGAGAAAGCATTTTCTTTACATCATCTGCATAACCTGTAGTCTTATTGTTACCTAGGAAGTTTTCTGCTACTTTCACAAATGAACACCAGGCCTGTTTTTCTAATGAATCCAGAGTAGGAATGAAAGCTTTCTAATGTCTGGACCCACAAAAATACCTTCTTTAATTTTTGCTTCGCTTAGTGATGGGAACTTTTGTTTCAAGAAATTGAAACCAGGTTGGTCTTTCTTCATCGCCTTTACAAAGTTAATTATAAGACCCAATTATGATGAAATAATAAAAGAAGATTTAAAAGAACTGTTTGATGATATTATTTAAGACAAATCCCATATGTATCATAATTTTATGAAATAAATAATATTAATGAAAAATTTAAATCTCTTACTAGTGATAATACAGTTCTTCTAGATGGTTTTAATACTCTTATGAATTTAAAAAAATAATATAAAAGATACGAATGATAAAAGTTATACCGACTCAGATAATGTAGAAAGCGATTTTAGTGACATCGATTCAGATAATGAAGATTAATTTTGTTTGGTATTTTTCATCCCAAAATATGTTTATTATTATATGTATACTTTTACTGCGCTGTATTAGGTTTATATTCTATTGTGAAGATTTTGTTCCTTATATTTTATCCCAAATTTTCTAATTAACCAACAATTTTTTAATATAAAAGCTGATGCACGCATTAATTTAGAATACATCAAAATACAAAAATTTTTCTGGCTATTTTTCGTATTATAAAATTTAGGTTAATATTTTTTGCTAACTTTTTCGACAATTACTCTTAAAAAATGTGCACTGTGTTTTGATATAAAAAAAACTATGTCAATATTTTTTGGAAATTTTTAGTATTTAACCAATTTTGTTCTTATTTTATTTTATCAGATTATTTTTTTGGCTATTAAGCATATTTTATTTGTGGAAAATTGGCTCTATTGTCCGATCAAAAAACTGCGCGGAAACCGGCAATACAACTACTTCTCCCCGTCCTAGGGGTATCTATAATCGAACTGGCCCTCCAGGTTGCAGTTGCCATCAGGGTAACTGCCCGGGCATGAAAAAAAATGTATACAGTTGCAAAGCAACAACAAACCTCGGATAAGCGGCGGGAAGACGACAATGTTTGTAAATTCTTGGATGTGTATGACTTACGAGTATAAGTTCCAAATAGTTTTTTTTTTTTTTTTTTTAAAGCTAAATGTCAATGAGTAACTATTGTAGTTTAAGTAAGTTGAAAAAACAAATAAATATATAAAATATTATTGAAAGTGTAATTGATTGTAGATGAAAAAAAAAAAAACAATGATTGTTAAAAAAATGTCTATGGATAGTCGTCATATATAGAAAAAATACAAAAATGTTGTATGTAGAACAATATAATATATTCAATTTAATGCATAATAGAATGGGACAAAGCTGTAAGTTGGCAAAACTGAACGAGTAATTGGAAAATGTGGTGTAAAACATCGTTATTATTTTGGCTTCAATCTAGTCTAATGCAATGAGAAGTCGTTCGTAATCGATACCGAATTGGTATTTTCCCGAGTTTTGGTAAGAGTAATACGGGAAAAATTATTGGCAATCATAGATTACTAAAAAATTAACCTAATACCATAATTAAAAATAGTACTACCAACACAGTAAATTTTACGACAGATTAAATTTTGTCCTTTATTAAGAAATAAATAAATAAAAAAAATCATTGATCTCATAAAAAATCTGTATCTACAACTACTGAATTATACGAATATGGTCTGTCAATATAAGATCTAAGGAATAAACTCTGGGCTAAGCAAATAAATTAGCATGTATAGTCATATTATATTTTACTTCCGTAAGGTGCGGATGAATTCACTAACTTTATGAATGAAGTAAAAATGCTCTTGTTAATTCAGTGACATGAATGAATGCCATTCGTGCCATGTAAGATTATTTTTTTTTTTTTACAACGAATATTATTTATAAAATTAACATGTTTTGAATTTTACATTAATTTAACCACTAGAGACGAATATGGACTATGTATTTACATAATGGTCTGTAACGCCATTCTTTAAGATGGATCAATACCGCTACAATTTTACTAAAGTGCTTGACTTACCCCTTCGCGGTGGTTCTACTTGCACAAATCGTGGTTCTTAGCGGATTTAAAGATTATAAATTTTTACTACTGTATAGGGCAAAGATTGCCTTCTAAAATGTCACCATACACCTTTTACCCAATAATAGTTCTTGCCGATACCATCACCGGAACTGGATCTTGATTCTGATTTTACGATTTTTGCAATGTCAATCTTTTTATAAATAAAGAACTAACTAAATAAATTTAAATTTTATTTCCATATTTGAAGTTGTACATTAAGAATATTTTCATTTATATTACTCAGAACATAACTAAATAATAGAAACAGTAGTATATAATTCAGCAATTACATATGACATTAATAAAAAAATAAAAAAATAATAATTGATATTTAAAAATAAAAAAATAAAAAATGGGAAATAATAAAGGGAAAAGAGAAACGTGTTTTCGCGTGTTCTCTGCATGCAAGGAATTAAAATTAAAGGGATAGAAGTTTCTTCAATCTATGAAGAAAAGAGTGTAAAAGGTTTCATTTTCAAAGTTTATGGCATTTTTAGTACTTCTAATGTGTTGGAGAAGTGAATTCCATAGTCTTATAGCGTGAACAAAGAACAGACGTGAGAATTTAAATAATTATAAGCCGGCTGTATAAGATTGTTAGTTCTTATATACATACATATGTATGTATGTTTGGCTTTCGTGTAAGTGTCATTCAGCTGCCAATGAATAAACAATAGGAATGGTGATGGGTTTATAAGTATTAAATTGGGATCACATTTGACCGTCTGGTGGGAAATAAGGTGAATGGTAAATGCTGATAATTATAATAGGCTGTACAAGTATGGAAATAAGTATGTGAATGAATATACGGAAATACTTGTAGAAATCTTAACAGTCATGTCATGCTGATCTCATGACCTTTCATAACAATATAAGTTGTAATGAAGTTCCAATAGAACGTATTGAGGAGTTTACATATTTGGGTATTATACTGAACCATAAACTTAGTTTGAAGGAGAATTTTTTCTATCTTAAACAGTATTTAAATAAACTTGTCAGACAGTATTATCATCTTGCCCAGTTTGCTGTTTTGAAGTTAGTATATAACGGTTTACTGAAATCAAAATTCCCATATGGCATAATAGCCTGATGCGATGACACACTCGTTTTTCAACAAAATTAACCCTCTAACTAATAATATAAAACAGCTTTGAACTTTTTAGAAATATCGGGATTTTACCATTAAGAATTTATGAATTAATGAAAATTACAGTTTACGAATGAATGCCAGAAACTTTGTGAAAACACCTTGTCTATTTAATTTTTTACCTGAAAATCTTAAATCCGATAAAGTGAAAAAATTGTTTTTAAATGCAATAAAAATTGCACTTTTTTGCCTTAACTGCCATACAATAGCTGCTATTTTTTCGTAATAAAAAGCTAGATAATCTACTTTTCTTATGATATCACATAATCAATTCTTTTTGTATAATTTTGCGACACTTTTATTGTTCTGGGTTCATTTTTTATATCTGTATTTTGTTATCTTTTTCCTACTAAATTTCATAACTTTCCCCACCAACAGTTTTTTGTTCTGCAATATTTAATTAATCTATTGTTCAAAAAATTCAGTGTTTTTTTTTAGGGTTATACATAGTTAAACACACATTTTTGGTATAAAAGCTTATATTTAATTCATCAGATATTGTCCCTCATAGTCTGTTACTTTCTTCTAACCTTCTGGAAGAGACATAAAGCCTCTTTTGTAAGTCATCAGACTTTTGGATTGTCTAATATTTGGTTAAAAGTCTCAATAATATTTAATCTACAGTTAAAAATAACGTTAATTATTCGTGAATGGTAATGCCAGCAAGTTTCTGATACTCACGACATGCTATTTGTTTTAAAATATTTTAATGTTTAGTTGATTTATTAAAAAAGCGTACTAAAGTGTTTATATTGTCAAAAAAAAAAAAAAACTTTTAACTCAGGTATATTTTCTAGTTATAAGACCAAATTTAAAACATTTAAAACCACTCACTTCCACGGACATAACCGCGGCACTATCGTAAGATTGCCCAATTAATTTTGTTTTGCAACCGTATACATCAAGTAAATTAAATATGTGTTTTGAGAGCTCATCTGCATTTCGACTCTCAATCACGTCAAAAAAAAAACCAAAAAACCTTTCCTCTATTCCTTCCTCCGATAAGTAACGCAATACGGCGCTTAGTTGTTCCCTATGGCTCACGTCTGGTGTTTCATCGCTCATAATGGACACAAAACGCGTTTCACTTATTTATACTTTAATTTCATCTTTAATCAGTGCAGCGATACTATGTATCAAATCGTTTTGTATGTCATTTGAAAGACCCGAATAAACTGGATTATGTTTTTCCATTTTGATTTTTTTTTCCCCGAATTTACTAACTAAATTGTTTATGTCAGCGTAGCCCGTACGGCTCCAAACGCTAGGGGAATTTGAAAAAAGAAGACAAGGAAAACAAAACATTTTGTTAAGTTTACAACTAGCAGTCAACCAAGTATATTTTAGCTATATGGATCCCTTGAAATGCGAAACAAAACCATCCTTGCGCTTATAATCTATGGTATTATCATAAAAGGAGTAGAGCGTCCTATCTCAACTTACAAAAAACATTTTCTTCCTCCAAAAGCAATTCTACCAAACAACAATATACAGTTAATAATGCCATTTTCTTCCTATAATTATTTGAAATTAACTAAATATATCTGAAAATACCACAATTTAAACTTTTCACACTTTTTACTGTTTTTAATTTCTTTAATTTATTTTTTCTTTCACAACAATAATTACACTCAAAATTACTTTAAGTTACGCATCGCAATCTGCTTCATAACTAATTTTTTTTTAAACAGAAATAATCTAAGAGATACATATATAACATACATACAAGTCGAAGAAAAGCCAGTTATTTTATAAGCGTGTAATAATCTGAGAGGAGTCAATGAACGGTAAAGGGAAAACAAGGAAAGAAAACAAATTTGTTCTAACCAGCAATATATTTTATAACCCGATATGAAAGCGTATGACTAGCAGGTTGTAGGTTTGTGGGCTGCTAGAATTTGTGCCTTGCGTGTGCAGGTATGGGAGATACACAAATATTATTTTTATATGCACATATTAAGATTCATGTTGCTTGTTGTATTGATATATTGTTGAAAAGTTATATGGACGCTTTGCCACTGCTAGGGACTATGTTTTTGTTTGTTCGAAGGATGGCGGAGGTCATGATTCGTTAAATGCCATGATTCGTTAAATTGCCTTCTACACACCTCATGACTCAGTACGCATAGCCGCAACGCAGAAGAAGGATCCCACGCTGGACGAAATAGAGAATTTGGCGACATCATATGAGTCGACACAAATCGCATCAAAAATACTCAAGGGAAGCAGCAATTCGTGTCCATTCCATCCTCGTCGCCACATGTTGTGGTATAAGACTTTAAGATAAACTTTATTTCATAAACGCCTAATAACTAATGACAATGTATTCTCTCTTCAATTCTAATTTATAAATGTAGGAAACGCGTGAAAATCATCTTATGTTCGCGCCCAATTTACCGTCATGTATTTGACGGGTTGTCCTTGACATTGACAAATTCCTTGAGGACAGGGTGTATCACAAAGATTAACTGTTTGGTGCGGTTTATGGCATGGTAGCATCAACGGACCTTATTTCTTTCGCACTACAAGCGATGCTTGTATGTTATGAAGGAGAAATTTGGCGACTGGGTCAACTCACGGCGAACGATCATGCGATTTGACACTACTCGATTATTTTGTCTGGGGCTACGTCAAGTCCTTAGTCTACGCTAAAAAGCCAACCACTTTGAACGAACTCGATGTCAACATTCGACACGCTATAAGCCGCACATATTAGACCGAGTACTCAATAACTGGACCGACCGCTTGAAGCGGTTGCCATGCGGAGCCCAGGCGACCATTTGAATGATGTGCTATTCCATAATTACATGAATGTAGCTTCAAAATAAATAAAAAAGAAAAAAAAATTTGTTTTTCAAAACCAATATCTGAAAAATGAAGGCATGGACAGTAAATATGATAATTTTTGAATATAAATTAACAATCAATTCGCTATCAGATGAGCCTAGTTGGGTTACTCTAGGTTTAATACAATAGAAGTTATAACTAAATAATTGCTGGTATCTACTTCTCTGAAGGAACACACTATATATCAGTGGGCGTTGAAGATAGTCACTCCTCCCTCTCCCAAACGATATTTTACATAACATGGACCAATGAATCAGATTCCAAAATATCTGTATCCCAAACCGGGCCACACTGTATAAATACATATATATTTAAGTGTTCTTATATGATATTCTTTTTTATTGTATTTCTATATTTCTATTTTCTATTCAATTTTATTAATTCTAATTCATGTATATAACAGGCTACGTATAAAGCCAGATTACATAGAAGGTTTAATTAATTGCACCTGCATGAGATCAGTAAGTCAGAATAAGATTGTTGAGTTAGTTAAGCTAGTTTTTAGAGTTTTTTTTTTTGTTTAGCATGTAAGAGGTAATAATAAAAATACATTGAGAAAAAAAAAACATTTGTAAAATAATCGATACTAATTCACCAGAGAAACCATTATGGCAAAAGTATGTTTGTACAAATAAAGTAAAAATACACAATTATAAAATACGTATACTATTTTTAAAGTGTTAATATTTTCTATTAAATACAGATTAAAATAATTTAAAATTTAAAGTATATATCCATATACAAAAGAAGTTGCTCAAAAATGTTTGTTATAATTTTTCTATTTATGTGCTAATACGAATACGCCCTATTATCGCCAGTACAATTGATTTATTGTGTATGGAAGCCAAAAATAACTGTTTTTATTTATTACAATATATAACTATCTTTTTAAATATATGAAAAAATATTTCTGAAATCACTTAACTTACCTTCACTATTTATAGAAAAAATGCCCAAGCCATCTCCTCCTCGTATAGAATATGTTATTGTTGAATCAGGACCAGGAGGATCGGCGTCGGCAGCAACAATATTCATAACATGCGTGCCAATAGGTTGATTTTCGACAACACTTCCGATAAGCACAAAATCTTCAAACACTGGGCAGAAACGGTTTTCATTTACGTCTATTATTTCAATTATGACGGCTGTCTCAGATGATAATGCAGGTGTACCGCGATCAAAAGCTTTTACGCATAGACTATGCAATTGCCGCTCTTCAAAATCTAGGTAATCTTGCGTTCGAATTGTTCCAGTATATTTATCAATTTTAAAAATCTTATATCCAAATTCATTGTCGTCACAAAATGTGTAGAGAACTTCTCCACCAGGACCGTCGTCTAAGTCCGTAGCACTGACGATGGCAATGACGGTTCCCTTAGGAATATCTTCACGAATGCGAAATGTATATTCTGATAACGTAAACGTAGGTGCGTTGTCATTAATATCATCTACTTTTACAAGAACGAATGCATCCGTAGATAAGGGTACTGGATAACCATTATCTGTTGCACGAATTTGTATTTCGTAAACTTCTTTTTCCTCTCTATCTAACGGTTGACTCACATAAAGTATACCAGTTTCGGATTCAATCTGAAAACTTTGCATGTCTTTTACTATACAATATTTCACTTTTGCATTCTCGCCTATATCAGCATCGTGCGCTTTTAAATGAAAAATAATTGTTCCATTTTTTGCATTTTCAGCTACTCGAAAACTTGCTAATGATTTTTCAAATTTTGGAGGATTATCATTTTGATCTATTACGATAATTGGAAGCATTTTTGATAGAGACTTTTGAGGTTTTCCTAAATCATAAACTGTTATATTCAAAATATATTCATCCTGTCGCTCGCGATCTAGGTAACCTATAATTTGTAGTTCTCCCGTATCAGGATCAATACGAAACACAGAATCGTAGTCTCCACCAGAAATTCCATAAACAAGTTTTCCATTGTAACCTAAATCTCTATCCTTCGCTTTTATTCGACAAACTGTCTCGCCTAACTGAACGGTCTCATTAATTTTGATTTCTAAGGGAAAATCAATAAATTCCGGGGGATGTAAATTCTCTCCGTAACGAATAGGTATCAATGCCAAGTCATCTTGCAAACGGTAGTCACGTCCAGGCATATTATTTTTTTCCGCAGCTGCCAATATTTCTGCTTGTCTGCGTGCTATTCCCGTATCCCGGCATTCAAAACTGCCACCATCTTTGGAAGATATACTACGACTAAAAATAACACTTGCACCTTCTTTTATCAGAACGTTTTTTTTGTCGTCTATTAGATTTATTTGAACAGTCATAATATCCGCGAAATGTGTTCCATCCGTTGCAGTCACATTTACTTCACGTTGGGGTACAACTACATCTAATAAATCGCAACCAATAGATATAACCCCGGAAGTTTGATCTAGGTTGAAACATCCGTCTTCATTTCCAGACACCATTCGATATGTTATGTAATTACCAGAATCAAAATCAATAGCTGATAATGTTAAAATGTCCAAACCAACAGCAGTTTGCCGCGGTATATGACCGATACAATCAATTCGTTCAAATTGTGGACGATTGTCATTCACATCTTTAACTTTAACCAGAAGCTCTATTTCTGTTTGGCGGCGAAATGGTAAGCCCCAATCTGACGCTCGGACACTCAGTACATATTCTCTTCGCATTGTCTCATAGTCTATTAGTTTGGAAGTCCTTAGTATCCCAGAAAAATGGTCGATTTCGAACGGTACATCATTAAGATTAGCTATGCTATATGAAATGTAAGCATTTTCTCCCGAATCCCTATCTTTGGCTGATACTTTAGTTACAATAGTTCCAGCAGGTTCATTTTCATCTATCCACAATGTCTTGTTTTTAATTTCAAAAATAGGGTCATTGTCATTTGTATCTTGTACATTTATTTTTACTTTTGCAGAGGATTGCTTACGCATGGCCACATTTCCTTGATCAATTGCTGAAACTGTCAAAGTATAAAATGCTTTAGTTTCTGCATCCAATTTTTTCTGTGTGTAAAGCATCCCGGTATCAGGATTAATTCGAAATTCACTACCTTCATTACCACCAACTATTTCCAAAAATACTTGTGAATTTTTACCATCATCCCGATCTGTTACTTTCAGACGTATTACCGGAGTATTAGGTGGTGATGTTTCTGGTACTGATATTTCATAAATTTGTCGATTAAATACTGGTGAATTGTCATTAGCATCATTTATATGAACTGTTATTGTTTTGTAACTCGTCTGTGGAGGTATCCCCCTATCTTGTGCACGGAAAGTTAAATTATACCCTTGTGGAGCTTGTTCTCTATCTAACAACTTATGAATTTCAATATTATATTCGCCGTATTTTCCAGTTGATGTTATACGAAAATGTCCATCCGGATCTCCAGAAACCAGTTCTACAGATTTAATTTCGCCATGAATGTCTTGGTCCTTATCCGTTACTCGAATAATGCCATAAATATTAGCGTTAGCACCTTCTACTATGTAAGGCAAAGTTCGAATATAAATGTCTGGTGGATACAAATTTACCTGTAAGTAAAAAAAAAAAAAATATTAATCATCAAAATTTAGCTTTCGCTAAGATTAAAAAAAAAAAAAAAGAAGTAAAAACTTATATAACACTTTTATTATTATAATTTATTAACTTATAATTAAAATTATAAAGCTAATATAAAAAGGAGAGGACAAGTTACTCAGACTTTCGGCTCTGAGTTGACAATTATTTTTCATTTGTACATAAGTATTTTTAAGAAGTGACGAATCGATTCGCGTGTTTTACGTGAGCATTTCGGCCAAAAAGCGTACAAAATTCAACTTCTGCAGGAATTGAAGCCAGGCGACTTGAATTTGCGCCATATTTTCAGTGAATGGGCTCTGGAAAAACTCAATAAAGTCCATTTCTGGCTCAATGGATACGTTAGTAAATAAAATTGCCGTATTTGGGCTGATGAGCAACCCGAAGAGTACCAAGAGCTATTACCATTACATCCATTAAAAACAAAGGTATGGTGTGGTTTATGGGCTGGTGGAATTATTGGTCCATATTTCTTTAAAAATGAGGCAAATCAGAATGTTACCGTCAATGGTAACCGTTATCGCGTCATGTCAACGGACTATGTGCTTTCTGCACATAGTCTCGGTGAGCTCTGGCTTCAACAAGACGGCACTACGAGCGATACAGCGCGTGAAACAATGGACTTGTTGAGAAATCATTTTGGTTTAACTTAGTCCATTAACATGCCGCGATAACGGTTATCATTGACGGTAACATTCTGATTCGCCTAATTTTTGAAGAAATATGGACCAATAATTCCACCAGCCTATAAACCACACCATACCGTTGTTTTTAATGGATGTAATGGTAGCTCTTAGTACTCTTCGGATTGCTCATCAGCCCAAATACGACAATTTTGTTCATTAACGTATTCATTGAGTCAGAAATGGGTTTTATCACTGAACAAAATTTCATGATAAAACATCGGATTTTCATTTTTCCAGAGCCCATTCACTGAAAATGTTGCACAAGTTGCACAAGTTGAATTTTGTACGTTTTTTGGCCGAGATCCTCACGTAAAATACGCCAAGTTGTCGAATACGTCAAGCCAAGCTGCTGAGAACGACGATGAATCGATTCGTCACGGTCTTCGCGTACACTCTCAGCTGCAGCTGCTATAGTCTCTTCACTGCGTGCTGGATGTGGTCTAACCGGTCGAGTATAATCCACTAATGTAAACTGGGACTCACATGTGCGAATGGTATTGGCAGTAGTGGTTTCAGTAAGTAAGTTCTTCGAATCGCACGAAAAACATTTCTCACAGAACGCTGATTTTCGTAATACAGCTGAACAATTTGGAGACGCTGTTGTGGTGTGTGTCTTTCCATGATGGCTTGCCAAACGATACTGAACAAAAATGACAAACCAGTTTGATAGGAGTCACGCGTGATCTGTCAAAAAAGTTTATTGAAAATCAAATCTCACGATGAAGCACCCCATATATACTATTAAATGTAAGGCCTAGGATTTTCATACTGTCATATACGTCATACGTTAACTATGTTATTGTTTAAACGAACGAAATTTTTGTTACATAAGGTTTTACGACAAATGTGCAAAGTTTTGCCCCAGAAAAAGCAACTAATTTTGTATTTTTAGTGAAGAGTAGGTTAGTTGTTGTAAGGTCTTTGTGTGTGCAAAGAATACAAAAATCATCAGCGTAGCACGTATGGCTTAGCTGTTTATGTTTGGTAATGAGCACGCTCAAATCAATATGATGTATAACACCACAGATAGCGGGGATCCTTGTGGAATACCGTTGAATAGGGAATAGAAAACGAATTGTTAGTGTTGGGGTGTGTAGTGTTTTACCTTGAGTTAATACTAGTGTAGGGTAAAATTGCTAGGAAAAATGCGGTTTAACTAAAAAACGTCTTTTCTTGAGTAGATGTAACAGCAAAAGCCTCTTTATTGGTCCGGTAATTACTTTCATCTTTTTTACAATAAGTGTCATTCAATATTAGATTTGTTACCTTACGTTACGTTTAATTGTTTACATTTTAGACTAAGTTTCAACGTTTGGATTAAGTTTTAAATATAATAAAGTCAAATATAATTATTACATAATTATAAGATTAAAAAAGTATATTGTACATCCGAACATGCTCCCGCCCGGTGGACGATTTTCGTCCGCAAGTATTCTCGATCACGTACCTTACTGTACCCAGTTGCATTTGGAGTATGTTGTTCTTCTTCTGACATAAGAGTTGTGTGCTGTGTGAGTGCAAGTGTGTTGACTGTCTACATGTAAATGAAACAAAATCATGTAAGTTAATAATTTGAAACATTATATATAGGTGACAAGGATGACTATATAACAAACGAGCAATAAAGGGAGATGAAATGTGCGTAATTTGCCTAGTGCAATAGTTTGTTTTGATCATTGACCAAAACTAGGTCAATTCGTGTCGTGTTGTTCGGTTTTGTTTTGTTTTCCCTCTTTTTTTGTTAGAGTGGTGTTAAAAAAGGTAAGTGTTTTTATTTATTTATCTTGTCTGCTCCCCTTACTTCGCGCAATTCGATTTCGTTTTGAATTGTGTACATCGGCGCGAGTACACAATCGTTTATGTTATGTCTGTTATAGTTTCGCGAAAGTGACATTCGAGTGCAGTGCAAAAAAAAAAATTGTAATTATTTTCCCAACGACTCGGTACAATTTGTGGTTATTTTGTACGATAACTGTTCTCCGTGTACGCAATTTTTGGTTGTGCAAGTACGATGCTGTGCGACGAAATTTTCGCGAACGGTTAGTTTTTTGATGATGGCCGAATTAGCCTTCTTAGTGTGTGTGGTGCTTACGTTTTCAAGTAAAGCCATGAATCCGCCTTCCTCTTGAATTGTTGTTGCAATTCATTTTCAGTAAGTTTTTTTCTGGCATATTTATTTATTTTTTTATTATTTAGATATTTATTATTACTATATACTTTATTTATATAATTTATGTTAAGATTAGTTTAAGATATATATTATTATTATTGAGTGTTTATAAATTTTAAAATGTTTTGTTTTTCTGTTTATAAAGTGTTGTGTTGTGTTTTAAGTGGACAACGTTGAGTGTTCAGTGAAAACTTTAAGTGCCGTCGGCATTTTGGAATTTTGGAACTCTACAACGTTGTCTGGTATGAATGCCTTGTGTGTGACATAGAGTGGACTGTATGTATGTGTGTTGTGTTGCGTAGGGAATCTAGGATAAGTAATTCTTATTAATTTGTATCATTATATTTTATTAATTTAATAAATTGTTTTTCAAAAACAAAAAATGTCTTTAATTTTTCATGTGAGTTTATTTAAAGTTTGTTTTATTGTATAAATGTTTTGTTGTGTCGTTTAAATGTTGTGTTGTTTAAAATGTTGTTTTGTGGAAAGAAATTTCATTATATTTTGTGTACATTTATTTAGAAAGAAAATTTCAATGATTGATGGAGAGAAAACAGCGTGAAAATTATTTGTGTTGTGTTGTGTAGAAATAAAGGAAGAATAAAAAAAAATATGTATATCGTTATTTTAGTGTTCGAAATCCTTGTTTTGTGTTGTTTGAGTAGTTTGCATTTCCTTAGTGTTGCTTGGTAAACAGCAGATTTTCCCAAGTGATCGTGTAGGTTCTCCGGTACTTGTTTTCAAAGTTACCCCTCGAATTAGACCGTCGTTTCTGGGATGTGTAGCGATGATTCGTCCGATTCACCATTGCAACGGTGGTAGTTTCTCGTCTTGAATGAGAACTAAGTCTCCGTATTTTGGGCCCGGCTCCCGTTTCAACCATTTTGGGCGCTGTTGAATTCTGGACAAGTATTCCGTACTCCACTTGCGCCAGAAATAGTTGGTCATTGAGGTGATCCGCTTCCATCGCTCAAGATAACTTACCCTCTCGAAGGCAGTGTCTCCTTGAGGAATTGCGACGAGTCTTTCGCCGATTAAAAATGTGCTGGTGTCAGCGTTTCCAAGTCTTCGATGTCGTCTGACATTGGGCACAAAGATCTGGAATTGAGGTAGGCTTAAACTTGAGTAAGCAACGTTGACAGTTCTGTGGTAATGAAAGTTCATTACACGAAGCACCTGTGGATTCACCTTCCACAATCTTCTCTTTAGATGCTGATTTGGTATTGTCGATAACATCGACCAATTCACCACGGTAAGTGCAGTACGTTTCTTGAAACCTATCAAATATTTCATCAAAATCTTCTTCCAGAGTTTCTCCTACTTCTCCTCGTCGAATTTTCGCTTGAAGACTAAGCGCGTTCTTGAAGTTCCCTTCTAGAATAAGAAGACGACCTGAAAGATAGCTAGCTGTACGACGTGATGCTCCAGTCTTTTTGAAGTTGGAGTGATCACGAATAATCTGCTCCAGAATACCTTCCTGATCTGCAACCGCTGAAAATTTCGACATTTTTGAAGGTTTTTATTTGTAAATTAATTATAATCCAATATGTGTGTATGTATCAAGTACAATATTTATTAAATTATTATTAGATACAGTTTATTATTAAATGATATTAAAATAACTAATATTTTATTTCAGTAACTTACGACCTTTGGTGACAGCTGGTGACAGTTGAGGTTAAAGTTGATAATATTTAATTTTTACACGGCGCGGGAAAAGCGATTTATGCACAACCACCGAAAGAGTCTGTAAGTCTTTAAAAGGAGCAACACAAGGGGCAAGACACCGACCGCGAGAAAATATATGTATGTACTTTATGTTTTACATATATCTATATATATATTTCTTATTTTTTGTATACTTGTAGTTTGCACTTGCACTTTGTTCTTGCACTTTTTCTTTTTTATTAATTTTAAAATCTTTAATGTTTGAATTTGTTTAATGTTTTGTGGAGTCTTTATTCGGTTCGAAGGACCAAATGTTGGGGTGTTTAGAGTTTTTTCACCTTGAGTTAATACTAGTGTAGAGTAAAATTGCTAGGAAAAATGCGGTTTACACGTCTTTTCTTGAGTAGATGTAACAGCAAAATCTAAATTATTCGTCCGGCAATTACTTTCATCTTTTTTACAATACACTTCTGGTCATAAATACCGCACCACCTAATGAGTTCTCAAAAAATGCTTCATTACATCAGATCGTAATACTAATGAAGGGTATTCCCCATAGCAGAGTTCGGTCTCGTATTCAGTGCAAAAAAAATCAGTTTGAATTGAGTTGTGACGGTGACAAGTAAAAAAAAGTGAAATGTCTCGTAAATATCTTCAACTGACTCGGGACGAAAAAGTTCAAATATTGCCTTTAGTCGAAGAAGTACTTGGCTATCTTGAGATAGCGGTTAAAATAGGATGCTGTCATTCAACTATCGTACGACTGATGAAGAAAAAAGAAAATTTGGATCCACTGGAAAGGAAAAAAGGCTCGGGACGAAAACGTAAAACAAACCAGAAGACGGACAATGTATTACAACGAATTAGCATGAAAGATCGCTTTAAAAGTGCTGTCCGTATAAGAGCAGAGCTGAGTGAATTTCATTAAGTTAATCTAAGCGCCGAAACCATACGCCGACAGCTACGGGAGATAGGTTTATATGGAAGACGACCAGCGAAAAAAGCTCTCAAACCACAAAAATGAAATGAACGCTCAAAAGTATGAAGAAGTAGTAAGGGAGTTTTTGGTACCAGCAATTGAACAGCATCATTCGTATACTGACAAGTTCATATTTCAAGATGATTTTGCACCTTGCCACAGCGCCAATTCCGTAAGTAAAGTGTTATAAATCAACTTCAAGATGTCTACTTTATAAATAATAAACAGACAAGTAACTAGAGTCTTTCAGCTCAAGACAACGTTTGATGACCTCGGAATTACAAGACTGGCAACCTAATTCGCCCGATTTAAACCCAATCGAACACTTGTGGCATGTAATGAAACGTAAGGTGGCTGAACATAAAACAGAGAGTAAAAAAAGCTAAATGAAGTTCTGGAACATGAATGAAATACTGACATTTCAAGTGATATTACTGAACTTCTAATAAACTCGATGCCTTCTAGAATAAAAGAGGTTATAACCGCCAAAGGAGGAGCAACTCGGTATTGATAATTTTTCGGTAAAAGTGGCATATCTAAACATCTTAAATACACATACATAAAAAATGTATCGTTTGATTTTGTTAACCAATGACTGTATTAAAATATTTAAAAAAAAATAAGAAAATTAACTGGTTTTTCTTTCTTTGTTAATATCTTTTTTCAAACATTTAATAAAAAATGGAAATTAGATATAAATACTTATAAACTACTGCGGAGTACTCAACAAAAATTTCATTTTGTTATAAAAATTATTATCGTAGTTATCAACAATTTTCCAATCATTTTGATATGGTGCGGTTTTTATGACCGCAAGTGTAAGGGTCATACTACGTTAGATTCGTAACCTTACGTTACGTTTAATTGTTTACATTTTAGATTAAGTTTCAACGTTTGGATTAAGTTTTAAATATAACAAAGTCAAATATAATTATTACATAAGTATAAGATTCAAAAAGTATATTGTATATCCGAACAGTTTGCTTCGACACAGATTTTCCTGTTGGTAAGGAAAGACTTAACATAACATAATTAAACAATTTTGGACCAGTTCCCCAATTTTTGAGTTTCGTTAGGATAACATGTTGACAGAGTTATTCAAATGCGTTTGCAAAGTCAAGTGATAAGGTTGCATGCCGATAATCTATTGGTAATATAAGCATCTAGATGTAGAAGGGCGTCAGCACACCCTTTTTAGGTTGAAAAGCAACTTGAATTGGTTTTATGAGCTTACGAGCCTCGATTATCTAAAGCAGTCTTTTTGCAACTATTTTTTCGAGTACTTAAGAAATGCAGGGTATGAGTGAAATGGATCTATAACCATTAACCCTGTTGATATCTTTCATTGGTTTAGGTAGAGGCAATAGAGTTGCCTGTTTCCAAACTTGTGTAATGACACCTGTTTCTAAAATACTATAAATAAATGGAATTAGTCTAGTAGTTGCGAGAGTTGGGATGTTTTTTATCATTGAATATGAGATTCTGTCTCTACTTGGTGTTTTGCCATTTAGTTTGCTTAGGCAACTATCAAATTCCAGAAGGGAGATCTTTTCGTCAGTAAGTTTTGCGGTTGGGGACAGGGTGTTGATATCTACAGTAGAAGCAAGCGAATTTAGTTTTTGGGCAACATAATTAGGGTGAAAGTGTTCGTCTTTTAAACTGTTGGACCATGTTAGTGCAAAATAGTTACTTAAATCAGAAGGGTGCGAAATAGGACCTGTAGAAGGTATGGCAAGTTTTATTGTTTGCGGTGTACATCCGCCAGTAGCGGATGTTATGCCATAATTTAGCTGTGGAGGAGCTTGGGGTTATTGTTGAGCTAAACATTTGTAGGCTGTGTGATTTAGCAATTTTGATTTCTCTACAAAATTCGGATTTTTTTTTTTTGAAAAGAATTATTAAGTTAGCCTGATTTGGGATCTTTTGAAGATGCGTCAAGCTTTCACTTTTTCAAGACGTAGTTCGTTGAGTTTAGGACTCCACCAGGCAACCGTTCTTTTTGCGGATTTTATTTTACTTTGCGGTATCGAAATGTTTGCCTCAGAACGTACAGCTTTGTGGAAAAGTGCGGCTTCTTTGTTTACATTAAGTGAACGTTTGTTAACTGTTAAATAGTCTGACATGTGCTTGCGAAAACAAGCCCAGTCAGCAATATCAGTTTTGAATTTAAGGTTCACTGAGGTATGTGCAATACTTAGCCGATAATAATAGATCATATTATTGGGAAGTGATCGCTATTATGCAGATCGTCCAAGACATTTCAAGAGACTTTACCTTGCAACTCGGGAGAATAGCATGTTACATCAACATGAGTTAAAGAGTTATGAGTCGAAAAGTGCATGGGGTCGTTTAGTATAATACATATAATTTGAGTCAGATAAAAATTTTTCTAATAGAGCACTTTTCTTGTTAGTGGATGGAGAGTTCACATGGCAAATCATATGACTTAAATCAGTTTCGCTAATCTCTTGAGAGGGTGGCAAATATGCACTTAGGATGGTAAATTTAATTTTGGATTGAACTTCTACCGCTCGTACTTGCAGGTTTTAAATAATGTTTACTTTATTGTGATTGATGTTTTTTTTTTATTAGAATAGCAATTCCTTGTTTGGAAGTATTATTGCTCGGAAGGTTAAAAAAGTAATCGTAATAAGAATTAGGAATGATCGGTGTTGAGTTTCTTGAAGACAAATTATAGATGGGTTATGTTGTTTTATTAAAATTTTTTAACTCCTCCAAATTATTATAGAAGTCTTTCAAATTCCACTGGAGAATATATAAGGTTTCATTGGAATGGCTTGATTTTTTGGTTTGGAAGCATTTGGCTTATTTACATTATTTTGAGTTTTATTCTTTGGAAGATGCGGGATAGGGTAATGAGCAGTTAGCACACCTACTGCGGTTGCAGGGTTGTGGAGTGTGGAGGGGGGGGGGGGGATAACACAATTCACATTTGGCGCTACTGTTGCATCGTTTTGATTTGTGTCATAATAGCTGGCATTTGCGACACCGCAGAGGTTTTGGGATGTATTCAGTAATTTTCGCCGAATAGAAGCTTATATCTACCAACTTGGGAGGTTGGAATAGATCAAATGAAAATAGTATTAGGCCACTTGGTTTTTGCTTGCTTTCTGTGTCCTTCTTAAGGAACTTGTATACGTCTGTGACCCCTTGGAGTTTCAATTCACTGATTATTTTAGCTTCTGCGACATTAATGAGACAAGGAGCGTAAGCTATATATATATAATATTAAGCTATATGTTATATATATAATTTGACATTAATAGGGCAGATGTTAGCAAGGTCTTTGGCTTTGAGGAAAGAAACTGCAGTTTTTTGCGAATTGACGAAGATGAGGAGACTACCGTCTCGAAGTTGAGTGATTCAGAAATGCGTTTTCACTGGTTTTTGAGGAAACAACAATAAAGCGCGGATTTTTTTGTGATTGATATGAAGGGAATTCTGGGTAGTTAAGTTTGGTTTTTTTTTTTTGGTTTGCTATAATTGTCAACATTGGAGCTAGTTGGGTAGTACTGACTGCTGTGGATAAAAAGGCTGCCGCGACCTGGTAGAAAGCTTAGATTTTTGATAAAGGTGCACTGCCAAAACAACTAAATAGTCAAAGCAATTACTCTTTGCTTCAACAGGAACCTATCATCGGGTGCCCCAAAGGAGTCTTACGGAGAAGTATGGCTAAACCATAACAGAATTTCTTAAGAAGCTAAAGATCGCAACCAAAACGCAGAAGCTATTAAAGAACATGGCCAAAGATTACAAGCCTCAGCTCGTTCACATTTAAGATCCTGGACCGGCTGCTTAATGTATATTTTAGTGATAGAATCCGTATCAGAGGATCTCAAACAATTAACATTACAACGTTAAAAGCAAATTGTTGGAGAGAGCACTAGACACATAATGTTGTAAAGTGCAGTTCACGCAAAATCTGTACGTCATTTGATGATTATTGCAGCGACCGGACATTTTTGAAATATATTTTTTCAGTCAAGCTTCACTATTAATCGGTTCATTTTTTGTGTTGATTGAAGGCATATCGGTAGTTCTGTACGTAATGGAAGTTAAAAATCGTAAAATAGTGAACAAATTTCTTAAAAATCCATTTATTTAAAATATAATATAATATAATAATATAAATTTAAAAAGACATAAACTCATATACGCGTCAAGATTTTGCGTGAACAGGACTTTAGTAACCATAGAGGGATCTCCCAAACTTAACGAGTATACACCAGCAGAGCGGTTTTAATTATGTTAAAATATATGGAATTGCTGTTGAGACTCAATAAAGCATATATAGCTCTCTATACCTGTCAAAGGATTTGTGATCAATGGGTACAATTCCCAATGCTCGTTCAATGGGTATTCACTGTCATTCTTCTAATATTAAAATATGGCTACAATATTTGGTGCATAGCTTTGACCAACACTAAAAAGTTCAAATTTCATCGGTCAACACAAATTCTGCTTCTCTGCTTTTCTGATTCTTTTGGCGTTTTCATTTGGTTTTGTGTTGAGAGTTCAAATTGATTCGGAAGCAAATATATTTATAAAATAAAAGTCCGAAGAAGCAGAAGCAGTCTTCTGCCTGCCCAAACGAAAATGCCATTACTATTAAAAATAATAAAAAAAAGCGTGCTTAAAACGATTGCTTATGTGGCTGTCAGAATGAAAATACGGATTTTATATTACAAATGTTAATTTGGTTTCGACATTTGTGAAGCAAACAGAATTAGAATTTGTGAGAATAAGCAATAGGGGATATGCGCCTGACGAACGCGGAATAATTGTCACGATGTTTTTGATTAGCAATTCGTCAGTGATGCATAACGTGCATTTCGTGCCCGTTTTCCTGGCCTCCTGGTAATCATTGTTCGTTCAATGCGGCGTTTATTGAGATTGGAACACCACCAGACCGTGCCTCGTACCTCTTGTTCGGCCAAGAAAATCGCTGCTGTGGCTGAAGATGTCGTAGAGGCTCATTCGACTTCGATTAGACTATGCACGCAATTTGCAATTGCACTCACATCTCTGCTGCGCATTTTGGTGAAAGACTTGGAGATGTTTTCTTACATTTTATAGAGGTTGACCATAAATCGCTTCTGAGCTCCGCTCACGCCTTCCTGGATCACAACGAAGTGGACGATTTTGCGTCCAAAATAATCATGAGTGACAGGTTCATTTTCATCTATGTGGATACGTAAACAAAGTTTACGGTTCTGGGGCATTAAAATTTCGCGTGTAATGCACGAAGAGCCACCACATGCACTCAAAATCACTGCATGGAATGCTGTTTACGCTGGGAAAATCATTAGACCATTTTTTTTTTAGAATGGCGGTGCGGGTCAAACGGTCACTTTGATCAGTGAATTCTTTATATATAATTTGGATGAATAAGGCCTGGAGGATACGTAGGGTTATACATTATGGCCAGCCTTGCACTTGTACTTTATGTAAAAATAAACTTTTGCATCGAATTTGAATTTTTCTACTAACTAAAAAACAACTTAAAAGCAAATAACTATAGCAAAATATAAAAACAAATACAAAAAAATGGTTAAAAATGAATACTATATGTTTGTATTTCCCTTGTGATTGTATAGACTGTTTCGTGGAAATTAGACCCCAAATATAATCTCCCATCATTCTCTTATCATATTGGCCCTAATAAAACGTTCAAAGTCTTCTTTCAAAAGGGGCTCATATTGTATTTAAATTGGTCCAAGTGAGCATGTAAATTGCATTTAACAGGACATTCTGCAACCTGTGAGTTTAACGTCTAAAGTTTAAGCATATTTGAAATCAGTTCCTTGTTGTTCTCAGTTCTTATGTTTTTTTAGATATTGAAAAGTATCAGAATACAAAAAACCGAAGATGTTTTACCAATGTAAATTAGTCATCAATGTGTTCAGGCTCGACAATTACCTACAGGGGTTGTTTGATGAATACCCGGATTAAATAGAAAAGAAAACGCGACTTTTTTAGGTTTTGACAACTTATTTTTCAATATTATTTTTTTTTAACCTCTCCGTATAGTACGAATTTTGTTGGCCTGGAAAATACTCCTCCGCGAAGAAAGAAGTACTGTTCGATTCGTACTTCTTTCCGGCGAGCGATATTTTAAGGTTTGGGAACAAAAAGAAGTAGCAGGGGGCAAAATCCGGAAAATACGGATGATTGGGGAACAATTTGTAGTGCAATTCGACCAATTCCGGTGTGGCGACTGCGGAAATGTAAGCCGATGCATTATCGTGGTGGAAGTGCTCTTTTTTTTTGCCAAATTTGGTCGTTTTTCTTCAAATCGTCGTTCAATATTTTTCCCTTTTCAAAATAGTCAACGTGGATAACACCTCGCACGTCCCAAAAAACAGTGGCCATCACCTTTTCAGCAGAAAGCACGGTCTTCGCCTTCTTTGGAGTACGTTCACCGGGTAAAACCCATCGTTTCGATTGTTTTTTGGTCTCTGATGTATACCAATGAATACATGTCTCATCAACAGTCACGAAATGACGCTGAAACTTTTTCGGATTTCGATTTTGAAACAGGGCCAAGCACGTATTTGAAGTGATCTCACGATTGCACTTGTTCGTCGCTGTGAGCAAACGCGGCACCATCGCGTGGATGGTGGAAATCTCGGGCAGTATATGGATAACGCGTTCGATTGAGATGCCTGCTATCTCAGCCAACTCGAGAATTTTCACTCGGCGGTCTGCCAATACGAGGTCAAGGAGTTTGTTTACGGTTTCCTCTGTGGTAACCGTTTTTGGGCCACCTGGGCGCGGTTCATCAAAAACCGACGACCGGCCACAGCGAAACTCTGCGAAAAAATGGTAAACGGTTGTAGGGGAAGGGGAATGGGTCACATATTTACCATCGAGAATGGGATTGAATTCCTCGTAGGTTATGATATGATATGATAAGGATATGATCATGGTGCGATACTGCTCTTTTTCTAAGGCCATGAAAGCTGCTGTTAATGCGAATTAATTTTATAATTAATTATAATAATTATATAGATAAGAACCTTAGTTCTTCCACATTGATGTCACGAAAATTTGAGAACAAATAATCATTGATCATCGTATTGTACCTGTGTCTATTAACAGTAACTTGTGTTCCGGTCTCATTTTTAAAGAAATAAGAACCGTTGATGCAACCACCATAAAACCCTCACTATACGGTACTTTTTTATGGATTCTATGGTATCTGGTGAACTTCTTAAATATTGCCCTTGGTTAAAATCCTGCAATTCTGCTTGTCTATATTGACGTTTAACCAGAAATGAGAACAAAATTGCACCAATTGCATCTTATTTGCGCCCTTTTTTCTTTGGCTGCAGTGACAGAAAGCCTTAAGAGTTAAGGATCCTAAGGTTCTGCAAAGATGTAAAAACTAGACGTAAGACGGTTAAAAGTATGGAGGTGACCCAAAAATATTATACTCCAAATAGTACTCGCAATAACGACAATCCACGACGAATCGATTCATCACGGTCATCGCGTACACTCTCAGCTACAGCTGCTATAGTCTCTTCAGTACGTGCTGGATGTGGTCTAACCGGTCGAGTATCATCCAATAATGTAAACTGGGACTCAAATTTGCGAATAGTATTGGCAATTGTGGTTTCAGTATGTCGATTATGCGCACCGTAAGCTCCTCCAATCGCACGAAAAACATTTCTCACAGAACGCTGATTTTAGCTGAATTTGAAGACGCTGTAGTGATGTGAGTCTTTCCATTATGACTTACCAAACGATATTGAAAAAAAATGACAAAGCAGTTTGGTAGGATCAAACCTCACGATGAATCATAAATAATGAATGTAAATACTTGAACCTCTGCGCTTTCCAAAAAGGTACAATATAACACCTATATAGTTCTGAATGAAAGGTTTCCAGGAAACGCATTTGATAAGTCTGTACGAGTAATTCAGTCAAATCAATATTCTGACCCACTACATTTCGGCGATTGATTTTACTATCTTAATTCCTTTAGAAATAAAAAATTAATTAATATGGAAACGAAATTATATGTTAATTTACCTATCCATTTTCATCAAAATAATTCGGGGAATTATACTTTCGTAAAAACCATTAATGAGACGGTGTTGTATGGAGAGCTTCCACTGTGAGTCGCTGCAACTAAAAAGGGCTGCAGGTTAAGCAAATCGATAAAAACATACCAGCAGTTGTCTTACTTGCACACGATGTCCGGATAAGGCAGATGCTTTAAATAGCAAAAGTCGTAGTTCTGGTCGCCGGAATTCGGCAAATGGACGGAAGTAGGATGTTTCCAGAAAACCCACCTCCAAAAGAATCACGAAACGCCAGATGGGACAAGGACCGGGGCACCCATAGGGATGCCGCTATCACTTCTCCGAATAGGGAAGGCTAGGCAGAAAATACTCTGGACGAGGCAAGGTCTGGAACACTATGACGATCCACTGTGGGGGCTAGCCAAAGCAGAGAATATTTGCATTCAAGCAGAAGGCTTCGATATATGAGTGCATGGTTAAAGAAGCCTGTGCCGAAGATTCTACCCCTAGAAACTAAGATTTCCGATGTTCTCAGGCAACCGAAATTTACGCGCGCCATCTTCTGGATTCTGGCCAACTCAGGCAAATGGGGCATAAGCTAATGTTTAGACAAAGTTTCTGTCAAGAACAAGCCCACAGACCCACATTCCTATGTGCACCTTTGAAGGGTTAATTTCCACTTTAATTGCAAATTGCAGATAAGATATCATCCAGTACTATATTATTTACTCAGATTGACTTTTACTATTCGAAGTCTGCTACTGAATCCTTATGTAGGAGTGTTTCTTTGTTGAATACAAAACCTCACATAATATCATTACAGGAACCATGTATGTGGTATCTATGGTTTTGGGTGCAAAAGGGGTTTCACACCACTATGTGACGAGCGATCGGAAAGACCAAAAACTTGTCTTCATGTGCAATACTCACTCTTACCATCAAATTAGGTAATTTTACAACAAAAATTTAGTTGCTACAGACATAAGCAACGAAACGAACGTTGAATTGTAAATCCGTCGTTGCGTCTACTTATTTTCCCTATGATTCGTGATTACCACCTCCACCGACGGCGGTAACCGAATTCATTGAATACTGTGATCCCAGGGAGATGGTAATTATCATATGCCGCAATGCTAATGGTGAGAATGTTTTTTAAGGTAGTACTATAGCAAATGCAATGTGATAGGCAAATATTTTTTGCGATTTCATAGTATCGTCTGACCTGGATGTTAACAATGTTGACTCTCAGTCAACTTTTGTCACGAGACTAATAAAGCAAGTAATCGACTTAGCATTATCCAACAGGTGAGGAGGAACTAACAGGGCTCCCCCTAAGTTCAGGGCAAAACAAAACCTAGAGGAATCAGTTTAGCTCCTGCTTATGAAACCGATTGTGAGTTGAATAATACACGATACGTCAGTTATGGTGACGGATGAGACGAAAATGCTGTTGCTTCTTTGGTGGTTGCAACTGCCTGGAGCCGATGGAAATATACCCGTTTTTTATATAAGGGATTTATGTACCCTTAAAATGCGTGTACACAATGGGGAGAAGAAGGAAAATCAGAGAGGAAAGAGAGGTACCGATGAATGTTGGTTTTCAATGTTTGAAGGTTATAATGACTGGGAAATAAAGAGCTAAACAGGACATTCCATAAGTGTGTTGTACGGCTTAGGAACGAATCACGATATTTTAGAGTACGTACGAAAGTGGGCTTGAGGGTGTACTGATGAGCATTCACGAGACGGGTGTTACGGTTAAAAGCTTGAAGGGACGGAATGCTACTGGCGGTTTCTATGGAGCACTGGTGGTGGAAATAGAGCTTAACAGAGTGAGACACGAGACATTATCGGTGTTAGAGGGTGTCCATTGTCTCTGTGATAAGGGGTGGCCGTGGTGTAGTGGTATATGCATAGACTCCTCAAGCAGAGGGTCGTGGGTTCGAATCCCGTGCGAGGCAATTCTGTGAAAAAGTCTTTTCATAGAATTTGTATGTAGTTATATGAAAATACCATCAGCGTTAACTCTGACATGAAGGCATAACACTGATGTTGGATTGGTTGTTGGCTGGGCTAAATGTAACGAACTAACAACTAGCACGTACTTAAGATCCACTGGCTGAGGATGTATTAGCTCGTCCCGTCCAGTTTGACAACCACCTCTGGGAAAAATATTGAAACCTAATACACCTTAGTTTCAAACTACTACACCACCCGCCCGCGCCCTGGAGAAAAAGCCAATAAAAGGGTATTCATATCCCCTTGGTGCGCGCGCGATATTATATAAAAAAAATAATAGTACATGAGTTTTATCGCATAGTTTTGAATTCTACCTAGCAGGTGCAGCGAAGTTTTGGGCACACCCAATTTGGGAAGGATGAATGCCTTATATATTTAGGCCAGATTAGAGGGGTGAAATACTTCACATTGCTTGAGGAAAACTTCCAAAAGAAGTTGTCACTGACACACATACACGCACTTATTTTTAGAATATCAGACTTGGAACCAACCAAGATAACTTGAATTGAACGTTCCGAAATCCATGTTACGAAAAGGTATAGACCAGTTGCTGGTTACTCTGGAGCTGTTACCGATATACATATCAAAACCCCGACGAACAGCGAGAGTAGCCTTTATACCGGCTTCCTCCATGTTGAAGACCATGGAGAGAATGGTCGAGACTCATGTGCGCAAAGCTGTTTTGCAAATGCATCCTCTGTCTGAGATTCAACATACTTACCAACGCGAAATATCTTGCGAGAGTGCGCTCCAAAACTGTTAATCAAAATTGAAGGCGCTTTTGACAAGAAGGAATACGCGCTGGACATTTTCATCGAGATTGAGTGTGCTTTCGAAAAATGCAACAACACTCCACACTCATTAGTTTTGTGGATTAAAGCAATGCTGGTGAATAGGAAACTGATTGAGGGTGTGATTGCGGGCGTAAAATGGGGTAAAATGACGATTGATGCACTAGAAACGGGCTCTCAGTTAATCTACTCAAAACAGGTTCTATTCTCTTTACTAGAAGAAGGAAGCTGACTGGACTGACTCATTTTAGCCTTAAAGACATCACCATCTAATTCCCAAAAGAAGCTAAGTATTTGAGTGTCATCCTGGATAATAAACTTCTGTGGTTAAATATGTTACGCCGAAAGCCACTAAGGCGCTGTCGGGCTTCTGGCAGTGCAAAGAAGCTGTCGGCACAGCCTGTCACCGAGAATGGTCTTTTGGATTTACACGATAAGGCCAATTATATATAAGTTAAGCGTCGGTTATGTGGTGGTACAAGCCTTCACGAAATTATGATTTAACCAGACTCCAAAGAATGGTCTGTATCGGCTGCATGGGGGACTTTCCTATCGGAGAACGCTGGACTCTGCCCTAGACGCACTGATTAAACCACCTCCCGTTGATATTCATATCACTTGCTGTACTCTCACAGACCTATTTCGTTTAAAGAAAAGTGGTCTTTGGTACAATATGCATTGCAACTTGATGACTTTACGCGCCGACTGTCTATGATTCTTGTTTAATGGGCATGCTGTCTGAAGTATTAACATCAAATCTCTTTCTGAAGAAAAAAAAAAAAAAAAAAACGATTTTCCGAGATTTTGGTTTCAGCCAAGAAAGGAACCTAATCGCCCCTTCACGGATGTCTCCCAAACCGATCTGGATGCTGATCTGGTGTCTTTCTGGAGGACGACAATTTTAGATTTCACTCCCCGTAAGAAAAACTTTGTCTATCTTCCTAGTAGAGATATATGGAATTCTGATGGCAACGAACTACTATACAGGGTGAGTTTTTTAACTTGAGACATCCAAATTACCAAATTACCAAATTACATCCAATTACTCGAAAAATACGCGATAACGCGAAAAAAGTTTCAGACAAAAGTCACACGGTTCTGAAGGGGACATAAGATGGTGACCACGAGTTTGACCTTGAGACCCATTTTCAAGGTCAAACAAAAGTCACTTTTGGTTTTTCAATTGATAATTCCTGATTTTCATTGCTCAGTTGTATTGCTCGTAGGCTTGTCATTTGTTTTTACATACTGTGTTTAGCATAACCCAGAAACAACGATGTGGACGTAGCAGTATTTTGTTTCCTTCGGGTTGATTATTTAGAGTGGGTCCCCTTGCCTCCCACTGTTGAATCATTGAATTCTTCCCATTTTGACCTTGTGACTTTTGTCGCTTTATCGCGTAATTTTCGAATAATTTGGATGTCTCAAGTTAAAAAACTCACCCGGTATATTGTGAAGAAGTTAGTCATAGCATGGACTAGTTCTTTGTTTGAACGCTCTGTTTTACTCAGAATTTTCCAAATAGTGGATGGATAAAGGGGACACTTTTGTGATATAACCAATGGGTAGAAAATATATTGTTAAATGGTAAAGAAATGCGATGAAAACGGGAAACGTTTCAGATCAGATCAGATCCATCCAGAATTATTCGAATTATTCCAGAAAAATCGGATGTATCTTGGGACAAAAAGAAAATGATTTAATCAAAATGATTATGGTAACAAAATCTGGGATGAATACGAGTACAAATGGGTGACCTAACACAGAACAAGCACTGTTTAAACTTTTTTTTTACATTAAACTTTAAACTATCTAATATGTTATATTATTTCTTATATAATACTATTTTTATATTATATTTTTATATATATATTTTACAGAATGATACTAACAAAAAAGCAGAATATTTAAAACGTATACGCAAAGGTTTGTATATATTAAATTTTTTTCTTTTGAAATATATAAAAAAAAAAAAATGTACATACTCATATATGTTAACATTCATATGTATATTTCGATAGAACGATTTCTTAAGAAACTTTTCAGAAAAATCGAGTGCATCTTTCGTGGTTATTTATCTCTTACGTAGTTTTATGGATATTTAATAAAAGCTAAAAAAAAAAGTACTCGCATTAAAGAAAGAAACCAAAATTTTTCAAGAAATGCAATAGTTGATTAAGTGGAAAATTTCAATTAAAATTAGATGATTTCGCTGCGATTCTTAAGTTGAGTAACTGTGCCCTCGCTTCCGGAAGTAAGAAATACAAAAATCTACAAACTACACAACTTCAGTCCCAGGGGCTGTTGAATTGGGAAAGAAGTATTTTAATTAAAATATTAATTGTTGAGATTAATAATAAAGATATTTCTTTTTTCTTGATGTTTTAAAAGAATAACTTCTTATTTTTGATATACAATACCAATGTTTTTATTAAATCCCCCGCCAACTCATATTCAAAATGCAATATGATCGGGTTAAGGTATGTACGGAAGTTCACCTTTCCATTAGTCTTCTAAGCATTTTGTTATAAATCACATATGGTACATTATATTCATTCACACGTTTATAACCTTTTATTAACAGTTCAATAGGTCCTTATTAAATACTAAAAATTAAAACAATTAGAAACTGTTCAATTTTAGAAGCCAAATTAGAACCGTCAATGGTAACCGTTATCGCCCCATGGTCTTGGTGAGCTCTGGTTTCAACAAGACGGCGATACGAGCCATACAGCGCATGAAACAATGGACTTGTTGAGGAATCATTTTGGTGAGCACTTAATTTCACGTTTTGCTACGGTAAATTGGCCGCCTAGATCGTGCGATATCATACCTTTGGACTATTTTCTCTGGGGATATATAAAGTCTAAGGTCTTCAGGAATAAGACAGCTACGATTGACGGTTTGGAAGCCAACATCGCTCGTGTTATACGCGAGATACCAGTCGCTATGCTCGAACGAGTCTCCCAAAATTAGACCTTCCGAATGGACCACCTCAAACGTAGTCGTGGCCAACACATACATGATATTTTTAAAAAGTAAATGTCATGAATTGTTCTTTTTGATTCAATAACTTTCAGATTTATGTGTTTTAATTTACATTATAAATCAAACCTCACGATGAATCACCCTATATAAAGAACGTCTGCACCAAATCAGTCAAACAGAACTTAAGATATTTTGTCGAGCTGATTGAAAAAGTAATTTCAGAAAACAATCACAAGGACAGTACAACAATCACAATCATGTCGAGCCAGCATCGCGTTTTTTTTTTTGTGGCCCACACTTTACCACCCTGTAGCTTTTTGTATTTTTATTAAGTTTTTTTTTTTTTTGTATTCCTCAAATGAGGGAACCCGGTCCTCAGATAGTCGGGCAACAGCTGCTGTCTATTGTTTGGCTCGCTCCAGCCGGCCGGTCTGGTTGACACGTCACAAAAGTCGTTGTAACTTTAAAAATATTGCGAATTTTGAAAGATTCTTTAAAGGACATAATCTTAAAGGTCTAAGCTTTAGAAATATATAAAAAAAAAGATTTTTTAAAATTTTAACACCAGTTAGTTAAGTTTTATTTTTAGGTAATTTTGTAGGTTTATAGGTTTAAGTTCTAAGTGCCCGCATGGGGCCACTAAGTTATAATTAGATAATTTTAAGTTAATTAAGCTAATATTTTGACATTTTTTGATTTAGCATTTACTCTTATTAAGTAAATTAATTAAAAAAAATAAAATTAATTAATTAAATAAAAAATGCATACATGAAAAAATATATCTTTAATTAGAATTATATTACATTAAGATGCTACGACTACGACGCGGTGAAGCAGGTGTTAATACAGCACAGGAAAGAGTTCTTAAACCACATTGAGAGGCTCAAGCTACCAATAGGAAGGTCTACAATGAGTAAGATTGAAGATAGTCAAAATATTGCAATCGAGCAGTTAGAAGAAGCAGATGGGGCAGAAGAAAGGCAACAACCCCCAGCTAAACACTCAAGCCAAGGTAACGACAAATGAGGCAAATAAGAGGACAACAATCAATAATGCACGAGAAAGTGGACAATCGAGGCGGTTTTACAACCTTCATGGACAAACCATAAGAAGATATTGGGCACAGATTGAAGGAAAAGACAATTCAATTTGGGAATCCACAGATGACATCCAAAGCATCGGATATGTCATTGAGCAATACATTCAACTGGAAGGTAAGGTGCACCAAGTACTTGTTTTTTGGAAGAAACATTAGCTAATGAACCTGCCAAATAGCAATCCTATGAACGTACCAACTCCGAAATGAACTTACCAAAATATTGTGTTGCCAAAATTTGATGGAGATGTACTACTTAAAAATTCATTTGACCGGAAAAGCAGAACGAGTCATTAAACATGTAGCTCTGTCAACTGACAACTACGTATCGGCTTGGAAATTACTGAAAGACAGTTACAGCAACATAAGGCTGCTGGCTCCGCTCTGATAAATCGACTGTTATCGCAACCATCTCATACATAAGAAGACACCTCTGCTGCTATAATCAAGTCATTACATGACACAACTCCAGAGTGTCTGCATGGTCTGGAGAGCTTAGGAATTGTAATCGACCACTGGAATCCACTTCTGCTCCACATCCATCATCAACACATATATTATATGAGCAATCGCTAACCAAAGCAAGGAATTATAATCAATGAAAAGGTTTTTTAATTTAATTTAACTCTTAGAGACTCGATTTCAATTACTAGAAGCGCTATGCTCTAGGAACACGAGAGCGAAAGACAACATGATGAGGAGAATCTTTCCGAGAATAACAATTTCTTTTGCCACAGATACACCAATTTTTTCAATATGCAAGGGAGCCCATAAGCTATTATTTTAGTGTAATGATTTAATGCGGCTCTCACCATCAGATCGATTAAACCATCTAAAATGAAACAAAATATGCATCAATTGTCTTGAGGGCGGACACTTTGCTGCTAACTGCTCACTTAGAGGATGCACGAAATGTACTAAGAAAATAACACATTAGCACACTCCCACGATGTGAAAAACATCCGCTGAGCGAAACCTACATCATCAACCACAACTCTCTGCTATCAGACCTCGCCGAATATTGCGAACCCAGTACCCATCTAATGTATCTATTGTAACGAGCTTCTCCACAAGAATAGAAGCCATCGTACTTCCACACATAGTGTATCCGCAACAAACACAACTTTTCGAAGTATTCACTTGGAAGTTACCAAGTAACATAAAATTAGCGGATCCACTATTCAACGTACAAAATTGCATTGATCTGCTAATTGCAGTGGAATATTTCCATCAATTGCTCTGCATTGCGTAAATGAAGCTGGGAAAAGAAATGCATTAGCTTCACACCTTAAGGAGTAATTCTGGAAACGATGGTCCCAAGAATACCTAAATGAACTACAACACAGTGCTAAGTGGAAGACTCCATCCAACAACATTGCAGTCGGTACCAGCAAACACAACAACAAATGGCCAATTGTTAAGGTGTACTACGGTGATGACGGATATATCACGGAGTGCTACGGGAACTCCACTTATCAAGGAGAAACCATCAGAAAAGGAAATAATGGCTTCGTTGAATAGCCAGTCAGCAGTAATCATTCCATATCGAAAACGTAGAAACACCAAGAAGGATAATTCAAACCAGCAGAGCACATTGTCCGAACAGCAGAGAGACCAAGAAAACAAAGAAAGCGCCATTCCCCGAGCTCAACAACGCACAACCTTGAACAGCAAGGAAATAATTATTGGATACACAGGAGATGGAATTTGGTCGTCTCCTGTAATCTTGAGCCGCACAGACGGAAATTTGAAGCTTCGACGAATAGTTCAATGATACTAGATGACCTCTAGAACCAAATGACAGATGAATGAAGTTAAATTCATCAACCAAGAACTCTCAGGAGAAAAGATGTTACTTGCCACAAAATGGAAGTAACAGAAAAAGAAAGCAAATAAGAGGAGCACTGGATATAATCGCAAACATTGCATACTCGCTATTTGGCTTTCTTGACATGTAGAAAAAATACACTCACATGAAGATCATCTTTAATATTATTAGAAAACCACACGTTAATTTTGGATTCTGACTGATTGACTGTTAACATAGTCAGACAAAGACACGCGGGTATGGTGGAAGGGCACAATACACTAGTAGCGCATAGTTAGAGCATATAACTAGTTGAATAAATAACATTACCGTTGGGGTGTATCAAATTAAGCTTCAGCAACTTTTTTCATGCTGGGCGATCTACACTACGTTGATAATCACCAATCTTCAGCGTATTAAGGCATCAATAGTTGATGTATTAAATACTCACCAAGGCTAAATTTGACATCTCTTGATTTCGTCTCACGAAGCACGAAGTCAATAAGTTTAAAAATCGTCTAACACTAGGGCTTCGTCTTCCAGTTGTGCCAGAAAACATGTTGCAACTATACAAACTAATGTTAACAAAAGGACGAATTACGCCCAACCACGTGATTTTCAAACTTGATATACCTTTGATCGGTTTAGACGATGTTTAAAATTATTTCGATTCCAGCAGTATTCAATAAATTACGAATAGCCATAGACCCGTCATTCACATTCTTGGCGGTGAGTTATCACCACGACCAGTACTTCCCAATATCAGACAACGAACTTTCGTCATGCGACACCATAGAAGGCGCATACTATATATGCACCCCATCGCATCCAAAATATCGAGCTGGAGCTAACATCAGCATGTGCGAGTTGAAACTCCTCAATAATAGATCATCATCAACGGCATGTAAACTAAAAACTATTGAGACTAGTTCCGTTTAAACAAAACTCCCTTCTACAAACAAATGGATCTACGCCTAAAACGAGAAGATCTTGAACAAGATCGTTATTAAACAAGATCATATAATCCTTCGAGGAACTTACATCTATTCGAGTAAGTTTCAAGTATTATGTACTAAACTGAGCCGCCCAGATAGCAGCGCTTCGATACGATGTACCGAATATCAACGTTTTTCAAATGGAACTACAAAAACTAAGTGAACAGATTAACTCTCAAAAGCTAGAACTCCCAAATCAGATTTATCACCACAAAATTCGGCACACGATCCTGAGCTCCTCTGGTTTACTCCTAGCAGTTGCAGTTATAGTTTTCTTGTTTTGAAAATATTGCTCAGTCATCGGCAAAAGTGGGTTAACGAAACTTGCACATTCTTCAAGCTACACCTTCAATGTCTAGCAAACATATAACTCTGATGAATTAAAAAATCCTCAACGCGGGGTAGAATGTGACGGGTTCAAGAAATCGGAAGAAAAACACCTTAAAAATATACCCTAAAAATTTCAGACCGAAATTTATAATATTTTCAAAGTTATAGCCAAAAAAAAAAAAAAAGAGCGTGCCGTAGTCTGCATGAAAGTGCGCTGACGCGCCAGTGGCAGCTACTCTGACCGTTCTCTATTTTATTGTTCTTCTGTCATTTATTATTCCAGGATACGCAGGTATGCGTATGCCAGAAACTTACGCAAGGCTCTCAAAGCAGCTGAAGCCATGTTTTAAAATTTCGGGGAAGCACTGACTCAAAACTATTCAATCGATTTGGCTAAAATCTACCTGTTATTCTAGACATACATAGCTAAATATGAAGCCCTTAAAAGATTCAATTTTTTTAATAATAATTTTTTTTAAACAATATATCAACGAAAAAAAATTTGATTTTTAAAACTTTCTTTTCGCAAGTCCGCCATTTTTTTTTTTTTGAGTTTACCAGGACTTTTATTATCTCCAAGTTAGTCCGTTTGAAGGGCTGTTGACGTATCTGCAATTCTTCGGGGTGTTCTAGTAAATCACTATTAAATGCCATTGCCAGTCATTTTTTGTTAATTAGTTTGAATGCATTTTTATTTAGTTAATTCATTAATTCTTGCATACTAGACAAAAACAAATGTTTAAAATATACCTCAATTGACTTAAAATTATCTTATTCTAACTTACTGAGCCCATGCGGGCACTCTAAGTTAAACCTAACACTGAAACTATGTTTTTAAACGTAACTTAGTCTATTTTTGATTTTATTTTTATTTATTAAAACCAAAACTAAGAAAATATATATTGAGTAAAAACTTAGTACATGGACTTATTTTGTTTTAATATAAGACTTAGGACTAAACCTATAATATCTACAAATAAATGTCAATCAACTTTACCTACTTACTAAATCTACTTAATCTACAAGCCTACATACAATTGGAAATTTTTTTTTAGATTATTCCTCATTTTAAAGGAAGGGCAAAAGCACCTCTGGCTCTGGAAAGAGCAACATCTATATGTTTGTTGAAATATATGGCGATCGAAAACTTTAGCTACTTCTTTCTGGTATCCCTAGAGGCCCCGGACAAAGGCGTCCTAAACAGAAAAGTTTCCGACTTCTGAAAGTTGATTTTCAAATTCCAGTCGTCGCAATATCGTTAATTTTGTCGAAGTCACATTGCAAAAGTGTATTAATTACCTCAATCTTTGGACTTGATCTGTACGCGATTAAGATGCCTGAGTACGCTATGCAGTGCGTCGATAGTTGCGTTGCGGAATAAGTCTTCGTTGTCAGTGTGTTGATATCGAGGTATTATTATGTCTTGTCTCGTCCATTACCTTAAGATACCTGTCAATCTCTTCGTTTGACAGATGTCTGTTGGACGGTGGGTAGAGCGAATTCGAGGCGAGTGCTTTCGTAAGTGTTCTTGAGAAATGTGTCCAACGTACTCTACTAGTTGTAGGAATGCCTTTAAACAAACTCTTCCAATTCCGCAGTTTCGTTGAGAACAGCTATTTCGGTGCTGAGACTGCAGTTGTCACTGTCATACACGAAAGTGCGTAGACAGTTTGTAATTTGTTGGTTAGTGCACATCAGTTGTATCCGTGTGTCAAACAACAGGAGATCCAAATAGGAGCCGTGTCTAGGAAACGACGGACTATCCGTAGCCTTAAGACCGAATCGGTACATCACACTGTGCTGAACCCACCAATTGAATAATAGGTACCCTCTTGTGTTTGGTGTATTATTTCCCCAATCTCTGCTACAGACATAAGCAACGAAACGAACGTTGAATTGTAAATCCGTCGTTGCGTCTACTTATTTTCCCTATGATTCGTGATTACCACCTCCACCGACGGCGGTAACCGAATTCATTGAATACTGTGATCCCAGGGAGATGGTAATTATCATATGCCGCAATGCTAATGGTGAGAATGTTTTTTAAGGTAGTACTATAGCAAATGCAATGTGATAGGCAAATATTTTTTGCGATTTCATAGTATCGTCTGACCTGGATGTTAACAATGTTGACTCTCAGTCAACTTTTGTCACGAGACTAATAAAGCAAGTAATCGACTTAGCATTATCCAACAGGTGAGGAGGAACTAACAGGGCTCCCCCTAAGTTCAGGGCAAAACAAAACCTAGAGGAATCAGTTTAGCTCCTGCTTATGAAACCGATTGTGAGTTGAATAATACACGATACGTCAGTTATGGTGACGGATGAGACGAAAATGCTGTTGCTTCTTTGGTGGTTGCAACTGCCTGGAGCCGATGGAAATATACCCGTTTTTTATATAAGGGATTTATGTACCCTTAAAATGCGTGTACACAATGGGGAGAAGAAGGAAAATCAGAGAGGAAAGAGAGGTACCGATGAATGTTGGTTTTCAATGTTTGAAGGTTATAATGACTGGGAAATAAAGAGCTAAACAGGACATTCCATAAGTGTGTTGTACGGCTTAGGAACGAATCACGATATTTTAGAGTACGTACGAAAGTGGGCTTGAGGGTGTACTGATGAGCATTCACGAGACGGGTGTTACGGTTAAAAGCTTGAAGGGACGGAATGCTACTGGCGGTTTCTATGGAGCACTGGTGGTGGAAATAGAGCTTAACAGAGTGAGACACGAGACATTATCGGTGTTAGAGGGTGTCCATTGTCTCTGTGATAAGGGGTGGCCGTGGTGTAGTGGTATATGCATAGACTCCTCAAGCAGAGGGTCGTGGGTTCGAATCCCGTGCGAGGCAATTCTGTGAAAAAGTCTTTTCATAGAATTTGTATGTAGTTATATGAAAATACCATCAGCGTTAACTCTGACATGAAGGCATAACACTGATGTTGGATTGGTTGTTGGCTGGGCTAAATGTAACGAACTAACAACTAGCACGTACTTAAGATCCACTGGCTGAGGATGTATTAGCTCGTCCCGTCCAGTTTGACAACCACCTCTGGGAAAAATATTGAAACCTAATACACCTTAGTTTCAAACTACTACACCACCCGCCCGCGCCCTGGAGAAAAAGCCAATAAAAGGGTATTCATATCCCCTTGGTGCGCGCGCGATATTAATTAAAAAAAATAATAGTACATGAGTTTTATCGCATAGTTTTGAATTCTACCTAGCAGGTGCAGCGAAGTTTTGGGCACACCCAATTTGGGAAGGATGAATGCCTTATATATTTAGGCCAGATTAGAGGGGTGAAATACTTCACATTGCTTGAGGAAAACTTCCAAAAGAAGTTGTCACTGACACACATACACGCACTTATTTTTAGAATATCAGACTTGGAACCAACCAAGATAACTTGAATTGAACGTTCCGAAATCCATGTTACGAAAAGGTATAGACCAGTTGCTGGTTACTCTGGAGCTGTTACCGATATACATATCAAAACCCCGACGAACAGCGAGAGTAGCCTTTATACCGGCTTCCTCCATGTTGAAGACCATGGAGAGAATGGTCGAGACTCATGTGCGCAAAGCTGTTTTGCAAATGCATCCTCTGTCTGAGATTCAACATACTTACCAACGCGAAATATCTTGCGAGAGTGCGCTCCAAAACTGTTAATCAAAATTGAAGGCGCTTTTGACAAGAAGGAATACGCGCTGGACATTTTCATCGAGATTGAGTGTGCTTTCGAAAAATGCAACAACACTCCACACTCATTAGTTTTGTGGATTAAAGCAATGCTGGTGAATAGGAAACTGATTGAGGGTGTGATTGCGGGCGTAAAATGGGGTAAAATGACGATTGATGCACTAGAAACGGGCTCTCAGTTAATCTACTCAAAACAGGTTCTATTCTCTTTACTAGAAGAAGGAAGCTGACTGGACTGACTCATTTTAGCCTTAAAGACATCACCATCTAATTCCCAAAAGAAGCTAAGTATTTGAGTGTCATCCTGGATAATAAACTTCTGTGGTTAAATATGTTACGCCGAAAGCCACTAAGGCGCTGTCGGGCTTCTGGCAGTGCAAAGAAGCTGTCGGCACAGCCTGTCACCGAGAATGGTCTTTTGGATTTACACGATAAGGCCAATTATATATAAGTTAAGCGTCGGTTATGTGGTGGTACAAGCCTTCACGAAATTATGATTTAACCAGACTCCAAAGAATGGTCTGTATCGGCTGCATGGGGGACTTTCCTATCGGAGAACGCTGGACTCTGCCCTAGACGCACTGATTAAACCACCTCCCGTTGATATTCATATCACTTGCTGTACTCTCACAGACCTATTTCGTTTAAAGAAAAGTGGTCTTTGGTACAATATGCATTGCAACTTGATGACTTTACGCGCCGACTGTCTATGATTCTTGTTTAATGGGCATGCTGTCTGAAGTATTAACATCAAATCTCTTTCTGAAGAAAAAAAAAAAAAAAAAAACGATTTTCCGAGATTTTGGTTTCAGCCAAGAAAGGAACCTAATCGCCCCTTCACGGATGTCTCCCAAACCGATCTGGATGCTGATCTGGTGTCTTTCTGGAGGACGACAATTTTAGATTTCACTCCCCGTAAGAAAAACTTTGTCTATCTTCCTAGTAGAGATATATGGAATTCTGATGGCAACGAACTACTATACAGGGTGAGTTTTTTAACTTGAGACATCCAAATTACCAAATTACCAAATTACATCCAATTACTCGAAAAATACGCGATAACGCGAAAAAAGTTTCAGACAAAAGTCACACGGTTCTGAAGGGGACATAAGATGGTGACCACGAGTTTGACCTTGAGACCCATTTTCAAGGTCAAACAAAAGTCACTTTTGGTTTTTCAATTGATAATTCCTGATTTTCATTGCTCAGTTGTATTGCTCGTAGGCTTGTCATTTGTTTTTACATACTGTGTTTAGCATAACCCAGAAACAACGATGTGGACGTAGCAGTATTTTGTTTCCTTCGGGTTGATTATTTAGAGTGGGTCCCCTTGCCTCCCACTGTTGAATCATTGAATTCTTCCCATTTTGACCTTGTGACTTTTGTCGCTTTATCGCGTAATTTTCGAATAATTTGGATGTCTCAAGTTAAAAAACTCACCCGGTATATTGTGAAGAAGTTAGTCATAGCATGGACTAGTTCTTTGTTTGAACGCTCTGTTTTACTCAGAATTTTCCAAATAGTGGATGGATAAAGGGGACACTTTTGTGATATAACCAATGGGTAGAAAATATATTGTTAAATGGTAAAGAAATGCGATGAAAACGGGAAACGTTTCAGATCAGATCAGATCCATCCAGAATTATTCGAATTATTCCAGAAAAATCGGATGTATCTTGGGACAAAAAGAAAATGATTTAATCAAAATGATTATGGTAACAAAATCTGGGATGAATACGAGTACAAATGGGTGACCTAACACAGAACAAGCACTGTTTAAACTTTTTTTTTACATTAAACTTTAAACTATCTAATATGTTATATTATTTCTTATATAATACTATTTTTATATTATATTTTTATATATATATTTTACAGAATGATACTAACAAAAAAGCAGAATATTTAAAACGTATACGCAAAGGTTTGTATATATTAAATTTTTTTCTTTTGAAATATATAAAAAAAAAAAAATGTACATACTCATATATGTTAACATTCATATGTATATTTCGATAGAACGATTTCTTAAGAAACTTTTCAGAAAAATCGAGTGCATCTTTCGTGGTTATTTATCTCTTACGTAGTTTTATGGATATTTAATAAAAGCTAAAAAAAAAAGTACTCGCATTAAAGAAAGAAACCAAAATTTTTCAAGAAATGCAATAGTTGATTAAGTGGAAAATTTCAATTAAAATTAGATGATTTCGCTGCGATTCTTAAGTTGAGTAACTGTGCCCTCGCTTCCGGAAGTAAGAAATACAAAAATCTACAAACTACACAACTTCAGTCCCAGGGGCTGTTGAATTGGGAAAGAAGTATTTTAATTAAAATATTAATTGTTGAGATTAATAATAAAGATATTTCTTTTTTCTTGATGTTTTAAAAGAATAACTTCTTATTTTTGATATACAATACCAATGTTTTTATTAAATCCCCCGCCAACTCATATTCAAAATGCAATATGATCGGGTTAAGGTATGTACGGAAGTTCACCTTTCCATTAGTCTTCTAAGCATTTTGTTATAAATCACATATGGTACATTATATTCATTCACACGTTTATAACCTTTTATTAACAGTTCAATAGGTCCTTATTAAATACTAAAAATTAAAACAATTAGAAACTGTTCAATTTTAGAAGCCAAATTAGAACCGTCAATGGTAACCGTTATCGCCCCATGGTCTTGGTGAGCTCTGGTTTCAACAAGACGGCGATACGAGCCATACAGCGCATGAAACAATGGACTTGTTGAGGAATCATTTTGGTGAGCACTTAATTTCACGTTTTGCTACGGTAAATTGGCCGCCTAGATCGTGCGATATCATACCTTTGGACTATTTTCTCTGGGGATATATAAAGTCTAAGGTCTTCAGGAATAAGACAGCTACGATTGACGGTTTGGAAGCCAACATCGCTCGTGTTATACGCGAGATACCAGTCGCTATGCTCGAACGAGTCTCCCAAAATTAGACCTTCCGAATGGACCACCTCAAACGTAGTCGTGGCCAACACATACATGATATTTTTAAAAAGTAAATGTCATGAATTGTTCTTTTTGATTCAATAACTTTCAGATTTATGTGTTTTAATTTACATTATAAATCAAACCTCACGATGAATCACCCTATATAAAGAACGTCTGCACCAAATCAGTCAAACAGAACTTAAGATATTTTGTCGAGCTGATTGAAAAAGTAATTTCAGAAAACAATCACAAGGACAGTACAACAATCACAATCATGTCGAGCCAGCATCGCGTTTTTTTTTTTGTGGCCCACACTTTACCACCCTGTAGCTTTTTGTATTTTTATTAAGTTTTTTTTTTTTTTGTATTCCTCAAATGAGGGAACCCGGTCCTCAGATAGTCGGGCAACAGCTGCTGTCTATTGTTTGGCTCGCTCCAGCCGGCCGGTCTGGTTGACACGTCACAAAAGTCGTTGTAACTTTAAAAATATTGCGAATTTTGAAAGATTCTTTAAAGGACATAATCTTAAAGGTCTAAGCTTTAGAAATATATAAAAAAAAAGATTTTTTAAAATTTTAACACCAGTTAGTTAAGTTTTATTTTTAGGTAATTTTGTAGGTTTATAGGTTTAAGTTCTAAGTGCCCGCATGGGGCCACTAAGTTATAATTAGATAATTTTAAGTTAATTAAGCTAATATTTTGACATTTTTTGATTTAGCATTTACTCTTATTAAGTAAATTAATTAAAAAAAATAAAATTAATTAATTAAATAAAAAATGCATACATGAAAAAATATATCTTTAATTAGAATTATATTACATTAAGATGCTACGACTACGACGCGGTGAAGCAGGTGTTAATACAGCACAGGAAAGAGTTCTTAAACCACATTGAGAGGCTCAAGCTACCAATAGGAAGGTCTACAATGAGTAAGATTGAAGATAGTCAAAATATTGCAATCGAGCAGTTAGAAGAAGCAGATGGGGCAGAAGAAAGGCAACAACCCCCAGCTAAACACTCAAGCCAAGGTAACGACAAATGAGGCAAATAAGAGGACAACAATCAATAATGCACGAGAAAGTGGACAATCGAGGCGGTTTTACAACCTTCATGGACAAACCATAAGAAGATATTGGGCACAGATTGAAGGAAAAGACAATTCAATTTGGGAATCCACAGATGACATCCAAAGCATCGGATATGTCATTGAGCAATACATTCAACTGGAAGGTAAGGTGCACCAAGTACCTGTTTCTTGGAAGAAACATTAGCTAATGAACCTGCCAAATAGCAATCCTATGAACGTACCAACTCCGAAATGAACTTACCAAAATATTGTGTTGCCAAAATTTGATGGAGATGTACTACTTAAAAATTAATTTGACCGGAAAAGCAGAACGAGTCATTAAACATGTAGCTCTGTCAACTGACAACTACGTATCGGCTTGGAAATTACTGAAAGACAGTTACAGCAACATAAGGCTGCTGGCTCCGCTCTGATAAATCGACTGTTATCGCAACCATCTCATACATAAGAAGACACCTCTGCTGCTATAATCAAGTCATTACATGACACAACTCCAGAGTGTCTGCATGGTCTGGAGAGCTTAGGAATTGTAATCGACCACTGGAATCCACTTCTGCTCCACATCCATCATCAACACATATATTATATGAGCAATCGCTAACCAAAGCAAGGAATTATAATCAATGAAAAGGTTTTTTAATTTAATTTAACTCTTAGAGACTCGATTTCAATTACTAGAAGCGCTATGCTCTAGGAACACGAGAGCGAAAGACAACATGATGAGGAGAATCTTTCCGAGAATAACAATTTCTTTTGCCACAGATACACCAATTTTTTCAATATGCAAGGGAGCCCATAAGCTATTATTTTAGTGTAATGATTTAATGCGGCTCTCACCATCAGATCGATTAAACCATCTAAAATGAAACAAAATATGCATCAATTGTCTTGAGGGCGGACACTTTGCTGCTAACTGCTCACTTAGAGGATGCACGAAATGTACTAAGAAAATAACACATTAGCACACTCCCACGATGTGAAAAACATCCGCTGAGCGAAACCTACATCATCAACCACAACTCTCTGCTATCAGACCTCGCCGAATATTGCGAACCCAGTACCCATCTAATGTATCTATTGTAACGAGCTTCTCCACAAGAATAGAAGCCATCGTACTTCCACACATAGTGTATCCGCAACCAACACAACTTTTCGAAGTATTCACTTGGAAGTTACCAAGTAACATAAAATTAGCGGATCCACTATTCAACGTACAAAATTGCATTGATCTGCTAATTGCAGTGGAATATTTCCATCAATTGCTCTGCATTGCGTAAATGAAGCTGGGAAAAGAAATGCATTAGCTTCACACCTTAAGGAGTAATTCTGGAAACGATGGTCCCAAGAATACCTAAATGAACTACAACACAGTGCTAAGTGGAAGACTCCATCCAACAACATTGCAGTCGGTACCAGCAAACACAACAACAAATGGCCAATTGTTAAGGTGTACTACGGTGATGACGGATATATCACGGAGTGCTACGGGAACTCCACTTATCAAGGAGAAACCATCAGAAAAGGAAATAATGGCTTCGTTGAATAGCCAGTCAGCAGTAATCATTCCATATCGAAAACGTAGAAACACCAAGAAGGATAATTCAAACCAGCAGAGCACATTGTCCGAACAGCAGAGAGACCAAGAAAACAAAGAAAGCGCCATTCCCCGAGCTCAACAACGCACAACCTTGAACAGCAAGGAAATAATTATTGGATACACAGGAGATGGAATTTGGTCGTCTCCTGTAATCTTGAGCCGCACAGACGGAAATTTGAAGCTTCGACGAATAGTTCAATGATACTAGATGACCTCTAGAACCAAATGACAGATGAATGAAGTTAAATTCATCAACCAAGAACTCTCAGGAGAAAAGATGTTACTTGCCACAAAATGGAAGTAACAGAAAAAGAAAGCAAATAAGAGGAGCACTGGATATAATCGCAAACATTGCATACTCGCTATTTGGCTTTCTTGACATGTAGAAAAAATACACTCACATGAAGATCATCTTTAATATTATTAGAAAACCACACGTTAATTTTGGATTCTGACTGATTGACTGTTAACATAGTCAGACAAAGACACGCGGGTATGGTGGAAGGGCACAATACACTAGTAGCGCATAGTTAGAGCATATAACTAGTTGAATAAATAACATTACCGTTGGGGTGTATCAAATTAAGCTTCAGCAACTTTTTTCATGCTGGGCGATCTACACTACGTTGATAATCACCAATCTTCAGCGTATTAAGGCATCAATAGTTGATGTATTAAATACTCACCAAGGCTAAATTTGACATCTCTTGATTTCGTCTCACGAAGCACGAAGTCAATAAGTTTAAAAATCGTCTAACACTAGGGCTTCGTCTTCCAGTTGTGCCAGAAAACATGTTGCAACTATACAAACTAATGTTAACAAAAGGACGAATTACGCCCAACCACGTGATTTTCAAACTTGATATACCTTTGATCGGTTTAGACGATGTTTAAAATTATTTCGATTCCAGCAGTATTCAATAAATTACGAATAGCCATAGACCCGTCATTCACATTCTTGGCGGTGAGTTATCACCACGACCAGTACTTCCCAATATCAGACAACGAACTTTCGTCATGCGACACCATAGAAGGCGCATACTATATATGCACCCCATCGCATCCAAAATATCGAGCTGGAGCTAACATCAGCATGTGCGAGTTGAAACTCCTCAATAATAGATCATCATCAACGGCATGTAAACTAAAAACTATTGAGACTAGTTCCGTTTAAACAAAACTCCCTTCTACAAACAAATGGATCTACGCCTAAAACGAGAAGATCTTGAACAAGATCGTTATTAAACAAGATCATATAATCCTTCGAGGAACTTACATCTATTCGAGTAAGTTTCAAGTATTATGTACTAAACTGAGCCGCCCAGATAGCAGCGCTTCGATACGATGTACCGAATATCAACGTTTTTCAAATGGAACTACAAAAACTAAGTGAACAGATTAACTCTCAAAAGCTAGAACTCCCAAATCAGATTTATCACCACAAAATTCGGCACACGATCCTGAGCTCCTCTGGTTTACTCCTAGCAGTTGCAGTTATAGTTTTCTTGTTTTGAAAATATTGCTCAGTCATCGGCAAAAGTGGGTTAACGAAACTTGCACATTCTTCAAGCTACACCTTCAATGTCTAGCAAACATATAACTCTGATGAATTAAAAAATCCTCAACGCGGGGTAGAATGTGACGGGTTCAAGAAATCGGAAGAAAAACACCTTAAAAATATACCCTAAAAATTTCAGACCGAAATTTATAATATTTTCAAAGTTATAGCCAAAAAAAAAAAAAAAGAGCGTGCCGTAGTCTGCATGAAAGTGCGCTGACGCGCCAGTGGCAGCTACTCTGACCGTTCTCTATTTTATTGTTCTTCTGTCATTTATTATTCCAGGATACGCAGGTATGCGTATGCCAGAAACTTACGCAAGGCTCTCAAAGCAGCTGAAGCCATGTTTTAAAATTTCGGGGAAGCACTGACTCAAAACTATTCAATCGATTTGGCTAAAATCTACCTGTTATTCTAGACATACATAGCTAAATATGAAGCCCTTAAAAGATTCAATTTTTTTAATAATAATTTTTTTTAAACAATATATCAACGAAAAAAAATTTGATTTTTAAAACTTTCTTTTCGCAAGTCCGCCATTTTTTTTTTTTTGAGTTTACCAGGACTTTTATTATCTCCAAGTTAGTCCGTTTGAAGGGCTGTTGACGTATCTGCAATTCTTCGGGGTGTTCTAGTAAATCACTATTAAATGCCATTGCCAGTCATTTTTTGTTAATTAGTTTGAATGCATTTTTATTTAGTTAATTCATTAATTCTTGCATACTAGACAAAAACAAATGTTTAAAATATACTTCAATTGACTTAAAATTATCTTATTCTAACTTACTGAGCCCATGCGGGCACTCTAAGTTAAACCTAACACTGAAACTATGTTTTTAAACGTAACTTAGTCTATTTTTGATTTTATTTTTATTTATTAAAACCAAAACTAAGAAAATATATATTGAGTAAAAACTTAGTACATGGACTTATTTTGTTTTAATATAAGACTTAGGACTAAACCTATAATATCTACAAATAAATGTCAATCAACTTTACCTACTTACTAAATCTACTTAATCTACAAGCCTACATACAATTGGAAATTTTTTTTTAGATTATTCCTCATTTTAAAGGAAGGGCAAAAGCACCTCTGGCTCTGGAAAGAGCAACATCTATATGTTTGTTGAAATATATGGCGATCGAAAACTTTAGCTACTTCTTTCTGGTATCCCTAGAGGCCCCGGACAAAGGCGTCCTAAACAGAAAAGTTTCCGACTTCTGAAAGTTGATTTTCAAATTCCAGTCGTCGCAATATCGTTAATTTTGTCGAAGTCACATTGCAAAAGTGTATTAATTACCTCAATCTTTGGACTTGATCTGTACGCGATTAAGATGCCTGAGTACGCTATGCAGTGCGTCGATAGTTGCGTTGCGGAATAAGTCTTCGTTGTCAGTGTGTTGATATCGAGGTATTATTATGTCTTGTCTCGTCCATTACCTTAAGATACCTGTCAATCTCTTCGTTTGACAGATGTCTGTTGGACGGTGGGTAGAGCGAATTCGAGGCGAGTGCTTTCGTAAGTGTTCTTGAGAAATGTGTCCAACGTACTCTACTAGTTGTAGGAATGCCTTTAAACAAACTCTTCCAATTCCGCAGTTTCGTTGAGAACAGCTATTTCGGTGCTGAGACTGCAGTTGTCACTGTCATACACGAAAGTGCGTAGACAGTTTGTAATTTGTTGGTTAGTGCACATCAGTTGTATCCGTGTGTCAAACAACAGGAGATCCAAATAGGAGCCGTGTCTAGGAAACGACGGACTATCCGTAGCCTTAAGACCGAATCGGTACATCACACTGTGCTGAACCCACCAATTGAATAATAGGTACCCTCTTGTGTTTGGTGTATTATTTCCCCAATCTCTGTTTGTCGTTGAAATTTCAGCCGATAATAAAATAGTTTTCCTCCAATTCCAGTATCAGAAATCAAAAAAGTGTCTCGAGGTCTGAGATGAATAGAGTGGAATGAGTAGTCTAAGGTGCATAAACAGACAACATGTATAACCGCTTTCCACTACGGAGAGGGATATATACGTTGCATGCTGAAACCTACGCACTACACGACTGTATATTCTTTTAAAACGTATACCTTTTCTTTCGAAGATCGCAACGCCTCCTCCTTGTATGGAGTTGGGTCGGTTTCTTCGTATTATTCTTCGTATTACCATATATGTCAGTTCTAGGTTCCGGTTCTTTAGGCGCTAGGGCCTGAGAAGCAACCTTCGCTTGTGCCGTGTTCTCCCTACCTGCCGCCATTTGGGTGTAGGTAATTTGAACCGGTGGACGTTTAACTTCCTCCTTTTGTTGCCGAGCCAGATTTACTCTTTAAATGTACTGGAATTTGGGCAACTCCGATAGTCTGCGGTGTGTTCCGTATTTATCATAAAACGCAAGAGATTTGGCGTTTTTCCTTTTTCCTGAAGCTCCGTCCTTACCTAGAGAGCATTCCTCGGACTTGTGGTCCATCTAGGCTGAATTTCGCAGTTCGACGCGGCGTGCCCAAACCTCTGGCAGCGAACGCATTGTAAAATGTTTCCAATCCTCTTTAATTTTTCCCAGTGTACAACCTAACAGTCTAGGACTTTTATACTCCTTAGACCATCCAGTTTGCAGTTGGGACTTAGCTGGACCAGGATAAACGGTAGTTTCCGCTTCTTCCTTTTGGTTCTAGCCGTAACGAATGACTTTACCCCCACGAACTTGAGATCTTCGCACTCCTTCTCTTTCAGCAGTGCAAAGAGCTCCTACGGATAGGTCGACGGTTCTAACCCCCTCAGCAGTATTGTTTGCAGCTTCTCTCCCTTCGGGGTGTAGGACAAGAACTTCGTCGTCGCATCCTTCAGTAAACTTTTTATTTTTTGGTAGCATTCCACTGTATTACAGTGGATCGCGTGCTTAACCTCTTTATAAAAAAATTACAGCCAATGGCCGACTTACATAGCTCTATTGTATCATTTAAATCCACTTTATGTGTCGATTGGAGGTACTTTCTGTCTGTTGCCTTTCTGCTGTTGTTGTTGTTTCTGGTGCTGCTGCTAATGTTGTTGCTGTTTTTGCTGCTGCTGTGGTGATTTTTGTTGTTGTTGTTTTTGCTTATGTTGTGTCTGTGCTTGAGTATTTCTTTGCACTTGTGCTGTATACAACTAGTATGAAAAACAATAATTTGATAAAATTTGACATGTCATTTGTGAAAATATTGTTAGCGATGAAAATATTGTAATACCAAATTTTAGTAGTATAATTATCAGAAAGAATGCTATGAATTATTCTATGGAAGAGTTGCATATAAAAAAACATTGGAAACAGGGAATCCATGAAGAAATTAAATCCAGAAATGCACTACATGAACACACTATTATTGGCACATCTGTCTTTTTGTCTATCATATTGATAAGGTTTTTGATTGGTTACTATTTCAGAAAAAAAAAATAAGTCGAGTCGATATTAAAGTCAAAATTAAAAATACAGATTTTTCGGAGCAGAATCGTAAGGGGGAAAAAGTAACGTCGCATACGGAAGTACCCTTTAGTAAAATTCAATTTTCGTACCCCCTCTTACAATAAGACATTTTCACATGTTTATCAGATCATCATCATATCACATTATCATACGTATCTCACATGCTCCATATGAACACACGCATCTCACATGCTCCATATGAACAAACGCATCTCACATGCTCCATATGAACACGCGTATCCCAAATTTCTCGTTATGCACTAGTGCAGAATTTTCGGAGACAAACCTTTACCTGATGCATTCTCATGAAAGTGAAACGAATTAATATAGATACGCATACAATTTTCAAGAGTTAAGTTAAGTTAAAATTAATTGTTAAAATTATTAATTAATAAAGAAGATATATTTTTTATTGTATTACGCTGAAAAACAAAGTAATTCTAACTGGACTAGTGGGTTTGTGTATTTAAGAATCCATTAGTAAGAACTCTCGCTACTACTCCAGTGCGAAAGTGGATTCATCCTATTTAAGATTGAACACACCAAGTGTAGGCTGAGACAAAGCACAATCTGAAAGCCTTGAGCTGGCAAGTATGACTAAAAACGTTTGTATTCACGTGAGCTTATTTACAAGTTCGCTCGCGCTGTGTACAAATATTTTTAGGGTACTCAAACCCCTTGTGCGCGCGCTAATTATAAAAAAAAAAACTGGGTCAAGTTATTTTCGTAAGTGCCAACACAACTGGCACACCCGCGTGTAATGGGTGAGCTCTCGAGCTGCATTTATTCTTGGCATTGGCATTTCATTTCCAAATCTTTGAAATTTGTTTCCAAAGTCGAAGCTCATTTCTAATTAAACGGCTACGTAAACATAGCATTTGACAGAGTTTAGGATCATGCTCTTGATTAGAAATAACCTTTAGGAACGTTCACTTCAATTTGTCTTGGATGGTTTCAAATCTGATATTCACAAAATAAATGCTGGTGTGCCTTAGGGCTCTTTTCTGTATCCGACCATTTTTTTTTTTTTTTTAATTTTCAGCAACGATTTCTTATCTGCTACTTCTAGCCAATATATTCCTTTGCTGATGACAGTAGTCTTTGCTTTTCATATTCGTTTACTTACTCACGTCCCTGCTCTTCGGCTGTAAAACGGAAATGTCAACGTATATTAAGTTTATTAAATTCTGATATTAACAGCATAACTAATAGGGGAACCACTAACAAAGTAAAATTGAATGCTTCCAAAACACAATGATGTCTGCTGTCGTTAAAGGGAAATTTATACACCCAGCCATTGTCCATTAATGCCACTTGAATCGTTAAAATCTTAAAACTTTCAATTCTCGATATGTGTGTCAATGACAACATATTCGGAGTCGTCAAAAATACTGGGAAAAATCTAGCTTTTGTCGATGTAAGAAATACTTTACCCCCTCTGATCTGGCCTTTATATATAAGGCATTTATCCGCTCGAAATTGATCACAATGCTCTCATCGGGTCGGGTGCGACCAAAAAATCTCAGCACCTGCTATATAGAATTCAAAACCATGCGATCAAACTCATATGTTATACTAATATCACTCAGACAATGGACACCCACGAACACCGACGTAATGTCTCACTCTGTTTATCGCTCCATAGAAATTGCCAATAGCATGCCGCCCCTTTAAACCTTCAATCGATACACTCGGCTCGCTATGAATACTCAACAGTATACTCTCAAGCTCACTTTAGGACGTACTCCAAAATGTCGTGATTTATTCCTAAGCCGTACAACTCGCTGATAGAATCTCTTTATTTCCTTGTCGTTAAAACCTTCAAACATTTAAAACCAACGTTCATCGATACTTCTCTTAACATGCTCCATATGCTGTGCAAATTGTAAAAAAAAAAAAAAAAAAAAACAGGATCGTCGTAATTCTAGCAAGGACAACCCTCATGAATTTCATTAGTTGTTATTACATCCAGAAAAATGGACCTTATGGTTTGGATTGTACGCCGGTAGCATTATCGGTCCGTCCTTATGTCTTCAAAAATAAGCCGGAGCACAAGTTACTTTTAATAGACATTGGTACATCAACGATTATTTGTCCCCAAAATTGCGTGACATAAAAGTGGAACATTTATGGCTCCAACGGGAACCTATTTAACCAACGAAAACATCGGTTTATTGAAAACCCGATTTGGCAACAGACATTTTTAGAAATTTTTGACACCATTGGATTATCTTCTATTGTGCTATGTCAAGTCACTAGTTTATGCCGGTAAACCAACAACGATTAACGCATTGGAACGAAACGTTTTTCGAGTAATACGCGACGCACATATTGCACGTCCATAATCGCTCAAAAAAGTGGCATGAAATAATCTTTCGAATGAATTTAATAAATCGTCATCAATCTAATTTCTTTATATTTTATTCACACACAAAAACTACACAAATATAGCAGAAATTTGATGTTACAATTCCAACGCACCAAGGCACTGTTGAAAGTCGTTTGCTTTTTAAATTTGGACAAGACTTTTTTATTGGGGAGTCCGAAACAACTTCTCTTCTTTCAGCCCCTTCGGCAAATAATATAAGTTAAATAAAGGCTAAAGAAGAAAACGGGTTACAAATCTGTTAAGCTGAGACTGCATTTTTTTCAAGCAGCTTAACCCAAATTTAGATATACGAGTACATATTTGTAAATTTAGAATGAGTTATTTCATTTTGAATGTCGGTTGATTAAAAATTAGTTAAAAGGGTTATATGCAGGTAGAATTTTCAAAAAATCTATTTTTTTGTATTTTTGTAATGTACATACTATCTGACTATATGGTATATCCTGAAAATTTCAATACGGGGTGTAGTGGTATTTTCATAGACCCCTTAAGCAGAGGGTCGCGGCGGGGCAATTCTCTGAAAAAGTCTTTTCATAGAAATTGTATGTAGTTATATGAAAATTCCGTCGGCATCAATTCTGACATGAAGACATATCACTGATATTGGTGTTTTTGCTGGCTGGGCTAAATGTAACGGAATAACAACTAGCACATATTAAGACCCACTGTTTGAGGATGCACTGGCTCGTCCCGTCCAGTTTGACAACCACACCTGGGAAAAAATATGGAAACCTAGTACACCTGAGTTTCAAACTACTACACCGCCCTCCCGCACCCTTTAGAAAAGCCAATAAAAGAGTATTCATATCCCCTTGGTGCGCGCGCGGGATTATATTGGTTTGCTAAGAGATGGTGTAACTTGTATTATTCTATTGGAACATGCGTTGGAAAGCTACTGTCATTGTACGTCATTTTAGTATATGTCATTCATTTGAAGCCTAAACAATAATAATTTTTTTTTTCACTCAAATATATCGAAATTTGTGCCTGAAAAAGTGTTTTTGCGGGGAGTTCTTCTTCACTACTTTAATATAAAGAAAACTGCTGCCGAAAGTCATCGTATTTTGGTGGAAGTTTATGGTGAACATGCGCTAGCTGAGCGAACGTGCCAAAAGTGGTTTGCACGATTTAAAAGTGGTGATTTTGGCTTGGAAGACGATGAACGTCCTGGGCAGCCAAAGATTGTTGCCAAACACAAGAAGAACTCGCAGAATCATTGGGTGTCACTCAAGCAGTCATTTCAAAACGTTTAAATGCAGCTGGATATATTCAAAAGCAAGGAAATTGGGTTCCACATGAACTCAAGCCGAGAGACGTCGAAAGGCGGTTTTGCATGTCCGAAATGCTGCTGGAACGCCACAAAAGGAAATCATTTTTGCATCGAATTGTTACTGGTGATGAAAAATGGATCTATTACGACAACCCCAAGCGCAAAAAATCATATGTGAAACCCGGCCAACCAGCCAAATCAACGGCAAAGCCGAATATCCATGACGCGAAGGTAATGCTCTGTATTTGGTGGAATCAGATGGGTGTGCTGTATCATAAGCTGCTAAAACCGGGTGAAACCATCAATGGACAACGCTACCGAATACAATTAATCCGTTTAAAGAAAGCAGTAGCCGAAAAACGCCCGGAATATGCGACCAGACACTATTCAATAATTTTCCATCATGACAACGCTCGACCTAACGTTGCTATTCCGGTTAAGAACTATTTGGAAAACAGTGGTGGGGAAGTCTTACCCCACCCACCTTATAGCCCAGACCTTGCCCCTTCTGACTACCATTTGTTGCGGTCGATGCAGAACGCCCTCACTGAAATACGGTTCACATCAGAGCAGAATATCAAAAATTGGCTTGATTCATTCTTGGCTGCCAAGCCGGGGCAGTTCTTTGGGGATGGTCCGAGTAGCAGCTGCTCTCTTCTTTCTTTGTGTTTCCAGGTATTAAATGACCTAATGAATCCATTTTATTTCTGATGCTAACTAGAGTTATTTCTTGTACGGAACAAGTGAAAATCATTTCAAACATTTCTGCCACGTTGTACAGTCTTGTGTTCAGTTTTAACTTTCTGTTCTCAGTTTTGTCTTTTTAATTCAATTAAATTGTAGTGTAGTAGACAAGAAACAGCAACTGAAAAATTGTACTTATCACGATCCAAAATTATTAAATTCAAAAACAGCTGAAGCAGGTGAAAATACACAGATTTTAGTGTGATTCTTCTATTGAATATAGAATTTTGTATGGTTCAAATAGCAGCCTTCATTGCTGCCGGGATTTTCAATGAAGGTACAACTTCAATTTCATATTCATCGTAACTGATGCTACGAGGGTCCATCTTATGGCCCTGGAATAGATAATTCCATGTGAGTAAAAAAAAAAAAAAATAATCTATGTGTACACTTCTTCCGAAACTTCAAACGCGTTTTTCTCAAAACTATGTTTTCGAAGTCGGTGATCAAGATCAAAAACGTGCAACCGATCGGTCTGATATTGTAACACAACCTTCTTCGATACATTCCTCAGGTATTGATTGAAGAAATAAAATTTTGGATAATTATTTCTATTTTTTTAAACGATTTTACTTGGCAATTTCGGTCGAAAATCCAATTTTTTTTTCTACGAAGTCGCTATTTTGTCAGAAATTAAAATTTCGATTATTCTTTCGATCAATACCTAGTTTCATCTATCCACTAAAAGAACCTTTGGGGTTTTTTTTTTTTTTTGATTTCAGATGACCTAAACCGGATATACCCTGATCGCCGCCGAAGACTTTTGGAGGACCTTCAAGAAATCGTCTGCAGGAGCACACCAGATCGATATTTTTACAAATCATTAATGCCATTATAAACTTAGATGTTGCCACTTAATGTACCTATACTTTTTGGTTTTGTAAAATATAGCTTTCCAGAAAAAAAAATTCATAAAAAAGGGTATTTTTTCGTCCTTGCAACTGCGTATAACACTTTAACAAACTTGATTATCGAATTCAAAGTTATTGGACATACCGGGCGTTCTAAGCTAAAAATAATAATCTGTCTTTTGACGTACTAAAGCATTTATTTTTATGCATAATTAAATATTTAATTTTATAGTCATCATACCGGGGTCCGAAAATTTATTTGAGTATTTGGCTCTGCGTTTATTATCAAGAAAATTGACTTTATGACTAAAACAAGGCAAATTAAACATCATCATTCTTATGGCCAGCATTTAAGTGCTTAGCAAAACTGGTCCGTCACGATGCCAGTAAGCAGCCTGAAAATTTTTCTGCTGAGGGACAGCAGGAAGGCAAAAACTGAAAAACTCTCTGAGTCTTGCCTAGCAAGTTCATTTCGCATGATAACATTATGACCAAATAAGATTTGATCTCTTGAACTCATTATCTGGTTAGTTACACATGCCGTCAATAGTTGGGTTGTCGCAAGTAATCTTAGTTTAGATTATGGTGCTTAGAGCCCCATACGAACGACAGAAAAAACGAAACCCAGCGAAACGAAAGTTACGGCGCAAAGCGATTATAAAAAACGAGAATGCAATCAAAAAAATGTTACCAGACGAATTTGAAAAAAAAAGATTTTTTTACAAACGCAACAAACTTCATACCTATTACCAAATGTCAAAAAAGGATTGATCAAATTTGAAACAAATAAATTTATCTGCATTTGTTCATGTTTTTAAATAGCGATTATTTTTTTGAAAGCGATGAAGAATCTTAATTTGACAAGGAAACGCGTTTGACAAGAAGAGTTGTAAGGGATTCATCCAACCCAATGAGCCGTCCTTGTTCCACGTAAGTAAAGTTAAGTCGTTTTCATTTTGTACTCAACCAAAACTCCTAAATTACTTTCAAGGTTCGAGCAACTATTTCGTCTCAACAAGAAAGCATTTAAATACTCGTATGTAATGGAAGAGATTGACCCGCACCTCCCAAGTTTGAAATCCATATACATACCCAATGTATTGAAACTAGCTGCAACTCTTCGGTTTCTGGCAGAGGGTGAGTATCAAAGATGAACCGGGAAGGACTTCCTTCTTGGTATGGCACAACCAACTTTATCTGTTTCTCTAGCAAAAATAATGCCGGTTATTGAAAATGTTCTCTGCCTAAAATTTATATCGTTTGTAGAAACAGACGAAAAAAAGACAGCGAGCAAACAATATTTCCATGAAAAGCATTGTTATCCTGGCATTATCGGATGTGTAGATGGAACACATAAAAATTATAAGACCAGTAGTAAATGAACACCTTTACTTCAACAGAAAGGGTTTCCATAGGATTAACGCAATGCTCGTTAGTACCACCGACTTTAAATATATACATTTTTCAATAAGTACTCCTTTACTTAAGCTGAATTTTTATGTTCCAGTCGAGGAACGATATGATGTAGAAGAGAGGATGGTGAAAGTGTTCCGAGTACTTGTAATCCGTTTTTGAACACAGCAATCAAAATACGGAACCAAATCAAAGACATTTTATGAATAAAAGTTTTCGTTTAATTCATTTACTTAAACTAGGTTTATTTGTCATCACAATGGAATATAAGAAATACACATAAAAAATAAATAGTTGTTTTAAAAAAATAAAAATAAATATCAATTAAATTCTTAAAAAAAAAAAAAGAAGTTATTCAATCAGTACTGCTACTTGAGCTTTCATTAGGAACATAGTTATGTTTAGTATTCATTTTTATTTTGGTTTCTTTTAGTGGTAATTTTTTGGATTTTATTGAAATAGTTTCTAGACGTGACTTACTTTTCCTAATATTATTGCTTTTCAACTCTTCGAGTTTTTCTTTTTTGAGTTCGTAAAGTTTTCTGCTCCGCCTATCTGCCCCTTTATTCAAGCGGTTTTTTTCGCTTAGCATTTTAATAACTTTCCCTTGCGTCTTTACATGCTGTTCCAACATTGTGATCCTATTGTTGTTTTTTTTTGGAGTATAATATTTGTGATCATATCAGTATCACTCATCATATGAGATGGTCACATGAAACAGATATAAATAAATAAATAAATAAATAAATAAATAAAAAAAAAAAATAAAAATAAAAAAATAAAAAAAGTGGTGCGACATCCCGGTGTGGGCCAAGGCCTAGCTTTTTGCACTTATTTGTATTTCTCACTTTGTGAAGTTTTACATTTCTGCGCAGGGCCTACTGTTTATTGCCGGTTGCGGCATGACAGCCACCCCAAACCTCACGGATATAACTTAAGCTAATTTGATACCTTTTCTTTCGTAGCACCACAATTAGTTTTGACAAAAATACCCACGCAGATATCAAACGAAGAAAAACTCCTACCATTCGCTGTTTCTTTTGGTAATTAAGGCTAATAAACTACTACGCTTAGTCGCGAATAACTAAAGTGACTTTAATTATTCCAGGCTGTATGGTGCAGAAGCATGGACTTTTTCAAGAGTGGATGAAGTGGATCCGAAGGGATGTGGAACCTTTCATAGGTACCAGTAACCCTTGTCACTGAGTATGCACGATTCACAGCCTTACTTCATTTCTTATTCAGGTCTGCACCTACATACTAATACCACATCCCCCACTTTTACCACTCTCCCCACGGGACTGCCATTAAGTACAACTTCGTGGGGCTGGTAAAGAATTCATGCTATTCTTCGTGTCATGCTTCTAGCTTTTTGCTTTTACGATGAGAAACATTTATTCCTTTCGTCGTTTGCTCTTGGGTATAACTTCGCGGCGCTGATTAGCTTATGCTTTACGTTTTGCGGCTTTTCATTCCCTTTCGACTCTTCTTAGTTCTACTTGCACCCTTGTTATGAGGGAGCAGTCGTTCTCATATCCCGTCATATAGCTTATTATAAGCCGCGGGCTATGCAGGTTAGCAGCACACTCTGCGAACCGCCTGCACTGGAATACCCCATTTTCTACATCTTCTTGGTCTGGACATTCAGGACAGTAAGGTGAGCTATCATGACCAAATCTGTGAAGATACTTTCTGTAGCCACCATATCCGGACAGAAACTGCGTAAGATGATAGTTACAGTTCCTTTGTTTAGCCAGTGCTGAATGATGGGTATCAACCTATAAATCCATCTACCTTTTACGGTGTTGTCCCATCTCTCCTGCCGCAATGCCAAAGACGTTGCCCTTTCTTTCTGTTTAACATGTGTTGTAAAATTGACTTCCTGCCGATTTGCTCTGCGCCTTCTTTATCACCACCTTTTATGCTATAGTTCTACGAACTCTGGTCTGCCCCTGGTGCGCTGTGATCTGCGCCGAGCATTTAGACATCGGGATCTTTTTGACCTAATCTCGTCGTTCCACCAGTAGCACGGGTCTCGCCTTTTGGAGGTAGATCTTCATTGACGCATCTCATTTTGTGGTAATTAAAGTCGTCAAGCCGCACGTTTGGTTCTCTGCTGTACTGCTACTGGGTGCATATTTCGTGCTTATGATTTCTTCGAACGCCTCCTTGTTAAGAACGTTTCTTTCCACTTAGCCCCTGTAAGTTTGGGGAGCCTCCTGGGCTTGTCCTTCCCGATAGTGAATATAATTGCCTAGTGATCACTAGGTGAGTAATCTTCGCAAACTCTGCTTTGCGGAATGTGTTTTTTATCCTCTTGTTTGCCAGGTCTGCCTCACATATTGTATTCATTTGAAACTTCGATTTGATGGTGCTACAAATGTCAATATGCAGTAATCTCGTCGATGTGAGCTATCTCCGCCATGGTTTTGTTTGTTAGGGATCAAACCTCTGCATTTACAGCAAAGGTTTCGCCTATTAAGCCCTTTAATAGCTCGGTTTCTTTCTTTTCCCCATACAGTTGGAAAAGTAGGTCGCCTTTTTGTGTTCGTTTGATTTTGGTTACAGACCCATCAAGACTCTCAGACTTTGGATCCACTTTCACTTTGCGGAGGATTTCGGCATAGGAAAGCTCCCCTTTTGCTACGTCAACAATTGCGTCCGGTCGTAACTTCTCCATTTTTGTTAAAATTTGCTTCTTTGCCTTTGTTTTCTTTTTCTTTTTTTCCACCTTTTTCCAGGTGTTGTTAACTTCCATGCTTTTGGCTTGCAGGTCTTTGACAGCATCATTGGCCGTTTTGGGCTTTGCGCCCTTTTCCAGTATGCCACCCACCCCGGGGGCATGGTTGACACGTTAGCCATGCTGTTTTGAGAATGCGGAACTGTGGTCCTTCCGTTAGCCGTCCCATTAGTGTACTCGGTTTATAGTGTTCACAAAAAATCTGGGTGCTTAGTTCATGGTGAAATTATACATGAAGGGCTTGCTAAAGTCTATCGAATTTCTATATGAGCATGACATAATACATGGGCTGAAATGTCCGTTTCTTAGATAGGGCACCACTTGAATTAAATCTATACCATTCAGTTAGTACCAACCTTCAAAAGATACGTGTATAAATTTGACAGCTGTCGGAGGATTAGTTCTCGAGATATAGCGTTGTGAGTGAAGCAACTTTTGGTATTGTAAAAAAAAAATGGATTCAAAGCAATTTCGTGTGTTGATTTATTATTGCTTTTTGATGGGAAAAAATGCAATCGATGCAAAAGAAATGGCTTGATAAGTGTTACCCGGACTCTGCACCAGCCGTTGGTGCAGTTTAACCGCAATTGGGTTAAAAAATTTAAAAGTGGTCAAACAAGCACCTAAGATGATGCACGCAGTGGACGTCCAAAAGAGGCTGTTTCACATGAAAACATCAAAAAAGTCCACAAAATGAAGATATCAAAAGAGCGTGTTGGATATATAATACACGAATATTTGGACATGCGAAAGCTCTGTTCAAAGTGGGTGCCGCTCACAGTCGACCAAAAACAACAACGTGTTGATGATTCAGAGGAGTGTTTAAAGCCAACCCTAATAAAGCCGAATTTTTGCGTTGGTATGCCAAAATGGATGAAACTTGGCTCCATCACTTCACATCTGAGTCAAGTCGGCAGTCAGCTGAGTGGCGAGGTCGGCTGGCAAGGTTATGGCATCCGTATTTTGGGATACACATGGAATAGTTTTCATTGATTATCTCCAAAAGGGACAGACTATCAACAGCGACTATTACATTGCGTTGTTGGAGTGTTTGAAGGACGAAATCGCAGAAAAACGGCCGCATTTGAAGAAAAAGAAAGTGCTGTTTCATCAAGACAATGCACCGTGTCACAAGTCGATGAAAACGATGGCAAAATTGAATGAATTCGGCTACGAATTGCTTCCCCACCCACCGTATTCTCCAGATTTGGCCCCCAGCGACTATTTGCTGTTCGCAGACCTCAAAAGAATGTTCGCCAGAAAGAGATTTAAGACCGATGAAGAAGTAATCGCCGAAACAGAGGCCTATTTTGAGGCTAAACCGAAATCGTACAATACTACAAAACTGGTATCGAAAGATTGAAAAATCGTTTCAATCAGTGTATGGCCCTCGAAGGCAACTATATTGATAAATAAAGTTGAATTTTGCAAAAAATTTTGTATTTTACTATGAAACGACACTGAGTTTTCAGCCCATGTGTTATATAATACGTCAGCATTTTCCAAGAAAATAGTAAATCGAAACATTAGAGTCACTTTTGCAAGAGTTGGAAAGAGGAGAACAATGCAAAATCCTGTCGCAAATGTCTGATGTGAATCCAACTGAAAATATGTAAATTAACGCAGAGCAGTTTAAATAAGAAAAATATATACACAACTAAATATATGTACAGTTTATCAGGAAAAAAGTGTTTTGCTAAGCCAAAATATTGCTGCTATTTATTTTTTTTTTGCTAATAAGGACTCATCTACATTTTCTTGAATTGTTGGTATACACTCTTAAAACTAGCATTTAAATGACTAGATAACACAAACAGTTACTCAATTTTATTTTAAAAACAAAAGAAAAAACAACAAAAAGGAAAAATAAACGAAAAATAATTAATAAGAACTGAAGTTGGAATGTGGAATCGAAGTATCTCACGAGACTTCAGCAGGTGCTTTTAAAGCATAAATATTCATCAAGAGTAGCGCGAAAAATCCGTTGGCTTCACATAGGAAAAATGATGTCGTTCGTTACAGCTATTCAAAAATTCTTCACGAATACAACTAATTTGATCGATAAAAAGCAGATTACAAGCTATCGAACCTGAAGGCCGCCACATAAAATATTGTATAAAAATAACTTGATAAAATTTACTTTTAAATGCTAAAAAAAAAAATATGTGAAAACAATTTCTTGACATTAATTTTATAAATTCTTTCGTTTTTACATTTCATTGTTATCTGTTTACTAAACTATTAGTTCTAAGAAATGCAAATAAAGAATAAAAAAAAATATAGTTTAGTCTTCATGAGCAAAAAGTAAATACATTTGAATATTTTTGGTTTTAAAAACACTTTCCTGACAAACTGTATATATGTATAATAAAATAACTTGAAATGAGTTTAAAGAAAATTTGACGGCTTTTGTTGAAAAATTTACTAGAAGCTAAACTAAAGCTTATGAAATTGGGCGAAATTACATCGCATGTTTCTAAACACTGAAGCACTTTTTTTTTTAACAAACAACTAGACAATTAAAATGAAATAAAAATAAGTAAAGAATATAAATTAAACTTACCGGTTCTACTTTTATTATAACTTTTGCTTTACTAGCCTGATTTAAACGATGATTTGCTGCGGAAATTCTATCATTCGCTAAAATCGTTAATTCATGAAAAGTTCTCTCCAAGAAATTTAGATGTCTTGTTAGCGTTATAATACCAGAGGTAGGATGTATTGCGAAATAATCGTTGTCGTTTAAAAAACTGTAATATATTTCACCATTTATACCGAGATCAGCATCTTCTGCATTTACTTTAATAATACTTTTATGAAGCGACATATCCTCGGGCAGCGTTTTTGAATACTCTGTAGGATAAAATAATGGACTTAAATCATTGCGGTCAAGCACCCTTAAGCATATAACCGTTTCACTTTCATACAAATGCTTTCCATTTATTTCCTGTTGCGTTCCAAATGCTTTTACAGTAAGACGATATTCATCCGTTTTTTCGCGATTTAAAATAACATTGCTTGTACGAGTTCTTATAGCTAGAAACACAAATCCTCCAACTAATCGTTCTTCAACTTTAAAGAGTTTGTCACGATCCCCACTTGTAATTCGATATTTTACATCTATGTTTGGTATAATTCTTATACCAACTCTATCTTCATCGGGCAGTTGAACAGCAAAAGTTTTTCCTACGCTATTTTCCGGTATAGTTACATTGTAAATGTTATTTTTAAATTTAAAAACGTACAAATTTTGCTGCAAATCCACTTCGGCTTTTCCATAAGAATCGTTCATTTTATATGAGCTGATGCCTTTATTTTTATTAAGAACTTTAGCGTTGTAAGGGTGATAAGAGTTAACATTGCCATTTAGAGAACCAAAAAAGATTGTCCAAAATAAAACATATCTTAAAAGGTCTCTTCGTAAGACAATTGCTTTAAAACTCATAATTCCAATATGTTATATATTGATTAAAATCATAGTTCTCCGTTTGAGTTGGCTAGAAAAAAAATAGAAATATATTTATCACTCACAAATTCAAATAAAAAATATCAAATTTTAAATTTAATAAATTTCTTAAGTTGTAAGGTAAAATATACGTGTTTTCTTAAATAATGCATAAATGCATTTTTGAATAGATGTTAATTAAACAATTAGCTATTTTACATTGCATGCATGTTTATGTATACAGGGTGGTCTGGTTTGGTATACATATATTTTCTTATCTGTCATAGGTTTGAGTTATGAAAAAAATCGTATGGTAGAGGGCTACTATATTCAACACTCACTGGGTTACAGTGTATTTGAAAAAGTTCCTTCAGGGAAGAAGGTGTCAAAAATTATTTAGCAAAAAAGTCGGGCTCGTTAAATAACCAATTAATTAATGGTTAATTCATATTTAAACACTATTACCACCCATGTTTTTATTTTCGGGATATTTTTCTTCAAAAAAAATCTTCTTTTACAAGAAAATTTTTGGAAAATCAGATATATCTCGGAAAAGTGTGCTCATAATTTTTTTTTTTTTTATTATTTTGGTACGCTCTAATGTTACCTACAAGTCCCCGGGATGTAACTCCTATACTCATGTCTGATGGAATGCATGCATGCTTTCTTAATGTAGAATTTTCCATATGCTTGGATTAAAATGTCTTCTTATTTGCCAGACTTTTATTCCAATAGTGATGCAAAACGTTTTCTTAACTGCTTTTCCTTTCTCCCTATACCTGGAAAAGATTTTAATAAATTTCCTGCCATTTGGGTGTAGTTCTATTAGCATATCATCGCAGATATTGCAGAAACTATAAAAACAAACCAGTTCTGCGCATTTTTGGGTTGAAAAGTCTATCATCGAGGATGTTATGAATAAATTAAATTTGTTCATCAATCGACAGATGAAATGCCAATAAGTGTTATAGATACATAAATACATATCTGTGCTACCAAGTTTTTATGAAAAACTCTTAAGCGGAGTTGGGCGGTTTTTTTGTGACCATCACTAACATGTATGAAAAAAAAAAAACAATGTTAGTTCCAAATTTGTATAACATTTCGAGATCAACGGCATCCATATTACACATGCATAATGAACATTGAGTATAAATTTCTGTCATTGAAAAAAAAAAAAAAAGATGTACATTGGTCTTAAATGTTTGCAATTTATAATGAATAGAAAATAGAGAGATTCAGATATATTTTTTTTAACGCAGTACATAATGGCTTTCCAATAACAATAAAAACCTCATTTAGGCGCGAATTTTTTACCAATGTCAAATCACGAATGAAATTAAACGAAATCGCTTTGCTCGAAATACACATCGCGTGCGATCCCGCGAAAGACATCACATTGTAAATAAACGCAGCGCCGCGTTGTATTCTATTTAAAACGTTAAATTGTCACATAGAACAAATTTTCAACGTCGCGGTGGATTCACTGTAGCGTATATAATGCGACGTGAAATAATTTCACCGATGCGTTAAAAACGCGTTCTGTTTTAATGAGCGTTTATACTACTTATTTTATGTTGGGCGTATTTTCAAAATTTTCTTTTGAACACATATTCTCGTGCTTTGATGTTAAAGCTATTTTTGTTTTCTTCATTCTTCATTTCTCCTAGCAGCTAGCTCCTGTTGTAAGCAGGGTCCTGACTTTGTTTTTGATAAAATAGGTGATCAGAAATATGAATTAGTAAGACTTATTAAATTTAACTAATACATCACTTGTGGGAATAGATTCAGAAAATGTTGAGCAAAAACACATTTTGATTAATTTGTTTGTGTGTTGTGAAAATTTTTTAACAGTGTCAAAATACAATATAAGAAAAAAAATATGGATAAGGTCATGCAGTAAAGTACGGGATACAAAACCCCATTTTCATTTTTCATGACAAAATTGCTAAATGAAACCAAAGGTTCGTTTTGTAATTACTTAAAAATGGGCAAGTCTAAATTCAATTTGCTTTATCTCTTGTCAAAGAAGTCCATTTTCCAAAAAAAAAACTTTCCTAATTTTTGTTCAGTTGCTCAAAATAATGAAAGAACCACAAAAAGAAATACAGGAATCGGATAGAAAATTATGGAAAGTCCATGTTTAACAACCCTTCCACTTTTCACCCTTTTTGCCTAAAATTTTAGAAAACGCACATCAAGAAATAAGTAGTATAAATCGGACTTTAGTTCATTTAAAATATTAACATTTTGACATCTTAGTAGAAGGGTTGCAGCGCTGAAAGGTGACACTTTGACCCTTTGCGGTCCAAATAAATTTTCCCAAAAAATAAACATTTTTTGTTTAAATTCTACTTAAACATGATATAGATAAAATATTAATATTTATTTCTTTGTTTTTAGTTTGGTTTTAAACAGGTTGTTCTACTATAGTACCACTAGTAAAATAAACGGATTCGGATATTTACTGGGGCGGTAGCAAATAAACTGTATGTCGGTGGTTTCCAAGTGGAACTACTTGTACATAAAGGATTAAGTACAAAATTGTCATATAACACAAAAATTTGATAGCTTGTATAAATATTTCTGCGAGCATTTGGTCATTTTCTTATTGTCGTTCCTCCTTTTTCCAAGAGCCTCTGAGTCCTGACGATCCTGGCCTGCCTGACCTTTGCATCATCAGCAATCGATCGTCTAAAGCCCACAAAGTATTAGATTTTGATTTATGTATATCATGTTTGATTTACAAAAACATTCTGAAATTGAAAGGTATTAGCATTTTGAACAAATTCTATAATACTGAACACAAAAATACAGATTTTGAGAAAAATTTGGACGATTTCAAAAAAATTGGTAATTGTGATCACAAAACTGGAAAATTTTAAAATAATCTAGGCATGATGTCAAAATAGAGATAATGAATGTGGAGCGAACCGCGTTGGCAGCGCTCACACCCTCGCAGTGGGTTACTGACGAAACTGGCCCTCCAGGTTGAATTTTGTCAATGGTTTAAAAGCATCAAACAACAAGCGGAACGGACAGTAACTTTTGACTATGACGTTTGCTACAGAGTACAAAAACAGCCCCTCTTTGGATCTGGATCAAATGAAGATTTAGGTAAGAAATATTGTGTTTGGGCAATTTGAGCAAACGATTTCTTACAATCCAGATCAATCTTAAATTCGCCAATATAAGATATACTGTCCGATTCGCAAGAAAAGAGACTCTTTGGACTACGCGAACTATAAAAGTACCAGATGGGACAAAAGTAATGCCATAATGTGAATTGACTGTCATTTTGTTAGAAATGAAAAAAACTGGGCTCTGTTTTCACGTAAATTTTAATTGAAGGTTTAAAATTGATGAAATTGAGTTGAAAAAAATTATATCGGTCAAATAACCACCTCCTTTATTGATGCACATTTGTGCTCGTTTTACGGCATTTGAATTGTTGCTCGCAAAACAACTGCCTCCAAATTAGTGATTTGTTCTTCAATGTAGGCTTTTAAGACTTGTCTGTTTATAGTTTGTTGTGGTAAACGCCAGACTTCAAAAAGCCCCAAAGGAACAAGTTTGATGCCGTTAGATCTGCCGATTTGGCTGGCCAATTCAAGTCGCCAAAACGGGAATCAAACGGCCTGGAAACTGATGATTCAAAAAAACTCCTTCGTTGCTCTAACTGTGTGAGCGGTTGATTCGTTGAGCTGGAACCAATAATGCTCAAGACCCAATTCAGCAACTTGCGCAAAAATAAAAAGGTTTAATATATGTCTATAGCGCTCACCAGTTACGGTAACGGTGGCCTTCGGCGTCTTCGAAAAAGTAATAGCCAATCACTTTTTCTCTGCAAATGCCGCACTAAACACACACTTTAAAAAAATGCAATGGCTCTTCGTGGCTTTTCATGTGGATTCTCTGTTCCCCAGAAGCGCAAATTTTGTTTATTACATAACCGCTTAAGTGGAAATGCGGTTGTTTATTCATTAAGATCTTGGATACGAAATCATCCTCTTCTATCACCAGGTTTAACAGAGCATAAGATTAAGATAATTTCATTTGATGGTCGCCAGCCAGCAATTGCTGAACGGTTTGCAATTTATAAAAGAATATCTTTGAGTCTTTAAACAAAATTCGACGCAACGAATGTCTGCTGATGCCAAATAGTGTGCATCGTTGTCTTGTCTATGTTTGCGGACTATTTCGGAAGCCCTCGGTCACAGCAGTGATATTCTCGGACCAAACGGGGCCGGTAATTTTCTGCAACGTCTCTAGTAGACCCAATTTACACGAGACGTCCAGTCAAACACTTAATTATTAGATGTCTATCTGTCTACAGCATAAATGCAAACAACAATTATATTTGATGTTATTTGCAAACATTATGGCAGAGAGAATCATTCAAAACTCACTGGCTAACAAAAGAGGCACGATTTTTTTTTTAATTCTGAGCAATTGTAAGCGTAGCCGGATGATATTGATGTGATAAGTCGAGCACAGCAAACCAGTAATGTAGCTTTCGTTAGCATCAAGGCGGAAGTAGCCAAAATGGGTCTAACGGTAAGCGAGGGAAAGCAATATACATACGGCCATTAGAAAAGGACACACAAAACCAATAGCTTGGCCAAAATATCAAAATATTTGTCGAATTCGTTTAATCACGAACTGTGTGGGCTATATAGCCAGCGACTAAGGATCCAATGCCTGAGAAGGCTATGCCATATTAACTGAAAAGATGCCATACCACCAAAAGTCTTCGAGTCAAACCCCGAGGAACAGCGTACCGGATGAAAAGTGGCACATGCAGTGAAAGTTAAAAGACGACCTCAACCAACTTAGAGTGGGGCACTGGAGGCAGCCTGCTAGAGATCGTGCTGGATAGGGTTTGTTGGTTGAGTTCCAGGTTCACAGAAGACTGAACCACATATAAGTAAGTAAGAGGATTTATTTAATAGACAACAAAATAAATCAAATATGAGCCGTATAGGAATTACTATCCGGAAACTTATTCCTTCGATCAATACTTAATATATCTGAAAAGGTTGCGTTAAAATTCTAGGTCGATCGGTTGAGCCGTTTTTTTAGAAATCTTGATTACTGATTTCGAAAACATAGATTTAAGAAAAACACGTTTAAAGTTTTGAAAGAAATTTACGTATAGATATTATTATATATATTTCTTTTATTTACACGAAGTCATCTATTCCAGCGCCATAAGATGGACCCTCCTCTAGTACCTTGAGTTGATGTTGTCTTCGAGCCATTCTTCTTTCTTACGTACTCCCATGCGCTCTGAAGTCAGAGATCAAAAGTCCAAAAAAATTCAATAACTCATGGCTACATTTGCATTTGTCATAATTTTTGTATTTCTTGATGATGAAAAATTAATTACATTACTCTTAGAAGATGTGATCTTCCAATTATTTTCATCTGTAAGTTTATAGGACACTAATCACTTAATAGATTGATTATGCCGATAGTGTAATTATGTAGAGCAAAAAGTATATATCACTATATACCCGCATCCATATTTGATAAATTGTAATCACAAATAGTAAGATTTATTAGAGGATGATCCTTCTTAAATGTGAATGGACGTTTTTTAAACAAACGAAAAAGCCGTATTTTCAACCGCCAACTAGGAATATCCCGTACTGATCGATTAACGGCTTTAATTTTGAAAGGTTGATCATAAAACTTCAACCACACTAAACAGTACAATTTTAGCTGAATATATGTTTTGCGGATAAACGCAAGTCTTGTGACGACAACACTCTTAATGTTGGCATTAATCCAGGGGAATTTCGCGTTAGTGGGAATCCCAAAATTCAATAAAAAAATTGTTGAAAATCTAAAACATTCAATATCATAAATTTTAAGCATTTCGTTTACTTTATTCAATCGTGTTAGTAGTAAGACGCTGCAAATACGCAAAGTTCAAGCCCTGGTTAGCTAGTTTAACTGGAGTACTTCTTGTTGTGGTTCAAATTAAAAATGATGCTTAAATCAACTCAGACGTATCTACAAACACATAAAACTCCAATGAAGCTCTTAGATCCACCCACTTAACACTCCGATGAAACATGTGAATCTCAAACTTTCTTGTCCCTTAACTTTAATGCCTTCCGTCTGAGATACAGAGGTATTAAGCAGTCTTACGATGTCCTATTTTAACTCCTATTGAAAATAACGTCTTTCAAATTTATGGGCGTATGGTAACAAACGTTGAACTCAAAATTTAATTGTTTCATAGTAAATATCGCCCCAAAATTAATGTGACAAAATTTACTCAAGATCAAAAGTGATTTTTTTTTCTTTCAAGCTCAACATTTTTAATTTGTCATAATTCTTTTCGGAAAAATATGTAATTTACCCTCATTTTATGCAATTTTGTATTCACAAAAAAAGCTCTGGTCATATAAAATTAACAGATTCTTTGAAATTTTTTTCCTGTAAAATAAGTTCATTATTGTGCAATATAAATCCAATAACAACTTGTTTTAAAATGGTTCATTTTATGAAAATGAGACCACCTCAGTTAGATAACGTTCATTTTCAGTTAAAAAAAATCACAAGTCCTTTGTCATTTATGTTTTTTAAATGAACTAAATGGATTTTTTTTTTTCGTAGGAAGGTGAGAAATCTTCATAGACACTATAGGCCCTGAGCCTATAGTAATGTGAGATTCCTACTCACTAAAAAACACTCCCTTATGCAAACCACGACTGAGTTCACACTCAACAAGCAGTTCTTTTTTCGCATTTTATTATTTTTTTATAAGATATCGTGCAGGCAATTTTCCATTGAAAATTCCTGTGTACTTTAGAAAAATTACGCGCTGCTAATCACCGCGCTAGATCGAGAGGCTTAGTCCTTTTTAGACGGCGCAATAAATTTGTCTCGTCGAGGATCTGTTGAACAGAAATATTCGTAATATTATGTTCTCGCGCAAACATTTTAATTACGTTCTGAACGTTTTCGACTCCTAAGTCTCTGTGAATATCATCGTTTCTAATGTACCACGGCACATTAACAATACCTCGAAGAACTTTGTTTTGAAATGTCTGTAATACATTAATGTTAATATTTTTAGTACAACCCCAAAATTGTACACCATATGTCCAGATCGGTTTTAGCACTTGCTTGTATAACAACAGTTTGTTCTCTAAGCTAAGCTTGGAATACTTTCCAATAAGCCAGTAAATATCTCTATATTTGATTTCAAGCTCTTCACGTTTTTTCTTGACGTGTGCTCTCCATTTTAGTTTAGCGTCAAGTGTCATACCGAGATATTTGGCCTCGTTCGCGTAAGGAATTCGTACTGCGTTGATAAACACCGGTGGATTTTCAATTTTCTTGAGAGGGAAGTTCACGTGGACAAACTTGTTTTCATTAAGCGCGATTCGCCAAATGTGGCAGCAGAGGGCCAAGTACACTTCCTTGCGGCACCCCTGCCTTTATTGTCTTAAAAGTCTTACACGGAAGAGTCGGTCTTCCAGGTATGAACCTAAAATACAAGACAATTGCTGTGGTAGGGCTTGTCGGAGTTTATATTTTAGGCCGTCATGCCATACAAGGAATGCGCTTGAACAGACTAACTTACACTCGATTGCTCGTTCAATTACATCGGTTATTCGATGCACTTGGTCAACTGTAGAGTGTTGGCTTTTAAAGCCAAATTGAGTCAAATATATGACTTAACTTCAGTCAGCGGTTTACCGGGTTTTGGAACCATAATAACTTCGGCTAGTTTCCACTGGTACGGTGCGTGCTCTAATCTAATGCTGGCATTTATAAGATAGAGCAGCATTAGCAAACCTTTTTTCGGCAACGCTTTAAGTATCTCTCCCGTTGTTAAGTCATATCCCGGGGCTTTATTGGGCTTAAGCGTGTCTATAACTTGTCTAAGTTCCCTAAGTGTAGCCTTTTCTACTGGAAAGTTTGTCGTCACGTCTAGCGTATTGACATTCTCTGGAAGCACTTCCCCGTCGAATGGTTTAAACGTTTCTGCAAGATGGTCGGCGAAAACATTAGCTTTTTCCTTATCTTCTTTCGCCCAGACATCCTGGTTTCTTCTTATTGGCGCCACGTGTATTTGGGGCTTTCGAACACTTTTAACGGCTCTCCATATGGAGTAGTTGGTATCCTATGTCGCTGTGAGTCTTTCAAAGTAGTTATTAATACCTTGATTATTGAAGTCCTTGATCGATTTTTTCAACAAGTTGCAGAGCCTATTGAAGGACGTTTTATCTTGTGGTGCTCGGGTTTCATGCCACTTTTTCCGCGCTCTTCGTTTCTTCCTTATCATTTCTCTGATTTCCGGTGCATATCTTATGCCGACTTTGGGAAGTTTGTTCGATTCGCGAGGAGTGTTCTTTCAGACCGCTTGCTGTATGACTTCAACAAAACGTTCAACTTCTTTTTCAAGTTGATACGGCGTTCTAAGTGCTACTTTCAACTCAGTATTGTCTACAATGTCTATTCGGAAATCTTCCCAGTGAGTTTTGCTGTTAGTTAATCTGGGTGATAAATCTTTAAAGATAAAGGCGAGATTCTGTCGCCAGGTGAGTTTCAGAAATTAAACATATGTCAATTACTTTTTCCTGCATGAAAATATTTAGTTCGTCAAGCCTTTTCTGTAGCTCGTTGGCATTCCACGCAAGTATATTGAGCTTCTTTGCCATAATTAGTTGCAGAAATTGGCTTCGAACATAAGAAGCCGTTCGACTATTATCTTATTTATTTTAGTCTGTTCTTCTAGTCTCTCGAGAATTACTGATAACACATTTGAGGCAGGATCCGGTGATGTACAGTTAGTCATATTTACTCGCGCCGCTATTTGCGCGTAAGTTTTTCCACTTGCGCATTGTTATTTTTGATGTTGTTGTTATTGGTGATTTTAGCGTTTGTCACCATTACCTTCTTTAAAGGCTTTGAAGTAGAACCGCTGTTGTTATTTCTCATTCTCCCTGCGATTTTCAAAGGCTTCGTTTTTTATTGATCTGGTAGCTTTTGCAACTCCTTCGCGACTTCGCAGCCTCGATAATTAGCTGGATGTTTTCCCTTGCAGTTAATGCATATAGCTGGGGACTCTTTCTCGGTATTGCACTCTCAAGTCAGATGTTTGCCAGCGCATTTTACACAGCGAGGTTCCTTCTGGCAGTAGGCCTGTGTATGGCTGAATGTATGGAAGGCCGCGTTTTGGTCTCGATTTCAACATTGCACTGTTTTTGCGCAAGTATATTAACTGCGTCGATTATCTTAAAATCTTTATTTTTAAGGTCATTTACGATGTTTTCTTTAAGGCAAGAAGGATGCAATCCGTTTTATTTTCGTACGTATGCCAATGAATCTTCTCGGCATTTAGTTGTCTTTTTATTTATTTTATTCAATAGATTTTTATTTTTTTTTTTTTTTTGTTTTATAGGGTGATTCGTCGTGAGGTTTGATTTATAATGTAAAATAAAACACAAATTTGAAAGTGTTAAAAGTTAAAAATTTTATTATCGGTTAAAAGAACAATTCATGGAATTTACTTTTTGAAAATGATATCATGTAAATGTGTTCCACGATTACGTCTGAGGTGGTTAATTCGGAAGGTCCAATTTTGGGCGACTCGTTCGAGCATAGCGACTTTTATCTTGCGGATAACACGAGTAATGTTGGCTTCCAAAGCGTCAATCGTAGCTGGCTTATTCCTGAAGACCTGAGACTTTACATATCCCCAGAGAAAATAGTCCAAAGGTGTGATATTGCACGATCTAGGCGGCCAATTTGTCGTAGCAAAACGTGAAATTAAGTGCTCACCAAAATGATTACTCAACGAGTCCATTATTTCACGCGCTGCATGGCTTATAGCGCCGTCTTGTTGAACCAGAGCTCACTGAGACCATGTGCTTGAATTTCAGGAAGCACATAGTCCGTTAACATGGCGCGATAACGGTTGCCATTGACGGTAACATTCTGATTTGCCTCATTTTTAAAGAAATATGGACCAATGATTCCACCAGCCCATAAACTACACCATACCGGTTTTTAATGGATGTAATGGTAGCTCCTGGGCTCATCAGCCCAAATACGGCAATTTTGTTTATTAACGTATCCATTGAGCCAGAAATGGGCTTTACCACTGAATAAAATTTCACGATAAAATACAGGATTTTCATTGCGTTTTTCCAGAACCCATTCAATGAAAATATGACGCAAATTCAAGAATACGCCAAGTTGTCGAATACGCCAAGCTTAGTTGCTGAGAATGAATCAATTCGTCACGGTCTTAGCGTACACTCTCAGCTACAGCTGTTACAGTCTCTTCACTACGTGCTGGATGTGGTCTCACCGGTCGGTATCATCCACTCATGTAAACTGGGACTCAAATTCGCGAATGGTATTTGCAATAGTGGTTTTAGTAGGTCGATTATGCGCACCGTAAGTTCCTCGAATCGCACGAAAAACATTTCTTACAGAACGCTGATTTTCGTTACACAGCTGAACAATTTGGAGACGCCATTGTGGTGTGAGTCTTTTCATGATGACTTGCCAAACTATACAGAACAAAAATGACAAAGCAGTTTGATAGGAATCACGCGTGATCTGTCAAAAAAAAATCAAACCTCACGATGAAATACCTTATATAACTCAACCACTTATTGGGGTTGATATTATTCCATTAAGTAATGAAAATTGCATAAATATAAAAAATGCGGATAATATGGTAAATGTATTTGATATATTGTTCTTTATTTATCACCATGAACTAATAATGATGAAAATTATCAAAATACAAAAAAATATTTGTATGAAATTGAAAACAATGAAATTATGAAAATTTAAATATAAAATATCCATTTGAAATAAAAGAAGAAAATATTACAAAATTAGAAAACTAAATTTCTTGGTGGTCAGCACATTAATTGTGGCATCTTTAATGGATATTCGTTTGGCAAGGATTATGGCGGTCTCTTGCGACAAACATGTTGTTATTATATTTATTATAGAACGTTTTTGAAAATAAATCATCACCTTGTTAACAAAGGGATAATAACCATAAGAGTTATCTGCACAAAACATCGTCTAAAAATACCTACGAATACATGTCTCAAGAAAATCAACATGTGAAAAAACGAATGAAGATGTATTTAAATTCTTTTTACTGAGCTCTAATCCTATTTCAAGCAGGGAAGTTATGGATATGAAATTTTGGATCTGGGTACGGATAGGGATATAGGAATAATATTATATCGGTTTCAGATACGGTTACGGATATGAAATTATTTCGGATTATCCGTTAGTTTCGGATAATTTCGGAGACGGATATTAGATTTGTAAGGAGTGTAAGGTATAATACAAATATGTAAATGATTTGATTTATTTAGGTTATCATTTGGTCACATTCAGTCATATAAGTAGTCATAATAGCTACTTATTTTAAAGTGTTATCTACTTAAAAATGTAAAAAGAATTATAATAAACAAAAACAACATTAATATATTCGTTGTTCCTATTATATTATTCAATATCTTTATAGAAATGATTACAACATATCAATCCGTCTTCTTCTTAAAGATTAAAAACTAAACTTGTGATTACAAATTCGAATTCACCTTGCACATATTTACTGTAATCTAAGTAAAACATAAGAAAGACTGCTGTCTTCTTAATAAATTTTGTAATTATATATTAGTTTTAAAAGGCAAAACTGAGCAAAGGTAAGTTATACATAACAAAAAACAGTTTTGAAAGTTTATCGCCAGAGAGTCGATTTCTTAAGGGGTTGTAAGTTAACCCAGCAGCACTGAAAAGCTGCTCACTCGGTACAATTCCAGGAGGTGGAGAGAGGTACTGTCTTACTACATTACTAAAGCTATGGTACTTGGTGTGAACCAAGTTGAGTTGGTTCAGTGTCAACCTTTTCTCTCTATTGTATTCATTTATTAATTAAACAATGAATTGATTGTATACTTCGCCACCACAATTTATATTTTGCTCATCGTCGTCACTTACGCTTAATATTTCAGCTAGACTAGATTGAATGTATGAATGGTTGATGGAGCTTGTTGTTGGCATTGGCAACTCACTCCGTGATCTCTTAGCTAAAGAAGGTCCTTCATCATGTGAAGTTTTTGAACTGTCAAGTATCTCCAGAATCTCCGACTGTACCTGTTCCTTCATAATTTCACTAAAAAACTTAAGCTTGTACCGTGGATCTAGATAGGTAGCTATTGTAAATATTTTATTATTTTGAATGTCCTGAAATTTAATATTGATGTTCTGGATCATTTTTGTAATCATTAGTTTAAAGTTCTCAGAAGTGTCTTCTTTCTTTTTCTCTGTTTCTAATGCGTTTTTCAGTGTATAGATTAATGGGATCACCGTTGAAATTGTTGTAGTAACACTACTTAACTTCTTTGTAATTTCTTCGAATGGCTTTAATATTTCAGGTCAAGACATTCCTCAGCAGTAATTTCAATATTCTTCCCATCATCAAAAAAAAAAAATATAAAGTTTATATAATAAGTAGGTCTATATTTTCGAATAAAAAAATCTTACAGTGTAGAGCATTCCTGAATTATACGTAGTCCCGATCTCGGTTGATTCGGTCATTGGCAAGAGAAATACTTCGATTTCCATCGCTGACCAGACACATAATTGCAGTTGATGAATAGTTCAGTTTGCATCAGTAAAATAAGCAATATTCATAGCTTTTATCATATTGTCTCGTAAAATGCAGTGAACTGATTCCGTGCTTAAGCCCCAATCTTTCAAAATATTGTTTAAATTATTCGCTATAATTTCACCTGTGTGCTGACCTTCCAATTGTTTACACTTGAGTATTTTTCCAAATTTATTTGTGATACCATGATCAGTAAGACTCAGTAATGAAACATTTGCACTGGGCTCGGACCAAACATCTGTAGTAAATGATATCTTTTCAAATTGCTGTAGTAATTCCAAAACTTTTAATTTCATTTTATCGTAGATGTCAGTACAAAGTAAATTGGTAAAATACTGTCGACCTCTTAGATGATAACGTGGTAATGCTGCCTGTATTAATCTTTGAAATCCTACACCTTCCACAAAGTTTAATGGCAAGTTTTGTACCGTAATCATTTCAGCTACTAATTGATTAAATTCTTTTCTTAGTATCACTATTATCCCAGACCTATTTTTTAAAGAATCCATTATGGACAATTGTTTTTTACACTCTTGTAAAGGTTGATTAATTTTTTTCAGTAACAACAGTTCTTCATACTTATACTGTGTTTTGATTAAAGATAAAATTTCAGCGAAGTTGTGCCTCTTTTCCGTGAAAAGTTTTTACAACACTGTTTACATTTTGCGGAATCTGCATTAACTTCATAAACAAATGTAAAAATTAAACTAGACTTAGCATGCATTTTGCCCAGATATATATAAACAATTTAGTAACACACTTTCACACAACACTTTTTATCTAAGAAGGTACCCGTAAACTTGTATAATCCCACAATGACTAGTTATGGCCAAGATAAAGACACCCGCACTCGTTGCGCACATTAGACAGCAGCTCACTGATCATATAGTAAACTGCTCTCGCACATAATCAATTTTCACACTCAACATGTGCGTTCCCTTCAACGAACATACCATGAAGTGCACACAGGGATGAGTTTTTATAAACGTGCATACTTGTGCTCGTGAGCAAAAATAAAAACAAACAAAAAATATTTTGATTAATTTTTTTATCAATTATAATTGGAGCATTAGGAGGATTAAATCAAACATCATTACGTAAATTAATAACATTTTCTTCAATTAATCATTTAGGATGAATATTAATGAGAATATACTCAAATAAATCATTATGAATTCGAAACTTTTATATCAGATTCGGTTACGGTTACTGATAGATTTTTATTTCGGATATCCAATAGTTTCGGTTACGCTTACGAGGCTCCATAACACCGATAATTATAACATCCAAGCAAAAGTTGCACTTAACTTGCTAAAACCCCCAAGTGTCCAGGAATCAAACCCTCTTCCTGAGTCTGATGATAATAATGATGACAGTGATGATAGTGATCTAAGGATATGATATAAATTTTTGGTTTTGTTTTGTATTTAATGGAGAAATTTAATTTGATTGTTTTTTTCTTTTTAATTTTTAATCTCAATAAATACCTATAAACAATTAAAAAAATAACGGTTTTACTAATTTGTCTTCACGATAAAAGGGGGCGTAAAAAGTGGGCGTTTTAGTGACGGGGGAAAAATATTTTGGGACTGGTCTCAGAAGCAATGCTGAAAAATTTCAGGTTCTTAGCTGTAACGGCTGATTTGATACCCCACTGTGCGACATCTTGGTATGGATACATATTCACTATAAATTAGTATCCCAATGAAGCATTTTATTTCACTCGTATAGGGTTTCCAATAGGGACTTGACAATTTTGAACTTAATTTGTGAACGCACTCTTTCACTAATCATCAAACTGTCACTGTCAATTTATTCAGTAAACTCAACATTTTCATCATGGCAAAGTACACTAACAAGCTACGTTCTCCGATTGGGTTTTAGAGAAGACTCCCCAAGATGATGGATTTCATCGCAAAATAATCTTCAGTCACATAGCTCATTTTTGGCTCAATGAGTTCGTCAATAAACAAAATATGCGTTATTTGTCGGGTGAAAATCCACATGTGCTTCATGAATCACCACTTCATCCACAAAAAATAACTGTGTGGTGCGGTTTGCATGCCGGCGGCGTTATTGGGCCATATTTTTTCGTCGACGATATCGATCGTCACGTTACTGTAAATGGTCGGCGTTATCGCGCCATGATCACCGATTATTTTTGGCCCGAATTGGAAGATATGGACTTGGACGACATGTGGTTTCAACAGGATGGTGCCACAAGCCACACAGCACACGCTACGATCGATTTATTGAAGAGTTAGTATGGTGAGCGTGTTATCTCAAGACATGGGCCAGTCGATTGGCCGCCTCGTTCGTGCGATTTAACGCCGCTTGACTATTTTCTGTGGGGCTACGTTAAGTCATTTGTTTATGCCAACACGCCGACGACGTTGGAAGAGATCAGAGCCAATATTGAACGCAAAATAGCGGCCGTTCCGGCCGAAATGTGTGGCCGAGTCGTTGAAAATTGGGTCCAACGAATCGAATGCTGCAAACGTGCCCGCGGTGGCCATATGAACGAAGTTGAGTTCCATTCATAAGTGTTTTGATTGTACTTCAAGCCAATAATAAAATTTTTAAAATATCTCAAATGGTTTGCCTTTTATTTAAAAAAAAAGTTGTCAAGTCGTTATTAGAAAACCCTATAGTTACATATATTTCCTGGTTTATTTTTCTGAGAAGCTTATAGATTCGTATATTACACTAGCAAGTTTATAATGGCACCGTTGAAAAATTGCTCAAAATATTTCGTTGGAGAAGGCAACTCGTTTTTGTGTCCTTTTAAAGGTTCGATTTCACAATTGGTAAGTTTTATTGTGTACAGGTGTTGGACGAATCGGAGTATCTTGAGGTACGGTCAGCATTGGAGCAAGTGATTCGTTAAATAAACAAAATTAACAGAAAATATTTTTTCCACTAACCTAATAGTGGTTTACACATTTATAACAATAATGCACACACCAGATGTACACTGATACCTAACATCAGCTAACAGCCTTTTCCAGTGAATTGTTTGAACTCTGCACGAAACTTTAACAGCATAGTAACGCAGTTCATCCAAAAAAATATGTACCCTCTTTCGTCGAACCTATAACTTAATATCCACGGCTTTTTTTTTTTTTTTTGTACGTCGCAAATTCTGCGCCATAACGCTTAAGTTTTTCAAGCTGAAATCACAAATTAAACTTCTTATGGAGCAGAGTTTCGCATCTGCGCTAAATGCAAGTTATTTACAACAAATGAAATTGGTTCCAACAAACTAAGGCAGATGTTTTCGATTAAGAAGGTTTTGCTTGTGGCTGACAATGGAATGCGGACTTAAATATGTATGTATAGGGTGATTCATCGTGAGGTTTGATTTTCAACTGGCTTTTTTTTTTGACAGATCACGCATGACACAACAGCGTCTCCAAATTGTTCAGCTGTATTACTAAAATCAGCGTTCTGTGAGAAATGGTTTTCGTTCGATTCAAGGAACTTCCGGTGCGCATAATCGACCTACTGAAACCACTATTCCACCACCATTCGTAAAATTGAGTCCCAGTTTACATTAGTGGATGATACTCGACCGTAGACCACACTCAGCACGTAGTGAAGAGACTATAGCAGCTGTAGCTGAGAGTGTACGCTAAGATCGTGACGAATCGATTCGTCATTTCCAGTGAATGGGCTCTGGAAAAACTCAATGGAAATCAATTGTTTTATTGTGAAATTTTGTTCAGCGCTGAAGCCCATTTCTAGCTTAATGCATACGTTTATAAACAAAATTGCCGTATTTGGGCTGATGAGCAACCCGAAGAGTACCAAGAGCTACCATTACATCCATTAAAAACCACGGTATGGTGTGGTCTCAGTGAGCTCTGGTTTCAACAAGACGGCGCTACGAGCCATACAGCGCGTAAAACAATGGACTTGTTGACAAATCGTTTGGGTGAGCAGTTAATTTCACTTTTTGCTACGGTAAATTGGCCGCCTAGATCGTACGATATCACACCTTTGGACTATTTTCCCTTTGGATATGTAAAGTCTTAGTTCTTCAGGAATAAGAAGTCAACATTACTCGTGTTATCCGCGAGATAACATTCGCTATGCTCGAACGATTCGCTCAAAATTGGACATTCCGAATGGACCACTTCAGGCATAGTCGTGGTCAACATTTACATGATATCATTTTTTAAAAAGTAATTGCCATGAATTGTTCTTTTTACCGATAATAAAAATTTAAATTTCACTTTCAAATTTATGTGTTTTATTTTACATTTAAATCAAACCTAACGATGAATCACCCATTATATTTTACAGTAGGTACGCACTTGTTAACGAGTGTTTTGTTTTTGGATAATTTTAAGATTGTGCTTTAATTTTGAGAATTTAGTAAACCCAGTCAGTGTTAAAGCGGAAAGGAGAGCTGTCACCTTAAACTTCCCAAACTATTCGTGTGTGCAACGCGACACCCTGCATGCGCGCGAACCAACAACCAATATGACCCAGCATGAAAACTTTCCCATGCCGGAGAATGCTGACACAGCTGATCTTGCACGCATAGGCTGCCCAGTGGATATGGGTACACATAGGTGTAGAAATATGTTTAAGTCAGTTTTATAGGCAGTTCCGCTGGGAAGTTTATGGAATAAAGAACGCATTTGATTGAAATAATTCGTTTGATTTGAATAATTCGTTTCTAGTAAGTCGAACGGTTGGGGGGAGGTTCGCCTTCCTGTTCGCGGTTTTTTTTTATGAATCCCCCCAAGGGATTTGTTAACTGGCGCCCGAGCAGGGACCGTTCTAAAAATTGATTCATTTTTTTCATATGTCGATAGTTATGGGTCCTTTCATACAGGTTGAACGAGTTAGTACGGTCTATCTGAGTACACGTTGCTGTTAACATGGGAACACAGCTAACAGCTCTAATTCCGATGTAACAGATTCCGGCATACCCATGGGAGCATTCGCGGATCTACCAGATAAATGGATCAATTGTGAAGTCACCCGTGCCGCGAGTAAGTCGCCCATAAACCAAAAGGGAAAAACACGGAACTTCCAAGGCCGCTGCCCTAACGAAATTCGGTTCGGTTTTTTTTTTATTTAAAAGAGGCTAATTTTGGCTTTTTACAGATTAAAGTCGGAACAATCGAACTAAAGAAGTATATATATAGTATATAGTATATAGAACAATAATTATGATATAAATTTTGTAAGTGACAGAGAAAATTTAGAGTTATGTGCTAAAAAGTGTGCAAACAAAAATTTTTTTTTTAAATATTAAAAGAGATCTGTGTGCTGTGAGGTGCAAAAAAAAAAATGTGCTAAAGAGTGCCATTGAGTCCTGGTTTCAAGATCAAAAAAAAAAAAAATATATATATAAAGGTGAAACAACTGGGTGAATTAAGTGTAATAAGAAATAAGTGAAAACACTTAGGTATATAAACCTTAATCCTGCAAGGTAAGCGTACTTTTTATTAAATATTTTAGATTCTTGCCATAATGGACCAATTAACAAGTTCCCTGACTGGGTTGACTGTAGCTGTCAACAATATCCTTGCTAAGATCAAGGTATTGGTCGTTGAAAGTAGGACTGCGCAAACCGAGTCGGGATGTGTCGATGTAAGCCCAATTCCAATCATACGACCTTGTCCACCGCAAAACGTGGCTGACTTGAGGGAGTCAGCAATACTTCAACACGTTCGGGGAAAGGTCCGCGGATGGGCTAACTCAGCTTTGGTTTTGTACAATATTTTTGACGGTGACTGGTCTGAAATGAAACGGGTTCTCTCCTTGCACTACGCAGACAAGCGGGATATGAGAACCCTTGAACACCAGCTAAATCAACTCAATCAGAGAAATAGTCAGATCCACGAGTTTTACGCGGCTGTTAGTCATCAATTATCATTAATGGTCAACAAGATAAAAACTGAGTCCTATAGCGAGGAGATGGCTAAGGCGCTAGTAGAAACCAATCGAAACAGGGCCTTGACTGTATTTGTTCGCCGCCTTAACGGCGACATTTCCAGAATGCTTATTATCCAAAGGTCCAAGAATCTCCCGGAGGCATTCTCCACCTGCCAGAGATACAAAATTTAAACTTTAGAAGTAATACCATCCACACGTCCACTGGTCCGAATTTGATCACTGCTCCTATTAACCAAATGTTCAGGAGTTTAGAGGTAAGACCTCCTTTACCGCCTAGGAAGCACTTCCAAGGTCATCCAGAAAGGTCCAGGAATCCTCCTCAATACGGGCATGCGTATGCACCTAGACCTGACCCGAAATGGATGAGAATAGAGAATAGAAAATGGATGTAGATAGGAGCCTCCAAGCCCGGCAGGTAAATTACATGAATCGCCCGAATACCGCAAACCTGTTTGGGCACAAGGCAAAGTCAGCCAACTTCTCAAATAAACAGCAGAGGTTGTACCATGCCGAGGTCCAGGAATGCGAAGAAAATTGCGGCAAAGTCGCTGAAGAAGCTGTGGGAGATGAATTAAATTTTATGACGGACGGCCATCCAGCGTACCATATATAGAATATGTGACGAGGGATGTAGCCCTGTTGGAGTTTCTTGTTGACACGGGGGCCAACAAGAACTTCATTAGCTCCGAAATAAAACAGCCCACCGTTCCTCTCGGGAAACTATTTTTTATGCGACCTGCTGCCGGGAAAATTGCTATTTCAGAATATGTTACAGGCAAATTTTTCGAGAAAATGGGTAACAACGCCCAAATTAAATTCTATGTTCTACCCGGATTCAGCGGAGCCGCTATCGCAGGGCGAATTGAGCAAGGACAAATCCACAGCTCATATCTCACGGTCGCTTAACAAGACTGAGGAGAACTACGCAACAAACGAAAAGGAGATGCTGGCTATAGTTTGGGAACTAGACAACCTTCGGTCTTATCTGTATGGGGCAAAGAAAATTTGCATATTCACTGACCACCAGTCGCTAACCTTTGCATTAGGAAACCGGAACTACTACGCAAAATTAAAGCGTTGGAAAGCCAGAATCGATGAGTATAACTGCGAATTGATTTACATGCCCTTTCAAGACATAAGATTGATAACAAAGACTTGACCGCCTCAGTGAATGCTAAAGAGGAATACCAAATAAACACGTTACACCACAATTTTTCAACGGAAACTACTTTCCGGTAATAATTTCTCAACGGAAACCGCTTATTCTGATGCAGCTAAATGCTGCATTGGTTTACTGCAGGACGTATATTTAGAGTTTCGTGAACTACAATATCAGGCTTATGCAAAGAATAGTGGTAGACGTCGCTAACGAGGATCGGGTATGGGACCTCATAAGCAAGGAACATAGACGAACCCACAGGAATGCCCGAGAAAACAAAAAAACAACTTCTCAAAAAATATTATTTCCCCAGGATGAATAGCCTTATCACGCGTTACACAAATTCCTGTGGCATTTGCCTCGGTAACAAATATGATCGGCACCCAGCAACTCCCGAGCTGCAGGCCACCTCGATTCCGTCATATCAAAGTAAGGTACTACACCTGGACATTGTAGAGATACAAGATACAAGTTTATTTCTTGTTTGGATAAATTTTCGAAATTTGCTAAACTTTTTCATATAAAAAACAAATCTTCCCTTCATCTCAGAGATAAAATTATAAAGGTTCTTCATTACTTTACGGTCTCGAGAACGATAGTTATAGATAACGAAAGAAGTTTCCTGAGCCCAATTATGGCTAATTTCATCCAGATGCTCGGCATAAAAATGTACCGGACTCCTGTTAATCGCAGTGAAGTCAATGGACAGGTAGAACGATTCCACTCCACAATCTTGGAAATCTACCGATGTCTGAAAGCTGAGTACAAGGATTTGAAATTGAGAGTACTTCTGAACATATATGTCGATAGATATAATAACGCGATTCACTCGGTGACACAGCGGAAGCCGTGCGACATTTTCTTTAATAGAAGTTCCAGGTTCAATTTTCGAAACACGGCTCATTTTCGAATCAAAGGTAACCAAGAATTAAGGAAAAAGATACGAAAAAAAACAAGCCGATAAAATTTTGTGGTTTAACAAAAGGAAAACGATACCCAAGACATTCAAAAAGGGGGATATAATTTAAACTTCTTTTAAAAAGTCAAGGCAAGTATAGGCCATTGTATAGAAAAGAGGTCATGGTCAAAGACAATAAAGTAACGGTAGTTACGACACCAGGGCGGAAAATTCACAAAACCCAAGTAAAAAACACCAAATACAATAAAAAAAATAAAAAAAGGCGGGTGGCACTGCGCATATAAAATTCATAAAACTATATCAGTTAAGCATATAAAACACCATATAAGTCAATCACATAGAGCACAAGCAAAGCACACACAGATTACAGAAAATAAATATATTGCACATACAATTCTTTGATATAAAATGTTACAAAATAAGTTAAAAAAGGGCTTTAAATGTAACATAGCTTAGGAGATTAAGGATTGATTTAAATAAAATAAACTACATGTAACATTTAGTAAAGTAACTTAACTTTATAATTGACATATGTTTCTGTAAGCATTAAAATCGAACTTGTTTTTTAAATAATTAAAAATAATATATTAAGTAATATTAAGTACATATATTATAAAGATGAATAAGTTCTTCAATATTGTACACAAAACTAAACCATGTGAACATTTTTTTATCATATATCTTTTAAAACATTATTACACAGCTTTTTATTAACAACGACCTTATATCTTCGAATACCGGTCCACAATAGTATCAATTAAGGAAGGCAAGGGATGGATCGTCAACGGATTGAACGGTAATTGAAAAAATGAATAACGAAGTAGTTTTATCAGACCGAGCAAAGCTGGAACAGGATATTATCAACAAAATTGTAATTATCAAGGAAGTCGTCAACGAGATTGTGCGGGCCTGCCAAATGGCAAGAAGCGGAATAGTCAACACCAACCTTCTCGATCAGGAGGAAATTAACAGGATCATCAGTGAGGTAGAAACACTTCCTTCCACAAATGTAGTGGAAGCTTTACAATACGGTACACCGTCCGTCTACACAAATGAGTCCTTGCTGCTGTATGTTTTATCGATGCCAAAGGTCGCCGAAACTGAATATAACCTGTTACTAACGAGGCCATCAATAAGAAATGGGGAACAGGTTGACTTACCATACGGCAGAGTCCTAGTAAATTACGAAGAAACCTATGGTGTGTCAACAAGTTGTCTTATCATGGGCAGTATGACAGTGTGCGAAAATGAGTCACTGAAAAAACTGGAAGAAAACGGTTGTATAGCCCGGCTGCTGAAAGGAGGACAAGCGGTTTGCACATTTCGCTCAAACGCAGCAGAGATCGTCGAACTTATCAAAGAAGATACCATATTCGTTACCAACTTAAATGGAGAGCTTACCACTAAAAGAACATTAAAAACCCTATCTGGAACCTAGCTGATTCACATTTGTAAGGAGATGATCCTCCTTAATAACAGGACATTTACGAGTTTTGTCGCTACGTCACTAGACTCTGCCGCCGGCACTGACGAACATCAGCATGAGTAATGTCAAGATACTACGTACCCTTACTGATCGGATGAGGTTATCAGCGTTGAGCGACTCTTCTTAACTGTAATCCCCGTAACCATATTCATCTGGTGCAAGATTAACTGGAAGGAGAACATACCTAAGATACACCTGCCAGGTTCGGAAACACGCTCCCCTGGCGTTTCCCTTAACATTGATATCTACGAGACGTAGATTTTCGAGGGGAGGGCAGTTAACACGATGCATTGCCCAGCTGGCGGACAGGAGCGCTGTCACTTTAAACTTCCCAACTATTCGTGTATCATTAACCAACATGATCCAGCATGAAAACTTTCCCAGGCCGGGGAATGCTGACACAGCTGTCCTTGCACGCGTAGGTTGCCAGTGGATGTGGGTGCACACAGGTGTTGAAATAAATTTCAGTTAGTTTTAAGGGCAGTTCTGCTGGGGAGTTGATGGAATAGAGAACGTATTTGATTAAAATAATTCGTTTGATTTGAATAATTCGTTACCAGTAAGTCGAACGGTTTAGCCTCTCCGTTCGCGGTTTTTTTATGAATCCCCACAAGGGATTCGTTAACTGGTATGTAAATAGATTGTCTCTTTTTTGTAATTGTTTGTTTTTAAAGTGTGAAAAAAGTTCCTGTATACAACTGAGTCAAGTCGGTTGAAAAATATTTGTTGCATTGTGGTCGGGACTCAGAAATGTATTCAGGAAAGAAAAAACTATCAGGTAGTGAGTGTAGGAGCAAACGGAAGTCGATTGAGGCAGACAATACAAATCAGACACTGAAGTTTAGGAAATACCTTGCTGTGTGTCTTTTAGCATCGGTAAGTCTAAGTTGTAATAATTTATTGCCTATAAGAAATATTGCAGAGCCAGTTTAATGTTTTACCAGCACTTGAAGATCTTAAATTATGACCAAATTTAAGAGATTAAGTTATTCAAGTATTAGTGGAGCAGGTTCCTGTTCAAGTAGAAAATTTTGATTTCCCGTTAACTAAAAGCAGGAGGTTTAGTTTTTACAAAAGAGATTTAAAAAATGGTGAGAAAACATTAAGGACCTGGTTAGTTTACTCAAAATCTTCGGACTCTGTCTTTTACTTCTGCTATCTCTTGTTTTCGGGAGCGAAAAGGAGTGTCGCTTTGTCCAGCACAGGCTATAGTGATGGAGTCACTTGTCAAGGACTATTCAAGAACAAGAGACAAGTCCCTTACATATGACAGCTTTTCGGGCTTGGAGAGATTTAGATATAGGTTTACAAAAGGGAAAACAAAACTCTGGAATGCAAAACCAGATTGCCAAGGAAACTGAGTATTGGAGAAATGTCATGGAACGGCTTATAATTCTAATTCCTTGCTAGTCTTTAGCATTTAGAGGAAGCTCCGATGTTTTATTCAAGCAAGACAACTGCAATTTTCTGCAACTCGTGCAAGCTGTAAATCGATTCGACATGGTTCTAGCAGAATCCATCATCAAGAGACGAAGCACACATACCTAAGTAAAGTCATTCAAAATAAGCTCATAGAACTTTTGGTAGGCGAAGTTAGAAAAGCTATTTTAGACAATATAAAGCGAGCTAAATATTTTTCGATAATTGTAAATTGTTTGAATAATTGACCATTACCAAAAAAAAAGTGAAGTTAAGCAATACTTCTTAGGATTTTAAGTTGCCGAAGAGACAACCGGATATGGATTAACTGAGCTAGTATTAGGTAAGCGTCCAAAGCTAAACGTCCTAGGTTTTACAATGATGCAAACATGAAAGGTAAAAATTGTGATATGCAAGCTAGAATTAAAGCTCTGGAAGCAAGAGCTTTATGCGTCCCATGCTCCTCGCATTCGCTGAATCTAGTCATCCCTAATGCTGTTCAATGTTCTTTTGACGCAGTAGCATTTTTTGACAAGGTTGAGAGTTTATATATTTTTATTTCTCTAGCTCTGTTAACAGATCGTCGTTTCTGAAAAAAAACATTTTATAAGTTTAACACTAAAATCCCTATGTACAAACAGATGGGAAAGCAGAATAGATGCGATCAGGCCATTATACCTATGATAAGGAGAAGTTTATGAAGCCCTTGCTGAACTATTACAAACTGTCGACCTGAAGTCCAAAAATAATGCCCGGTCCCTTGGTAGCAAGGTGACTGAATTGTTATTTGGCACACAATTTTAGATAGTATTAATATTTCTAGCAAGTTCTTTCAACAACGGAATATGTGCGTCAAGCTGGCAGGTGAGATTTTGTGTTCAACAAAACAATTTCTCATAGAAAAATTCTACTTGTTTTTAGAGAAAGTTAAAATAAAAGCTGTTGATCAAGAAATTCCAGCTTTCGCAGTCTTGCAGTCCTAAAAAAGGGCAACTCAGTTTTCCTACGAAGGCAGAGATAACCCCATTTTAAGGTAGAATTTTATTTTAAAGCTTTAGATCAAGTCATTTCATCAATTTCTGAAAGATTTGAGCAGATAAAAGAGCACAATGAATTATATCAAAACAAACCTCGACCTTCTAACACCCTAACAACGTTGAAAACCGATTAATGATTAAGGCGTGCCAGTGCAGTGGTATCTAGCACTGAATGAATAAGACCTTTGAGACAAAGTCGTGTGCTTAGAGGTAAGACCTCCTTTACCGCCTAGGAAGCACTTCCAAGGTCATCCAGAAAGGTCCAGGAATCCTCCTCAATACGGGCATGCGTATGCACCTAGACCTGACCCGAAATGGATGAGAATAGAGAATAGAAAATGGATGTAGATAGGAGCCTCCAAGCCCGGCAGGTAAATTACATGAATCGCCCGAATACCGCAAAACCTGTTTGGGCACAAGGCAAAGTCAGCCAACTTCTCAAATAAACAGCAGAGGTTGTACCATGCCGAGGTCCAGGAATGCGAAGAAAATTGCGGCAAAGTCGCTGAAGAAGCTGTGGGAGATGAATTAAATTTTATGACGGACGGCCATCCAGCGTACCATATATAGAATATGTGACGAGGGATGTAGCCCTGTTGGAGTTTCTTGTTGACACGGGGGCCAACAAGAACTTCATTAGCTCCGAAATAAAACAGCCCACCGTTCCTCTCGGGAAACTATTTTTTATGCGACCTGCTGCCGGGAAAATTGCTATTTCAGAATATGTTACAGGCAAATTTTTCGAGAAAATGGGTAACAACGCCCAAATTAAATTCTATGTTCTACCCGGATTCAGCGGAGCCGCTATCGCAGGGCGAATTGAGCAAGGACAAATCCACAGCTCATATCTCACGGTCGCTTAACAAGACTGAGGAGAACTACGCAACAAACGAAAAGGAGATGCTGGCTATAGTTTGGGAACTAGACAACCTTCGGTCTTATCTGTATGGGGCAAAGAAAATTTGCATATTCACTGACCACCAGTCGCTAACCTTTGCATTAGGAAACCGGAACTACTACGCAAAATTAAAGCGTTGGAAAGCCAGAATCGATGAGTATAACTGCGAATTGATTTACATGCCCTTTCAAGACATAAGATTGATAACAAAGACTTGACCGCCTCAGTGAATGCTAAAGAGGAATACCAAATAAACACGTTACACCACAATTTTTCAACGGAAACTACTTTCCGGTAATAATTTCTCAACGGAAACCGCTTATTCTGATGCAGCTAAATGCTGCATTGGTTTACTGCAGGACGTATATTTAGAATTTCGTGAACTACAATATCAGGCTTATGCAAAGAATAGTGGTAGACGTCGCTAACGAGGATCGGGTATGGGACCTCATAAGCAAGGAACATAGACGAACCCACAGGAATGCCCGAGAAAACAAAAAAACAACTTCTCAAAAAATATTATTTCCCCAGGATGAATAGCCTTATCACGCGTTACACAAATTCCTGTGGCATTTGCCTCGGTAACAAATATGATCGGCACCCAGCAACTCCCGAGCTGCAGGCCACCTCGATTCCGTCATATCAAAGTGAGGTACTACACCTGGACATTGTAGAGATACAAGATACAAGTTTATTTCTTGTTTGGATAAATTTTCGAAATTTGCTAAGCTTTTTCATATAAAAAACAAATCTTCCCTTCATCTGAGAGATAAAATTATAAAGGTTCTTCATTACTTTACGGTCTCGAGAACGATAGTTATAGATAACGAAAGAAGTTTCCTGAGCCCAATTATGGCTAATTTCATCCAGATGCTCGGCATAAAAATGTACCGGACTCCTGTTAATCGCAGTGAAGTCAATGGACAGGTAGAACGATTCCACTCCACAATCTTGGAAATCTACCGATGTCTGAAAGCTGAGTACAAGGATTTGAAATTGAGAGTACTTCTGAACATATATGTCGATAGATATAATAACGCGATTCACTCGGTGACACAGCGGAAGCCGTGCGACATTTTCTTTAATAGAAGTTCCAGGTTCAATTTTCGAAACACGGCTCATTTTCGAATCAAAGGTAACCAAGAATTAAGGAAAAAGATACGAAAAAAAACAAGCCGATAAAATTTTGTGGTTTAACAAAAGGAAAACGATACCCAAGACATTCAAAAAGGGGGATATAATTTAAACTTCTTTTAAAAAGTCAAGGCAAGCATAGGCCATTGTATAGAAAAGAGGTCATGGTCAAAGACAATAAAGTAACGGTAGTTACGACACCAGGGCGGAAAATTCACAAAACCCAAGTAAAAAACACCAAATACAATAAAAAAAATAAAAAAAGGCGGGTGGCACTGCGCATATAAAATTCATAAAACTATATCAGTTAAGCATATAAAACACCATATAAGTCAATCACATAGAGCACAAGCAAAGCACACACAGATTACAGAAAATAAATATATTGCACATACAATTCTTTGATATAAAATGTTACAAAATAAGTTAAAAAAGGGCTTTAAATGTAACATAGCTTAGGAGATTAAGGATTGATTTAAATAAAATAAACTACATGTAACATTTAGTAAAGTAACTTAACTTTATAATTGACATATGTTTCTGTAAGCATTAAAATCGAACTTGTTTTTTAAATAATTAAAAATAATATATTAAGTAATATTAAGTACATATATTATAAAGATGAATAAGTTCTTCAATATTGTACACAAAACTAAACCATGTGAACATTTTTTTATCATATATCTTTTAAAACATTATTACACAGCTTTTTATTAACAACGACCTTATATCTTCGAATACCGGTCCCCAATAGTATCAATTAAGGAAAGCAAGGGATGGATCGTCAACGGATTGAACGGTAATTGAAAAAATGAATAACGAAGTAGTTTTATCAGACCGAGCAAAGCTGGAACAGGATATTATCAACAAAATTGTAATTATCAAGGAAGTCGTCAACGAGATTGTGCGGGCCTGCCAAATGGCAAGAAGCGGAATAGTCAACACCAACCTTCTCGATCAGGAGGAAATTAACAGGATCATCAGTGAGGTAGAAACCCTTCCTTACACAAATGTAGTGGAAGCTTTACAATACGGTACACCGTCCGTCTACACAAATGAGTCCTTGCTGCTGTATGTTTTATCGATGCCAAAGGTCGCCGAAACTGAATATAACCTGTTACTAACGAGGCCATCAATAAGAAATGGGGAACAGGTTGACTTACCATACGGCAGAGTCCTAGTAAATTACGAAGAAACCTATGGTGTGTCAACAAGTTGTCTTATCATGGGCAGTATGACAGTGTGCGAAAATGAGTCACTGAAAAAACTGGAAGAAAACGGTTGTATAGCCCGGCTGCTGAAAGGAGGACAAGCGGTTTGCACATTTCGCTCAAACGCAGCAGAGATCGTCGAACTTATCAAAGAAGATACCATATTCGTTACCAACTTAAATGGAGAGCTTACCACTAAAAGAACATTAAAAACCCTATCTGGAACCTACCTGATTCACATTTGTAAGGAGATGATCCTCCTTAATAACAGGACATTTACGAGTTTTGTCGCTACGTCACTAGACTCTGCCGCCGGCACTGACGAACATCAGCATGAGTAATGTCAAGATACTACGTACCCTTACTGATCGGATGAGGTTATCAGCGTTGAGCGACTCTTCTTAACTGTAATCCCCGTAACCATATTCATCTGGTGCAAGATTAACTGGAAGGAGAACATACCTAGGATACACCTGCCAGGTTCGGAAACACGCTCCCCTGGCGTTTCCCTTAACTTTGATATCTACGAGACGTAGATTTTCGAGGGGAGGGCAGTTAACACGATGCATTGCCCAGCTGGCGGACAGGAGCGCTGTCACTTTAAACTTCCCAACTATTCGTGTATCATTAACCAACATGATCCAGCATGAAAACTTTCCCAGGCCGGGGAATGCTGACACAGCTGTCCTTGCACGCGTAGGTTGCCAGTGGATGTGGGTGCACACAGGTGTTGAAATAAATTTCAGTTAGTTTTAAGGGCAGTTCTGCTGGGGAGTTGATGGAATAGAGAACGTATTTGATTGAAATAATTCGTTTGATTTGAATAATTCGTTACCAGTAAGTCGAACGGTTTAGCCTCTCCGTTCGCGGTTTTTTTATGAATCCTCACAAGGGATTCGTTAACTGATATGTAAATAGATTGTCTCTTTTTTGTAATTGTTTGTTTTTAAAGTGTAAAAAAAGTTCCTGTATACAACTGAGTCAAGTCGGTTGAAAAATATTTGTTGCATTGTGGTCGGGACTCAGAAATGTATTCAGGAAAGAAAAAACTATCAGGTAGTGACTGTAGGAGCAAACGGAAGTCGATTGAGGCAGACAATACAAATCAGACACTGAAGTTTAGGAAATACCTTGCTGTGTGTCTTTTAACATCGGTAAGTCTAAGTTGCAATAATTTATTGCCTACAAGAAATATTGCAGAGCCAGTTTAATGTTTTACCAGCACTTGAAGATCTTAAATTATGGCCAAATTTAAGAGATTAAGTTATTCAAGTATTAGTGGAGCACGTTCCTGTTCAAGTAGAAAATTTTGATTTCCCGTTAACTAAAAGCAGGAGGTTTAGTTTTTACAAAAGAGATTTAAAAAATGGTGAGAAAACATTAAGGACCTGGTTAGTTTACTCGAAATCTTCGGACTCTGTCTTTTACTTCTGCTGTCTCTTGTTTTCGGGAGCGAAAAGGAGTGTCGCTTTGTCCAGCACAGGCTATAGTGATGGAGTCACTTGTCAAGGACTGTTCAAGAACAAGAGACAAGTCCCTTACATATGACAGCTTTTCGGGCTTGGAGAGATTTAGATATAGGTTTACAAAAGGGAAAACAAAACTCTGGAATGCAAAACCAGATTGCCAAGGAAACTGAGTATTGGAGAAATGTCATGGAACGGCTTATAAATCTAATTCCTTGCTAGTCTTTAGCATTTAGAGGAAGCTCCGATGTTTTATTCAAGCAAGACAACTGCAATTTTCTGCAACTCGTGCAAGCTGTAAATCGATTCGACATGGTTCTAGCAGAATCCATCATCAAGAGACGAAGCACACATACCTAAGTAAAGTCATTCAAAATAAGCTCATAGAACTTTTGGTAGGCGAAGTTAGAAAAGCTATTTTAGACAATATAAAGCGAGCTAAATATTTTTCGATAATTGTAAATTGTTTGAATAATTGACCATTACCAAAAAAAAAGTGAAGTTAAGCAATACTTCTTAGGATTTTAAGTTGCCGAAGAGACAACCGGATATGGATTAACTGAGCTAGTATTAGGTAGCGTCCAAAGCTAAACGTCCTAGGTTTTACAATGATGCAAACATGAAAGGTAAAAATTGTGATATGCAAGCTAGAATTAAAGCTCTGGAAGCAAGAGCTTTATGCGTCCCATGCTCCTCGCATTCGCTGAATCTAGTCATCCCTAATGCTGTTCAATGTTCTTTTGACGCAGTAGCATTTTTTGACAAGGTTGAGAGTTTATATATTTTTTTTTCTCTAGCTCTGTTAACAGATCGTCGTTTCTGAAAAAAACATTTTATAAGTTTAACACTAAAATCCCTATGTACAAACAGATGGGAAAGCAGAATAGATGCGATCAGGCCATTATACCTATGATAAGGAGAAGTTTATGAAGCCCTTGCTGAACTATTACAAACTGTCTACCTGAAGTCCAAAAATAATGCCCGGTCCCTTGGTAGCAAGGTGACTGAATTGTTATTTGGCACACAATTTTAGATAGTATTAATATTTCTAGCAAGTTCTTTCAACAACGGAATATGTGCGTCAAGCTGGCAGGTGAGATTTTGTGTTCAACAAAACAATTTCTCATAGAAAAATTCTCCTTGTTTTTAGAGAAAGTTAAAATAAAAGCTGTTGATCAAGAAATTCCCTGTACTTTTCCAGCTTTCGCAGTCTTGCAGTCCTAAAAAAGGGCAACTCAGTTTTCCTACGAAGGCAGAGATAACCCCATTTTAAGGTAGAATTTTATTTTAAAGCTTTAGATCAAGTCATTTCATTAATTTCTGAAAGATTTGAGCAGATAAAAGAGCACAATGAATTATATCAAAACAAACCTCGACCTTCTAACACCCTAACAACGTTGAAAACCGATTAATGATTAAGGCGTGCCAGTGCAGTGGTATCTAGCACTGAATGAATAAGACCTTTGAGACAAAGTCGTGTGCCCCATTGAGGAATACGACTGAGCAATGAAAATCAGGAATTATCATTTGAAAAATCAAGTGACCTTCGTTTGACCTTGAAAATGAGTCTCATCTTTTGTCCCCTTCAGAACCTCGTGACTTTTGTCTGAAATATTTTTCGCGATATTTCGTACTTTTCGAGTAATTTTAATGTCTTAAGTTTTATGGCACCTCCTGATGGCAAAAGAACGCATTTTTGAAAAAAGTGTTTCATGTAAAAGAATTGTAATTTTTCACGCAGATTACGAATCTGTCAAAAAATAGGGGTTCCCATTAAAAAATTAAAAGTGACCTTCGTTAGACCTTGAAAATGGGGCTCAAGGTCAAACTCGTGGTCACCATCTTATGTCCCTTTCAGAACGTTTTGACTTTTGTCTGAAATATTTTTCGCGATATCGCGAATTTTTCGAGTAATTTGAATGTCTCTGGTTAAAAAACTCACCCGGTATAATATTGAAAAGACCAAATTAAATCCAAGTTTAGTTTCAGCTGAAGACTGTTCCAAATTAGAAAAAAATTTAACTTTAAGTGGCTTAGAATTTTATCATCATATTGTCAACTTTGATTAATGAAAATGATTCCGCCATAGGGATTTTTAATTTTATTAATAACAGAAATATGAAGACTCTTTTTCCAAATACTGTTACAGCCCTAAGATTAGTTTTAACTTTACCAGTTACTGTAGCATCAGGAGAACGCTCATTTTTCAAACTTATGATTATAAAAAGTTACTTACGTTCTTCAATGTCCCAGGAACGATTGTTATCTTTGACAACCATATGAATTGAAAAAGAAATTATGTCGGAGCTTGACAGTAATTTTTTAGTGGAAGATTTTGCCAAAATAAGGCAATCATAACAAGGCAATACTCTTCTTAATTTTAAACTTTCTTGCCTATGGAAATACTCAACTTTAGTTCTCTAGTGTATATTTTTTTGTGACTTAAAGAATTCTTATTCTAGCACGCAAGTGCAATATGTGTGTATGGTTTATTATTTATTCAACAGTTGCGTGAACGTATTTAATTTATTTAATTTATATTGAAGTATTAATTCTTAAACTATTTTTATTTTTATGGCATTTAATGTTTAACAAATAAACCTTATCTGAATTTTTTTAATTTGCATTTACCATATGTATAAGGAGACTTAAAAAAAAAACCCGCATTGGTATTCTATTTCTTTTGGTGATATGGAAATGTATAAATACATTATTAAATATTTTATATTTAAAAATATTTTTTTTTTTAAATATTTTCGATTAATAATGTTAAATACATAATTAAATATTTTCGGTTTTGCGATTGTTTTAAAATTTACTCATGTTGTTTAAATCCACATTTTTAAGGGGCGCTATTATTATTCTGCGCCGGGCGCCAAAATTCATCGAATCGGTCCTGAGTACGGTTCTTGTATATAGATGGCCTTGGCAGTTGAATTGACTGAGCAATGCTAAATTTCTTTTGTAAACTAGACAATAGAATATCATCTTCACTCTCCGCTTCAAAACTAGTCCAAATTCCATAATCAGCCTCTGTAGGTGCACGTAAGATAGAACTTGTTAAATTGTGTATGACAATATTATCTTCTTCACTAGTATCTTCATCAGTAACAGCAGCATTCGCGTTATCTGGTGGTTGGAAGGTGATGCATTCTGGGACTGGATCATCACTATTCTCCAACTCGATCAAAATTTCATGCAACGATAAAGGTTTTCACCTGAAATAACAAAAACAAACACACAAATAACAAACAAACAAAAACTATGATTGTGCCGACGGAACATGAAAGATGGGTTCATGGAATGTGAGGACAAAGAAAAATAAAAAAAAACTACAATTATTAAAATTTTGCTTGCATTGCCATTTTTTCTATTTTTTTAATGATCTATTTTTCGGATGATATCTATAATGCACGATAAACCTAACTTTTTAGGATATATTATACAAAATCCAAATCAGTTTTTTTCAATTTAAAAAAAAAAAAAAAAAAAAAAAAAAACTAGAAATGAATCACTTTACTAAATTACATGTCACAATGAACAGCTATAGACTGAAGTTTCCAAACATATGTAGATTTTTTTGTTTCTGAACACATGTATGGGTCGGTTCAACTGGGTTTAGATGAGTTCGACAGTTATTCAAAATCAAAACTATTTTGTTATTCTTCCCCTTGCCATTTTTATGTGTGTATTCGCTCTCCGGTATAAGCTCAGTACAAGCTTGACTTGTAAAGCTTGGTTTTTTAACTTCTTTTGACGAGATCATTCATAATTAGCTATGTAGAATTATTAGCGCCCTTATATTTTTCTATAATCAACTCCTTTGACAGTCTCCGTATACTTACGGGGAAAAGGGGAATTAAAGAGATACAAATATATTAAATGTTCTAAAACGTGTTTTTTAAAGTGTGACATGTAGTAAAGGTGGGTCCCCTTTTGTAGAAAATCTTTTGTTCATTTGTACTTTATTATATTTATATTTTTATGGTATATTTATGTTTATATTTTTTAAATTGAAAATTGGGATAAAAAGTAAATTTCCGCATGTACAAAATATTTTATAAGTTTATTATTACTATTACAGAGTTACATAGTAACAAAAGCGCTTCGGTACCATCTCCCTGTTAATACCTTTTAAGCATAAGAATGGGATCATCCGACACAACGATGCAAGCATATCTATTACCTTTTTATATTTGTCCATGAAAAATATTGAAATAGAACTTATTGGCAACAACTTATATAAAATATATATATATATAAATATATTTTTTTTTGTGATTTCTCTTAGTAACCACTAGACTTTTAATGCATGTTTTCTGATAAGGATACAAATAAAACTACTAAAATGAAACAAAAGTTATCAAAAAACTATATGAAATTTATTTTGTAAAAAACTGGGCAATTCAATTTTTTTTCATTTGACAAACATAATGTCACTTCGCAAACTGAACAGCACTATTTCGAACGTTGAGGTTCCTTTTTTGTGCTACAGAAAGCACATCGGTGTTTTGAGTTTATAGATTCTGAGGTTGAAAGTTGACCTCTACGGGTTTCATTCGTATTTGCTCCTACAAGCCTTATTGCCACTGTAATTCTAATATCCTTCAAAGATAATGATCTGTCATTTTCAATCATCGAGAAAATGCCAAAATATGCGATGTCACCACTTTTCAGATTTCCGATTAATATCATAACAGGAATTCAGCATATCGGCTTTATCTACGAAGCCCATATTTTTGTTGTATTTGATATTCGACCAGTCAAAATTTGAAATTCTGAAATATATCCACTCTCATTGGCACGGATCCAAACTTTGTACCCATGTTTGATGGGCTTCATGGGAATGTATTGATGGAAACTGTAACGGCCTTTGAACCTGATCATAGATTCATCGATTGATTGATTTTTAGAGCGTTTGTAAGATGAAAAAAAAGTTTTGTACAAAATCTCGATCATCGGACGAATTTTGAACAGCTTACCAACATTCGCGCTAAGTTGTTTTGTATTATTGTTCAGTAGAATACGTCCTAAAGGCTTAACTAATAGTCCCGATAACTGGGAAATTTTTTATACCCATAAGATTTATTGCTAGGAAATTTCTTATTTTTTGAGCATTGATCTGAATATTAGATGAAAGATTTCCGACCCCTTTTTGAGTTGCGCACAGTTGGTATCAGATCTAGGAGCTCTTGAGGGAAAATTTCTAACAAAAAAACGTCAACTGTTGTTTCTTTGTCATAAGGAATATTCGGACCAGTTTCTTCCACAAAATATCTTATATAAGCTTCGAAAAAGTTATTTCATCTTGTCCAAATTGTTTTATCACGCTCTCTTTTAATTATGCTCAGTGTAACTTCATCTTCGTATTTCCATTCAGATTGTGAAGAAACTAACGGAATTTTTTTTTTTTTTTGTCAAGAACTGTATAGATAACAGTAAAAGTGGCGGTTTTTCATTGAAATAATTGAGCCAGAAAAACAAAATTTCTGAAAAGGTAGTCTCATGTTTTAACCACCGAGAAACAAAGGATTAAGGATAGAATCAACGCTTGCTGGTAGTTGCATTTATGCAGTTTATTAAAAAAAAAAAAAAAACGTTACCATTTCCAACATTTGAGAAACTAATGTCCCATTTTGTTACAAATTTTATTCAATTTTATTTGCAATTGAACTTTTCTGTTCCACATCTTTATCTGCGTGCATATTTTCTGTAGCGACTCAAAACAGTCCAGAAATTTCCTTTCCTTCGAGACGAAAATGAATTGTCATCGCTATTCTCATCTCAACTCTTTCTCAGAGCTTCTAAAAGAATTTTTTGTTTTGCTCAATGAGTTTAAACTAATCCCAGAAAACTAGTTTTGTAAGTTGAATCGCGCTTCAAGTTCAGCTTGTATTGAAGATCTGATGTCTCTTCCTTTCCCAGGTATTTAAACAGCGTCACAACATGTAGAATCACCTCAGAAATGCTGGATATACCCGAGCTTGTTATTTTTGTAATTTTTTTGAATTCCCATTCAGCAAGTTTCAAATTGTTTAAAGAATTATGATCAGTTATGTACAAAGAGACAGATCGCTTTCGTTCTAATGATCGCTCAATTAAATAGTATGTTGAATAGGTTCATGACGAATGTATTTCAGCCTTTCTTGTGTTATACCAGAGTGGTTAAAATGGGTGACGATTTCTCTTGCAGCAGTTACCATCTGCGTTATTTCCAATTGAAACTTTAGCGATTCCTCGACAGACCGTTGTAGTAAATGAATAAAACACTTGGCAAATCATATTCAGCGTCTCGTACACCTTTTATCATATTGGCTCCACTGTCAGGGACAAGATGTGAAATATTCCACCTTTCTGTAATAGTAGGTGTTGAGTTCTTTTGCGATATTGGTAACAGTATGTGAACCAACAAACGGCTTCATCCTTAGAACGGCATGTTCAAGAAGAAATTCTGGAGATATTCAATGCGGAGTAAAACTAAAGAAACTCTGGTTGTTGTGCCGACATATCCACATATCAGATGTCACGGATATTGCTATTGCTCGTTAAGTACTAGCTTCGATTTTAACGCAAAGTCCATTACATACCATATATCAGGAATAATTATCTCGGTTATATTAGTGTGACCAGGTATTTTGTATTGGGGTACTGCCCTATCCATAATTTTTTTAAAGCCGGCTCGTTCCACAATTAAAAATGGTTCGTTGTCTAAGGCAATTATTTCACTTCAGAGGAAGAGGAAAAAACGGAAGGTTCACTGTGCATGAGAAACAAAACAGGAATACAAGGTGTTATAGATACATTTGTAACATAATAATTTTAACAAACCTTTTCAACATTAGCTATTGACTTTTTTTTTGCAGGAATAATAGATGGTACACATAAAAACGACTACATCGACGGAAAAAATATCACAAGTTTAGCCTTGCAGGCGATATGCAACGAAAAACGAAAATTTACAGATATCTTCGTTGGATACCCAGGATCCGTACGAATTAGAAATAGAATTTACGAGAATTCCGATGTATATTCACAGTTGCTCAAGTTATGCGGAAGCTTTTTTCTTTTAGGAGATTTGCGTATACTTGCTTGTAATATTTAATAATGCCATATCGGGACAAATGTGCACCTGTCATCAAGGCAAACATTTTTCAATCTGAAACCCAGATTTGGTAGAATTGTAATAGAGCATTCATTTGGCCTTTTAAAGCAACGATTTCGACAGCTATATTATTGCAAGCTAAAAGGAATTAAGAAACTCTTGCATGATGATGAACTTCCTTTCGAGATAGGTTATGAAGACATTGAGGAAAGTGTTGCAAACAACAATGCAGTTAACCAGAAGCAAGGTCTTAGCCTTCGAAATAGGTTATGCAAAGAAGCTTTCTCCCATCTCAATAGGGAAGAGTATATACAATAAACAAAAAGGAATGAAATAATTTTATGTGATTTTGCTATTTAAAAATATTTTAATATTTCCTGGTTATGCTCTCATTGGTTTTTCATTTCGAGAGTCTACTTTTTATATGCCTCTAGTTTGGCCTTGCTGTACTCCCGCTTAAACTTTGTCTTCAGGAAATTCCTCCCCCCATTTTCTCAGCTCTGCTGCCACTATTCTGTTCTTTTTTGGCCTCTTAGGAATCAAAGAAGAGTCTCCTTCTACGTAAACAAATATGAAAAAGTAACATTTTATGTTTTTTTAAAAGAAAAAAGTTTTAAGAAACTATCTGTAAAGGACCTAATTCCCCCTTCCTCCGGAATTGTTTCCCTAGTTTTTCCACTTCTAGTTCAACTTTCCAACCGATAAGTAAGAACGATTAACGGTCAGTCTAGCATCTTGTCCTGCTTATCTTCCTGTGCCTGTTGAGAAATTGAAGCTATTGGCACGAAATCTTCATTTTCCAATTCACCGCTGAAATATTGCTCAAATATTTTCTTGCAAAATTCTTCATCTTAAGGAAATGAAAATTATATTAATTTTTTTTAATGAACATTAATCATGCACTAACCGTTTTCCTAATTGTAACCTGTATTGGGCGAGCATTTAACAACAACCGATTACCGATGTATTTCGATGTCTTCCATTTTAAGAAAAATAACAAACAGCTTTTCACTTCGAGGACAAAACAGTTAAATTGCACAGCTGATTTTGACGTTTCTATATAGAACACGAAAACCTGAAATTTTCATGCTCTGGACTGAGCTAGGCAGCCTCATTAAACAAAGCTAATATTCCCAAAAAGATGATTTTTTTTTTTTAAATGTTGCCATTTCATCAAGCTTTCCGCGTACGTTTATATTTTTAAAGGTATACAGTACACACTAAACAAATGCGTGTTGTAACACGACCTATTCGGAAATGAAACAAATATGCCGATGGCATAGTTACCGCATACACTTTAATGATGCAGCTCGAAAAATGTCACCCGCAAAATCAACTAAGTGTCGCGGAATATTCGGCAGCCGAAAACGCCATTGTAATACCAATACGCTCACACAGGTTTCCTATGGTGTATTTTAATGGTACCGATGTTGGGGACAGAGTGAATTTGGACTTTGGTGATAAAAGGAGTTTCTGGTGCCACTGGTTAAATTTTAAGGGTAGACTTTCCGATATCTACGTATGTAAGTTTTAAAATTAAATTTAAAATATACGATTTGTTAACCTTTGTAACTTTTTACTCGCAGAAAATAAAATCACCTAGTTAAAGATAGTCAAGGACAAGTGGAAATTTCTACGTCGTGCAGCAACAATTACGATTAAAACAATAAATATTGTGTTGCGTATTGTGTATATTTAATTAAATAAAATTTAAAATTTTCAATAAAATATAGAATAAAATGTTGATTTTGACTTCAAAAAAGATCTTTTTACAAAGAAAAAAATCTCACCTATTTCATATTAAAGAGCAAAAAAATACATATCGTTACTCTCAAATTAGAATATTCTGGTTTTGCTCAGTTAGGTACTTGAAACTGTTCTTCACTAGTCACTAGTGCTTATTTGCCTATTCGCTGTCAAATGGTTGATGTAGCATTTTTATAATCATGAGCATGCTATATTAACAAATAGATTATTAACAAATTTAAGTTTAAAAATAAAGTATTTGTTGAATTATTTAGTCCTTTTTATTTAATCACAATTCAAATTTTTTCCCCAAAGTGCTACTTGTTAAAAACTTATATGAAGATTACTAGGTGATATGTAAGTTTGATTATTGAAAACAGTTTTTCCAAATTAATGTTTTTCATTTTGTGTCAGTCTTCTTTCAAAATGATGGTATTTATACTCCTACAGAGGTACATTTTAAATAGTATTAGTTCATCAATTTAACTTTATTTCCTAATCATGTGTCCGTATCTGCGAAAAAAGCTTAGAACCATTTTTTACAACTGACATAATAAATCATTATTACAACTGTTGAACGCGCTATATACAAACAAAATTTATTCAATAAATGAAAACTATAAAATAAAACGAATTTGATTAAATTTTATCACGATATTTACATGTTTCAAATTTTTTGCACAATTGTGCTTTAACATCTTTAAATTAAGCAAGAGAAAAAACTATAGAATGGTTAAAAATTTAACATACAGTGTTATACTTTGGAGTTCTTATTTTTATTTTAACAATTATATCTATATACATCCACACAAACAAATTTCAATAAAATTGTCCCTATTCAAATTAAGCAAGAGAACAAAACTCTAGTACGATTAAAAATTTAACATACAGTAAGGAACAACACTTTGGATTTCTTATTTTCATTTTTACCAATCAAATATACATATATACATACACACAAACAATTGTTCAATAAAATTGTCCATATTCAAATCCTACCTTCACGTAGAAGAACGTGCTGTTATAATCCAAATTTATAATCCAAATAAAGCATTAAGGTTGAAACCATTTAAACGTGTTTTTTGTATTAAAGAAATACAGAACTTAGAAGCTGGTTTAATACATTTATGTGTAATTACATTTGTTTTATATATCTAATTAACAAAAGCACACAAACTCACATCCGCTGGCACATAGCTCATACATACTTCCAATTTAAATGGCAAAAACTATATAGTATGCATTCATGCAATGATCTTTTCGCACACGTCTCTATTCACTTGACATTTCTCTTTCATGGCGGTTTTATTACACATTCTCTTTTCAGCATATTAACCAATAGCCATAGCACTATGTATTAGTATCCGAAAAAGGTAAAAAAAAAAAGAACACAATTCTGGTAGGGAAAATAACACTTCTTAGAATTTATAAGATAATTTATTAAAAAAAAAACTAACCTATAGCATAACAATCTAGACGCAAATATTAATCATTTTGCAGCTGATGTATGGCATTTCAAAATTAATACCTAATTTTAAAAAAGATTTAAACATAAAACTGGTTTTGCCACGAACAATTACCGACGCTCCCACTTTCCACAAATTAAACAAAAAAAAAATCCACTCAGTTCTTCGCAAACAACCCGTCAAACTCGCACCGAAGTACACGATGAACTAAAACGTTCCAACCGTTTACGGTACGAACACTTATTCCATCTCTTATTTTGTTCGTTGCTTCTCCATACCTATGATACAAAAATATAAATTTTCTCATGGGATTAACAAAGATTGAGAGACACTCTTTCTGAACAGACCAGCTCTCTCAGTCTCATATGAAAATATGTTTTATCCATCAGATTAATATATGTAGAACACAATATCTTATTGATCAAACCCTAATTCGGAGGAATGTTATTTCCTCGGACAGTTCGATTGGAATTTCTAGTTAATGCAGTTGAGCACTGAAATGTGGTTAAGGTTACATGAGTAGTCAACGAGTTGGAGTTTTATTTATATTCTTTGAATATTTAAAAATCCATATTAAAAAAACGAATGATAAGAAATAATTATGTACAATACCTATGTATCTATGTGGTTAAAGAAAGTGAAAATTAATGAAAATGAAAAAAGTAATGAAAATTAAAATAATTGTAGAATTTTAAGATTTAAATGAGCTTGTTACATCAAATTACGATCTGTGTTAAGAACAATATTTGTATCAACACTGCTCTAATTTTAGTGCAGTATAGTATATAATATTAGCAAAATACCTGCCAATTTAACAGTACACAAGTTTATATGGAATACATATTACAGTACATTTACCTAATTTTCTGTGTGCTGTTCATACACTATCCTCACAAGGAGTGAGGATGAAATTCTCTATTAATAAGAAATATTATTGAAATATACAAGGACGAATATTCGACAGTTTTTGTTAAGACAAATGTAAAAAGTTATTATTTTTTTCTTAATAAAATTTAAAAACTGAGTTCTACTATTTGTTATTTGATTTTTGTGTTGTTCACCTGCTTCCGATATGTGAATCATATTCATTACTAGCAGCTTCATTTCTAAAAACATATTTCCATTTAAAATTTTAATTATTAATTAATTTTCTATTGAAATCTCACTTTCTTTTTCAAAACTAAGTTATATAAAAATTTGAATTCGAAATAAAAGATTAAAAAAAAAAAAAAAATACAGCGTCAAATAGTAATAAAAACAAAATAGTTTTAACTGTTTTCTCAAATTTGCCCGAAGATGTCAACAGCCTCGCCACACTGTAAGCATCGGTTCCCACTAGATCACCGAAATCAAGCAGTGTTGGGCGCGGTAAGTACATAGGTGGAGACCACATGGGAACTCAGTACTCCGCGTGCTGTTGACAAAAAACGCGCCACATGGGCATAAGTACCCCGGCGTTAAGTCCCGGACCCTACAAATTACTTTGCATCGTTCCCTTGATAATAATAATAATATCTTGGCCTAAAATTTTCAAAATGGGGAAAAGAGTTTATCCCTTTTATGAAAAAATACAAAGAAGGTTTTTTTTGGAAAAGAATTTAACACTCCAGTGATTATGAATACATTTATAATGCCTGAGCATTTGTTAAATTTTTGGAATATGGGATAGAGAAAAAAAAAGGATGTTTGGGCTTATTGTTAATATTCGCTCCATGGGTATAATGCAACATTTAATGCAAAAACTAAATTCTTAGTATAAGTTTGGTTTTTGGTTGAGTATTTATCTTCTTTGATGTTCGTAAGCTGAAAAAATGAATGTCTTTCGGGTGAGGTTGTGATATAAACGCCGAAACTTTCGAACCTGGAAGCACGCTTACTATCATTTAAGCCACGGTCAGCCGCCTTACCGGATTACCACGGATTTTGGATTGCAATATATTCGTTATAGTATGATAATACGATCGGAAAAGAACTGATGCACTTTCTGTTGAATTTTATACATCACTTTAAACACATCATGCACATGCGCGTCAAATAAAATCGGTTTGCTTAAAATTAAAGTCCCCGACCCATCGAATCTGTCGAACTCCCAAAACTAATGATATTTCCTTTATGTCTTTCATTTTAAAATTTTTGAAGAGCACCTCAGTTATCCTCTGTCCTAGTTGTACGTAATTGTTAAATATGAGGATGTTATCTATGTAAATGCCTACGATGAAACAACTTTCGATTAAGAAATAGGGGCCCATAACCTGATAGAAATTCACCGGTCAGCAATGAAATTACCTACTATTAGAAACAAAGTAAAAGCACACATTGACTTGTCGACGAACACTTTACCCCAAAATCTTAGATTAAAGTACAGTTGCAAACACAGCTCGATTTTAATTCCATAAATTGACTCCACTAGTTTGCAAAGATGTTTTGTTCCATCAGGTTGCGACATAAATATTTTTTCTTCCAGCTTTCCATGAGGAAATGCTGTAACGATATCTAATTGACGGATGTTTAAGTCAAAACTAGCTGCAGTCGCTATCAAATATTGAACTGTTGTAAAACATACTACAGGTGAGAACTTTTCGTTCGATTTGCGTAAAGCTTTTGGCGACTCGCTTTATATCGTGTGACGTTTACTTGGATATCTCGTTTTGACTTAAATACCTACTTGCATTTGATGGACAACTTTCCGGGGGGTAACTCTACTAACTCCTAAGACCAATGCTTCCTTCATTGCTCGCTTCCATAAGTCAGCGTTCTTACTAACAATGGCTTGTTTGTATGTCGGTAGATCACTAAGGAGGAAAGCATAGGCAAAAGTTGCGTTAAATTTTGGTTTATCTTGTTTTCAGCAAGATCTCGGGCGCTTTTCAATATTTTCCATCATATCACTTTTATCACCTGGATCGCTTGAAGCATCCGATAAAGATGCATTTAATAGAATTGCTGTCTCATTTTTCTCTTCTTATAGCTGGCAGGTGAACAAACGCTCGACACCCAAATACTTTGAGCATTGGCAAATAAGTTTTTGATTTGACCAAATTTCTTCTGGTGACTTTTTTCCAGTTCCTTTACGTGGACTTCGATTTCATCTTCTGTCCGTCATTTTATCTTCTATCCAGAATGACTTTAAAAGACTACCATGATTCAACACACATCGTACCTTGTTCATTATCGTGCTAATTATAGGCTCCTACCATTTTGTTGTGGACTACAAACAGCAGATTTTTAATGTAAAATGTCATTTTTCTCAAAAAATCTTCGAAATTCTTGTAACAATATTCCGTGCCATTATGGCTTCTAAAGCACTTCACTTTGTGGCCTATTTGTTTTTCAGCCATAGCTTTGATTACATATATATATGAAGGCTTTTTTCGCAAAATTATCGCTAAATAATTCAAAGTGACGAAAACCACTTATAGATTCCACAGACGAAGCTTGACACACGTTTATGAATTAATTCGAACAATTGCACGATTTTGTTGTCCTTTAATGCATGTGTCGCAGACACTGTGTCTCTGAATCAAAATATTTTTTAATTCTCTCCTTAATGTAATTAAAGCTAGCATGTCCAAGTGGACGATGCCAGAGAATCATATTCTCTTTCGGTTTTGTTATGGCTGTTCTTTTTTTTTTTTTTTTTTGCTTCAGCAACTAAAGTGTTTACATTATGTGCAACATCTATGATAGCTTAAATAATTTGTTTAGCTTGCAGAGGCAATTATGTTCCAATTTGAGTCAAATGAGTCAAATAACCATTTAACTCACTGATAAAAGATTCGCACAAATATTTGGTATCTAATGAACATCGTTAATTGTTAAATCACTTTGTTTACCACCGTGTAATATACGCTGTTTGACGTGGTCGACACAATCGATGGAAATTTTATCGTTGTTTGCCACTATCATTTCTTTTGCACATCGACTTATGTTTCGTTATATATACGGTGCAGCCACTATCAATGTAACAATCTGATGGCAGTTCATTGAATTGAACATTGAATTGCTTTCTCTTGTTCTTTGATTTGGGACAAATGTTGTTTGGAACCACAGCCAAAACTATTTCAAGTTCGTCCAAATTTTGTTCGAGGCTATTCTTTATTTCGTTAAGTTTTTTTTTCGAGGCTATTATTCTTTTATTCTATTATTCTAGATTTCTCTTTTCTTCGTCGAATTTTTGTTAAATACTGTACTTCTCTCCGTCTAGACTTTTCTTTTGTTAGTCCATTTTTCTGTTCTAGGCTATTCTTTTTTTCAGTAGCTTCTAAATCATCTGGGAAAAGACGAACTTCTTCGGCGACCCGGACATCTACAGGTGTCATATGTTCACTCTAATGGTAGGGGCTTTACGCCTTTGCGGACCAAGGGGAAATTATATACCCAAATCAAGGTGTTGTGGAATACGTGCTGTGGACTGAACGGTGCAGAGAGCCAAATATCAACATCTCTTTCGTAATCTCTGCTGAAACTTACATTTTCCCATTCATATATTCTTCGAGATATATTTTTTCACCCTATTTACTGCCAAACATATTTATTCAAATAGCCAAAATTCGTTTCCTAAATGTGCACTCAATACACTTGACATCGGATGAATGCCACACGTAGTATCGCATTTCGTTTGGCTATGAACAAGCATTTTTTATTTCCAACATTCTCATAAATGATCCACTCCTGATCAAAGGAGATCTGTTAATTTTTGGCGATCACGACGTTATCTTGATACTCCCCGCCAGTGGTGAGGGCCAAACCACTTGCTTTAAAACTAAAAGTGACACACGCTGTTGTCACAATTTTATTTCGCTTAATATTTTTTTTTGCTTATTAGTGTACAAGTTGACAAGGTAACTTTTCGACCTGCCATCTTTAATTTTTAACCATTAACCTTATCTGTCACTTCGAATAATAACTTGGAAGAGCGAGGAAGCACAAAAACGTATAAAATGTCCTAGGTAAAAAAAATAATTGTTGTAATCTTATTTTATTTGTATTCATATGACACTTCGCGCATAAAACAAGGAGAAGTCGTTTTATTTAAAAAAGAAAGTTCCAGTTGAATTACTACGGTAACGATGAATAATATTTTATTTCGCATTTTTGTGAAGCGAACCTCCATCTTAGAGCATACACCGGCGGGGCATTCCAAACTCAATCAGCAGTCACACACACAATTACCAGCAGAACACCCCACGGGATATTGCCAACACTTCAAGTAACTACAGGCGAGTCCTAGTAAGCAGTTAACTTAATAATTTGATTGTGGTTTGGGTTCTATAGTATGGTTAGGATATTTAAAAGGTCATTTAGGTAGAATACCGGGATTGCAGCCATTTTGTGTTCACTATGCAAAAAATCCGTAGAAACGCAGCCGATAAGCAACGCGTGACAGAGAGAGAAGATGAGATTCAAACGTAAGGGTTCAAGAGAAATTAACAGCAAATGTATCAACTGGACGTCCTTCTATAGAAGCGAGGTTAGCCAAAATATTGAAGCACATAGGAACTACAAACAGCGCGAACAATTTATCGCAACGAAAAGGGCATCCATTGTGCTGCAATTGGTGAAGTTAATCGCACATTGTCTTTATCGACGATGTCCTTTAGAGAAGTAATCGTAAAAAACATTGAAGAACACCAAACACACAGACACATGGTAAAAAACACGGTTAAAATTCTACCGGTGAAGTTGTTTGCAGGTGGCACAGGGGTCTTCTGTTACGCATTCTTCGTTGAGGGATCTTAAGTGACGTTAATAATAAATAAAAGTTTGGTAACACGTCTTGGGATCAAGGGTACTAAACAAAACTTTACATTGCAGTTATTCGGGAATAATGGCATAACAGAGTCCTTTAACAGTGTCAATTTACTAGGCGGTTGGGCCTAGCTTTAGAATGTGTTGGTTTGGGAACGTCAGAATGGTCACGGATCTAAAGTCGCCTGCCAAAACATTAGACAAATAAAATAACGTCACATATATCGTGAAATAAAGCGTCTTCCTATTCACAGTTATTTAACAGCGACTCCAGAAATCTTAATCGGGCGGAAAGGGCCAGCTGTTTTGACAAAGCTTAGCTGGGTTGTCTTCGAAGCAGACGAGAATAACGTGCTTTACAAGTGTTTTTGAAAAGCTAGATGATAACTTGGAGAAAATAATCTACGACTACATAACCAATGACAACTTAGGAGTACCGTAACGTGAAATCATTAGAGGAAGTCTGGTGCAAAAATTTGCTAGAAGGAACCACAGTAAGAAAATGTGAACGTTTTGAAACCGGGCTGCTGTGGAAACGAGATGATACCACTTTAACATCGATTCATACGGTAGCTGAAAGTCATGACTTTTGAGAAGATGTTTCAACGAGATGAAACCTATCGCAAAGTATATTGTGATATTATGACGGGTTATGAAAAAAGATGTACGTAAAAAATTTAGGTCCAACTGAAGCTCCACGTCAGGGGCCGCGGTCTTGGTATTTACCTCACTCTAGTGTACACAATCCGAACAAACCAGTTAAGCTGCTGATGGTCTTCGATGCGGCTGAGCAGTCGAATGGAATGGCATTAAATTCAACTTTTCTCAGTGACACAGGCAATGCCTGACTAGATATAACAACCGATGGATGGCATGAATTTCGTTGGTGCACTGTTTCATTTTGTTGTAAGGGCATAACACCTACAACAATTTGATTCCGTAAACCAACGTCAAAATTTTCACTTCGTCGCTTTGACGGTGCGATGATGATGATGATGATGCGATGATGACTTCACATCATCGGTGCTTATGTTTTCTGTGTTTTTTTGTAATTTTGCCTAGGGAATTCAGGGTTGATGTAGCTAATATACTCAGGCTAAAAAGTAATCAGTTTTCAGCGTACGTCTATGTTTTCAAATACAGGCCAGATGATCTGACACCTAGTGAAAAATATGGAGATCCGCGACCACACCTCTCAGATCACTCTGATCAGAAGCCACCTGGCTAAACTAGTGTCATTATTCGGCTCGTCATTTAGGTGCGTAGTGATGTAGCTTACCAAACCCCACCACAATGTGATCCATGTTTCAATCCAGAACTAAACGTCATGTGGTTAGAATTCTATTTCCGTAAACAAATTATCCGTCACTGAATTATTTACAGAACCCCAAACTGGACAACAATTCGGCATTCAATGTTTTTGATACCCTGTCTAACTTCATACAAAGAATTGCATCCCTGTATTGTCATATACATAATTCTGGGCGGATTCGACATTCGATACAGACGTCACTCAAAGAACGGTGTGTTAAGATCTTCGCTGCGAAAAGTAACTAACACAGCTTGTAAATGAGCCTTCACAAATAACAGACGTTGATGATCATATTGCCAACACACTGGACTTGTTTTTGATTTATCACCCTGACAAATACAAGGTCAATGTGCTATCCCCTTTAGGTTCTTCGGGCCACTGCGTCAATTCACCTAATTTCTCGTACATTGACCACACATTTAGAGAAAGGATGAGTGAAAGAACCGTAGTACTAGAAGCCAATTGGAGTGGACTTAACAGCTTCTTTAGGAATTTTAACTGGAATTTCCCCGATAAAGATGAAGATGCCTCTGCTGATATGATCACAGACAATATTTTCTTTGGAATGATATCCTTTATCCCTCATTGAATGAAGAGTATTAAACTATCTTAAACATGTAAAACTCCAATACGATCCAATGGTAGTAAAAATGTTTGGTCGTTTGTCAAAAACAATAGAAATACTACCCCATCCTCCATCCCGACTCTCGCTTACAATAACATTACAGCTGTCATCTCTTTGGACAACGACAATCTTCTTGCTGCACATTTTGCGGCCAGCTCAACACTTCCACATTGTGCTTTGTCCCCGCCTACATTTGAGTACGTCGAATCTTCAATGGGATGAATCCACTTTCGCACTTGTAGTAGCAAGACTACTTAAACATCTTAACGTACTAAGGTCCAATGGCCAAATGGTATAAGTCCTCATATTCTGAAAAGGTGTTCTTTTACGCTGGAAAAACAACTGCGTAAGCCCTTTCAACATCCTGCTCTTTAAAATCTGCTGTCATTCAAATGTAAATATCCAGCCCATATCAATTAATTGTACTTACATCGTCGAAACTGAAAAACTTGGCACTCCCTGTATGTGTGTCAGTGATAACTTGCGTTGGAATGATCACCTTTTCGATGTCGTCAAAAATGCTGCTCTGGTGCTCTAGGCAGCCAATGAAGGAATAGATTTCGTCAGGGAAGTAGCATCTGGTAAATGATCCTGCGTAAGACTAAGTGCCGCAAAAAAAAAAAAAAAATTCTCCAGGCGGATGCGCTGATGGAACTGCGATAAAATGAGACATTTTACATACATAGACGAAATCCAACTCGAAAACCAATCCGAAAACCAGGTGACGAGTGCATCATTGGTACAAACTTCATGATAGAACGTAGACTAGTAGTCTTGGGAGCACAAACCCTGAAATTCGGAAACATGTTAATACCAATGGTATACGGAGACGCCAACACTTTCGTTTTAAAAGTCGTCATCTAGCGAAATCAGATTCTAGAACCTTCGTTTAAAGCCATTGTTTGGGCAAATGTGGAAAGTGGTCCTGGTAGCCAAGGTTTCTAAAATAGAGATTTCATCCTGGAAAAGACTTTAGAATAATATTGTTCCTGTAAAGATTATAAATCCAAAAAGGGATAGATAGTGAGGCTATATCGACCACAACAGAAACAAATCGTGCAACACCGGACGCAACAGTTCAGATCATGAATATCAAGAACAAAATTACGTGCTTATTATCTTTGAATTGTTTATTTTTGTTTTGTCTGCTAAATCCGGAAAATAACAGGAAAAAACAAAAAAGGATGTGTGGGCATATTTTTTGATTTTTTTGATGACGATTTTACCGGCCGAAGTTTTATATTCTATCATAGATTTTCTTGATTCTCCAGACTTAGTGGAGATGTTTATATTCTCCTCACTTCTCCTTTTTAAATTCCAATCCTATAAATCCTATAAATTTGCTGCTAAAAAGGACAAATTTTAGTATTTAACTTTATAGCAACTAAAATACACTAGGTGGCAGTGTTAATGTTATATGTACATTAATAATTAAAAAGTTTAGAAGATGAAGGTGCAATCATAAGCTTAGCAAATACATATACCTACGTTCCTAGCAATATTAATATGTTAAGCTGTTCGGAAAATATATAGATGGCGCCACCTCGCAGAATTCAAGAATACGATATAACGAAAAGTAAAGGTGGTGGATAGCAGAAGAAACACAACATTCGGTTTTCCTGTGATGGGATATATTTATGAGTGTATAAGTACTTATTTCGTGTGCGAAATCATGTGGTAGCCATTAGTAAAATTACTTTATCCCAGTCAATAACGTAATGGAATAAAAGTTTGTGTACATTCATATATAATTATGTAAAAGCATCGAATTGTAATTATATTTTCTAAATCACAAATAAATATTCGCAAAACAAAATAAATATCTAAAGTTGTGAGTGACACAACGCGTTCAGTTGGTGTAATTAATATTTCACAATTTTTTTGGTTTCTGTATTCAAAATATACGAATATGATATTTGGTTTCTAGAATTGTTAACTAGCGCAACCGTTTGTATAGCGTTGTTTACGTTGGAAGTATAGGGTGGAATACCATCCTGTTGGGACCATAGCTCTTCCACATTGATGTCACTCAAATAATCGTTGATCATCGCGTTGTACCGGTGTCTATTGACTGTAACTTGTGCTCCACATTTTTGCAGAAATAAGGACCGATGATTTCACCGGCGCATAATCCGCACCATACGCTCCATTTTTCTGGATGCAATGGCCACTAGTGAACTTATTTAGGATTGCTCTTGCTCCATGTATGGCAATTCTGCTTGTTTATGTAGCTGTTTAACCAGAAGTGAGCCTCATCACTGAATATTTTTTTTCTGTAAGGCCAAGGTGCCGCGAACGACGACGAATCAATAAATTATGGATCTCTTCAACACAGACGCTTCATTGTTCCCGTTTGTTTGTGAAATTTTTTAACAAAATTTTCAAAGTCCTTTATAAGTTTCACATACACCATAGGTGTTATGTATTTTGAAATTACCAAAATTTCCTTCAAAAATTCATTTTGATTTGTTTTGACAGTCGTTCCGACTTCAAGTTAGTTGTCAACCAAAATTCGTTTGACTTGGTATATTTTTGTTTAAAAAAAATTAATACCATATTAATTTTGTAGATTAAGTAGATTGCTTTAATTGAATTTTAGGACACTTTGACGGCGGCAGTCACTTATAAACCGGTCCAACACTTTGTGAACTTCCTGGAAAAAATTAAGTTAAAATTCAAATAGGATTATATTCTTTGGGGTTTTGCTACAGTTGACCTACAAATACAGGGGGTAGCAATATAAATTTTAGTAAATCTAATGTATTTTCGAATAACAAATTCAATGCTTATTGATTTTTTCAAATTGGTCGAGTGGAACTTGAGATATTTGTTGTATAAATTCAGAAAATGTAGTTTTGACAAAAAAGCCTTTACAATTTTTATACAATAAATTTTACTTGTCAAAACTCATTTTTTAATTTTTAAAATAAAATAATAGAATATTGCACGTTTTTCTTTTACGAATCAGTTGCTTTATATCAATTGTTATGTCCTTAAATGTACATATTAATATATTACACACACTCTTATATATAAGATGATAACAGACTAGAGGCAGGTATTATGTTATATAGGGTTTTCCAATAGGGACTTGACAACTTTGAATTTATTTTTCAAATTCAGTAAACTCAACATTTTCATCATGGTAAGTACATTAACGAGCAACGTCTGCAAATTATAAAAATTTTCTACAGATATTCGGAGTCGCAAAATCATCTTCATTGACGAAGCTCAATTTTGGCTCAATGGGTTCGTCAATAAGCAAATTATGCGTTATTGGTCGGATGATCATCATGAATCATATACAAAAAGTAACTGTTTGGTACGGTTTGCATTGCCTTTTATTTAAAAAAAAAAAGTTGTCAAGTCGTTATTAGAAAACCCTATATACCCGTATTGTGATATTCATTCGAATGTGAGCAGCATTTCCACAGCAGAATGTTTCGATAGCAAAAGCATGTATCATTGGCGAATGGAGAAGGGAATCGAATTTTCTAGCAAAATGGAAAATTGTATGGAATGCTGGGTGGCACAGATTGTTCTCGAAATATGTTATTGGAGTATAAATATCAGCATCCCTAAGGTATGCAAGTCAGTTCATCAGTTGAATTTGAAATGTGATTTATGAGTAGTGATTGGTTTACGTAAAAAATATAGAAAAGTAAAAGTGGTTGAAATAACCGACTGGATTGTTAATTGTAATTGTATTGAAATTAATAAGTTCTATCATTTATAACAACACAAACAATTTACATCGGTGTTAGTAGTCGGATATGATTTATTGTGTGTAAAAAAACAAAGAAAAAAAGTGTTGAAGTTGACCATCGTTGACCCGAGCTGAACAGGGAAAACTTAGCCCTACGTCAGAAAAAAATTCTTGGTGCTCCGTATTTAGGCCGCTTTGAACAACGAGGAGCATGATCCAGATACACACTCCTGTGAAGTCGACGAGGAAGAACAAACAAGTATCTTCAGTGACATGGCTGCCGTGATGTATCTCCTCTTGTAAAAAATTAACGAACAGAAGAACAAAATAACAGCATTGAACAAAAATTCGACGAACAAACTAACAATCTGCACGGTCTTCAATAGAAAATGTATGAATAAAAGAATAATCTGAACAAAAGAACATTCTCTATTAAAAGTTGGAAGAAATCGATGAGAAATTTGATAGAATCTGGAGTAATATTGATAAAAACGATTGAAAGAATGGAGAAGAATGTTAATGGAAAAATTGAGCAACTGGTAAAAGAGCTCAGAACAGAAATTTCGAGAAGCGTACCAAGGAAAAGAGTTGAAGCCTATCTCATTCGATGGCCAACCCTCTTGGTCTATGTATAAGAAGCAATGTGAAATGGCTGCCTGTGCGAACAACTGGGACAATGAGGGCAATTTCTTTGCCCTAACAATGGCCTTGCACGCTCTTGCATAGAGAGCGACTTGATTAGACATTGGAAAGCATACAAATTTAATGACTTTGGTACAGGCTATCGAGGAACGGTTTGGGGATAGCCATATACAATTTCAAAGCCCAATGCAGCAACGTGGAGAAACACTGCAGCAGCTCCAAGCAGACGTGAGTGGACTGCACATTTGTCATACCCCACCGCAAACCAGGAAGTTATCTACGAAATGGCAAAGAACATATTCATCAAGGGAATTGCACATTCGGAGCTACAGTTGGCAGTAAAGATGGCCGGAAGAAGTACCCTTGCTGAAGCACTTGCCTTCGCTGTGGCACTGGAAGCAGCCAATCAGGCTTCCAAAGAATCCAAAAGAAGACATTTCGTCTTGGAGGTAGCATCTGTTGAATGCTTTTATACAAGACTTAGTGACGAGGAACAAGATACTCCACGCCATTGACAAAGAATGCGCTACTGGAACTGCAATGAATTACGATATCTTAAAAGGCAGTGTAGCAACATGCAAATAGAGGAAGAAACCGGCAGAAATGGATATCAAGAAATCGGTCAACCTTTCCGAAGCCATCGATGCATTGGAAGTCTTCTAGTAGAAGTAACCAGTGAAAAGGAAAAATGGATGGCAACAATAGACACCGGTAGCACGGCCTCATATGTCAGAAGGAATTTTATGCAGAAATCCTGGTTTCATAATGCCAGCAGTTACACCTTGAAAACAGTTACGGGAAAAACAGCGAAGGTATATGGTGAAGTCCGCATAAAAATTCACCTGGCCGGAATAGTCTTTTCTCACGTTTTTCTGTTGGCTGTTATATACGACAAGTGTATCATTGGTACAGATTTCATGAAAGAACACGAACTAGAAGTGAACTTTGGGGCATATACCCTAAAATACAGAAACATGGAGATACCAATGATATACGGAAACGCCAATATATCTATCTTAAAAGTCGTTATCTGCAGAAATCAGATTATAGAGCTTTCGTCGCAGGCAATTGTTTTGGCAAAAGTGGAATGTGGTCCTGGTCGACTTCGTTGTGGGAAAAATCTACGTGGAACAAAATATATAGTTCTTGTAGGGATTGTATATCCAAAGACAATCAGTGTAAAGGCAGAAAAAGAAGACATTGTGGCAGAATGTGTACTTATTGACACTTTATCGACCACAACGGAAACATGTCGTGCACACCGGTCGCGAGTGTCCAGAGTATTAAAACCAAAAATAAAATCGTCAGTAATTTGAATAAAGAGCAGCGTATCCTGGCAGGCAAACTAATCGGTGAGTAAGCTGATATACATATTTACTATATAACACGGATAATTTTCTTTTGTTTAAAATTAAGCGCGTGATCAAGGGATTTGTGTAGCCTTAAAATGTTTATACACAGCGCGGGCGAAAAAAATTTAGGGAGAAAGTAAAGGGAGGTATTTATGTACATTGTTTTTAAATGTTTGCAAGCTATAACGACCAGGAAGTAGAGACCTGGGCAGGGCATTCCATAAGTTGTACGGCTTAGGAATGAATCACGATATTTTAAAATACATCCAAAAGTAGGCTTGAGGGTATAATGATGAGCATTCATAGCGGGACGGGTGTTGAGGTTGAAGGTTTTAAGTGGCGGAATGCTAATAGCGATTTCAACGGAGCACTGGTAGCGGAAATAATAAAAAAAAAGTGAGACAGGAGACATTCCGACGGTGTTTAAGAGTGTTCATTGACTGACTGATATTAGTATCACCTACGAAATTTATTGCACCGTTTTTAATCCTATCCAGAAAGTGCAGAGATTTATTAGAACCACCTGACCAGATGTGGTATTGTACTCCAATTTCGTACGGATATTTTTTTATTGAGGCCAGATCAGAGGGGGTGAATATTTCTTACATCGCTTGATTAGACCTAGACATCTCGCAGCATTTGTGATGTCATCGAATATGTCGGTGTCGTCACAGGCACCCATACCGAAAATGGCAAGCTTTTCGGTTTCGACGATGAAGGTGTCATTCATGGATAAAGGCTGGCTATTCAAATCTCGCTTTAGTAATAGCAGACAGCATTGTGTTTTGGAAGCTTAAAATTCCACTCTGTTGATAGTTCCCCAATTGGTTATGCTGTTAATATTGGAATATATATATATATATATATATATATATATATAAAAAGCAGAGAGTAGTGGCATCAGCAAAGGAATATATTGGATTAGCAGTAGCAGACAAGAGATCATTAATGAAAATTTAAAGGAGTATCGGAGACAGAACGGAGCCCTGTGGCACACCAGCAATTAATTAAACGTTGCGAAATCTAATTTCTAATCCATTACCTAATCCATTCTAATCCATCACTGCCGGTCATTGAAAAGTTTTCGTATTTCGAGATATTTTTCGAGACTCGTTGCCATGACCTAGAAGATAAGGGACGTAAGTGAAATGGGTCTCTGGGTCCCGTCTTAGGGACGGGCTGGACAAAGGCTGTTTTCCATCTGCTCGGAAAGAAATCTTAAAGAGTAGGATTGATGAAAAAGCTTACGCAGTGTTTTTGCCAGCGAGTAAGAACACGTCTTTAGAAGAAGGGGAGATATGCCATCTGAATCAGCTTATTTGTGTATATTAAGATCTTTAATACTCTTGCGACTACACGAGATCGAAAGTGGATTCGTCCCATTGAAGATTTGACACTCTATTGTAGGTGGGAACAAAACACAATGTGGAAATGTGGAGCTAGCCGCAAATCGCCCATAATAATGATTTCAGTATGAGAATACAGGGATACAATTCTTTAAAGCATGAGCGCATCAAACTCATCAAAGGTTGAATTATTGTCCGGTGTGGGGCTTCTGTAAATAAAACAATAGTGGGTAATTTGCTACGGAGATTGAATTTTAACCAGAGGAAATTGAATTCCGTATTGGAACAGGGATGGTGGAGTTTGGTAAGCTACATTAATACGCACGTATATGGCGAGACCACGATGAAAAAAGAATAGTTCATATCCAGGTAGCTTCAGAGCAGAGTGATCTGGGAGGTGTGGTGGAGATCTACCTGTGTTTCAATTAGTGTCAAAACTGCTGGTCTATATTTACAGACGTGAACGTACGCCGAAAAGTGAGTAGTTTTAAGCCCGAGTATTCTTGCTAAGTCGACCCTGAATTTCCTAGTTATAACCAAAAACAAAAACAGAAAACACAAACACCAACGGCTGCGGAGTGAAAATTCAGACGTTGACTAACCGAATCAAATTGCTGTAGGTGTTATGCCCTTACAAGAATATAAAACAGCGCACCAACAAAATTTACACTCACAATATGGACAATGATCAGCGGATTGTTACATACACTTAGTCACTGTACGTACCGCATGATAGATACAGTAATAGTAGTGACCGAGTGCAAGCAAAAGTACTTCGACCAGGACCGGGAGAGTTGGGATACCTGCACTGTGTGACATTTTTTTTCTATTTTTTTATGCGTGGTGGTTTTGTTTTGTTTTTGGTTTTTTATTCTGGGCCGTGCTTTCTTTTTTTTTTAATAGCACAAGAGAAAAACGAGTGCTACGGTTGACATGTGCACTCGTCGGTAGTCTACTGGTGCTATGGACTTACGCAACTTGTTCAACACCACATTGACACTGGGGACAGCCGACCAATGCGCCAACCTGCAAGGCGTCTTCCACTGCCAAAACTAACAGAAGTTGCCATAATGGTGTCGAAGACGAAAGTTGAGGGGTTGATTAAACAACCGACAATATCACCAAAAAGGGCAATTACCCACTAATAAAAACCAAGGACACTTTGGATACGTTTTCTGGAGCGAAATGGTGCTCAACACTATATTTGAAGAGCGGTTGCTGCCAGGTAGAAATTAATCGTACGGATCGTGGGAAAACTGCCTTCACTTTAAGAAGCTGTCTTTGGCAGTTTACAGTAATGCCGTTTGGACTGTGTAACTTTTTGGCTATCTTCGAGCGACTAATGGTACGAACATCGCAAGGTCTCACGTGGAAAGTCTGCCTAGTGTATCTGGACGACATTATTGTCATAGGTAAGACTTTCGAGGAGCATTGAAAAAACCTAAAAGAAGTGATTGAGAGGCTGCGAAGCGATCACTTGAATCTGGCAGTAGATATCAGATCGGAGCCAAACTCTGAAGGCATACTGGACACAGTGGGACTTGCTTTGGTACAAGATGGTTTGCTGATGGGAAAATGGGACAGTGCAACATCTCGCATGCAGTTAATCGTACCACGGTCCAGAAAAAGCCAAGTTCCGCATAAATGAAAACATCACGGAATCTTAAGAAGCCATTTGGGAATAAACAAGGCGTTTGAAAGATAAGGGAACTTTTTTATTGCATATGAACCCGGATACTCATAGAAGGTCAGAATTTAATAAATATATGGGCCAAAAATTTAAGAATTAAAAGAAGAAAGAGTTTTAAAAATTTCGAATTTCTAGGGTAACCAGATAGCAATGATAGTTTTTCTAATTGTTATGTTTCAGCAGCGATCAAAGTTACCAATGGCATCCAGCTGTCAAAATATCCAGTAAGGCTTACCATTCCATCGGTCATCGTTTCACACCTGCCCAACATGCGGTAATTATTAAAAAATATTATCGAAAGCCCATTTTTGGCTCAGCGGCTATGTCAACAAGCAAAATTTATTTTATTGGAGTGAACACAATCCACAAGTGTTCGGCCAAGCATCAATGCATCTACCAAGATTGACTGCTTGGTGCGATTTATGGCATGGCTGCATCATCAGACCTTATTTCTTTCGAAATGAGGAAGGAGACACTGTTGCCGTCAATGGTCTAAGGTATAGAGCGATATTAACCAACATTCTGTGGTCAGAGATGTTAACCAACAATATGGCGCTACATGCCATACAAACGATGCAACGCTCGATATTGTGAAGGAGAAATTTGGCGACTGAGTCATGTCACGGCGAGCGTTCATCAATTGGCGATCATGCGATTTAACATCACTCGATTATTTTCTCTGGGGGTACGTTAGGTTTGTGTTAACAAGTCAACCACTTTGGAAGAGCTTAAGTCCAAAATTCGACACGCTATTGCAGGAAAAACGCCGCACATATTGGACCGAGTCATCAAAAATCGGACTCACTGATTGAAGCACTACCAACGAAGTCGAGGTGGCAATGATGTGCTATTGCTTACATATAGTAATGGCATGAACGAAGCTTCAAACTAAGGCCAGAATCAATTTTTTATTTAAATTTTTGTCCTGCCGTTTTTATCTGGTCATCCAGATCATTCAGACCAGTCGTATCCGATTTGACTGACAGCACTGCTTCAACTATATGCTTATTTGTAAATAGCGTAAGGTCAAAATGATGACGACGATTACTGTCATTTATAAGATGACATAAAAGGTCAGGGGGGCCAAAAGCAGGTCGGTGCCAGAGTGAGAGGGAAGTTATGTGAGTGAGATAGGGATAGGATAGGGTAATTTCGTCGGCACCCGTTTGATGTAGTGAATGTGGTTTGGTGGCATGTGATAAGGCGTGTGTCGGCACGCGTCATGTGATAAGGCATCTTCCCTTGCCGGAAGAAGGGGGTTTGAGAGAGGGGTTTGAATGTTGCACAGTGTCTGGTAGCAACTGTTTATGGAATTCGTCGTTGTCGTCTTTGTCGTCGGTGTTGGAGAGAGAATTAGGAGACGATAAATGTGTTGAAAAAATTTTGTTCTTTCTTTTATCTTATCGTGGCGACCTCGTTTTACTTATCTGGAGTTTAAGGAATTAAAAATAATGCGAAATTTCGGGAACATAAGCCCAGACGTATAAGCTATTAGCTATCAGTTTACTTCTTTAAATAAAAAAAAAAACAATGAGTCAGCTAAAAAAATTGGAAAAAGTTAAACATCCAGAGGTTTTGAAGACCTTAGAATTTGGGAAACGATACCGGGTTTCAACATCTATCGCTGGGGAACTTAATACGGACCAAGAGTGTTAATTGAATTGGGGAATAACAAGGTGTTCTTACCTACTTGTTTTAATACTATGGATGACAACAGCATCAAGGCCTTATCGTCAGGCGAGAAGGAGGTACTGTGATCTGTGGAAAATTCCTTCGAATTGGAATTCCACACTGTAGAACCAGAAGTGTTGGATGAGGTAGATATATTACACTCACAACCATTTAAAAAAAATTATTTAAAATGTTAATTTATAAATAAAATGTAAAAATAAAATGGTTTTTAAACAGAAAACTATTTTTTTTCTCTTCTATTGGGTTTAGTGTCCACAAAGAATTTTGAGGGGACAAACTGTTATTCAACACGTGTCAAGAGATTCAATTAACATGGACGTAAAGTTGAATTTCGCATCAAGGATGTGTCAAACAATGTAGAACCAACAGGCTGGATCGAAAATACATGTTCAAACGTATTACGGAAGATCTGGATTCTTCCGATATGGAAGGGGTAACGTTTACAGCTAAGGACTTCAAATATCAAGTGGTTGGTTGAATGAACCTCAGAAAGGTGTCAGAGTTAAATGACAGTGAATTATGGGAAATAAAATAGAAAATTTTCTAAAGCAAGCCTAAGTACACACACTTTTCGCATCAGTGTAACATCGGTGAAGCTTGTATAATGAAGAATGTATAAAAAGAAAAGGGATCATTGTAGTAAAAAACGAAGATCACATTTGTTTACCTTGAGCACTAGTTTTGCTCAAGTGGGCAAAGATCCGGAATATGTTAAAGTCCAAAGAAACATAAATAAACTTCAAGATGTGCGCAGCGCAAATTTAATAAACATGCTCGGTATTACTATCCCCACCCAGTTAACGGCCTCACTACACTGAAAACATCGGTTCCTACTAGATCATCGAAATCAAGCAGTGTTGGGCGCGGTAAGTACGTAGGTGTGGGACCACATGGGAACTCAGTACTCCGCGTGCTGTTGACAAAACGCGCTACATGGGCATAGTAGCCCGGCGTTAAATCCCGGACCCTAATTTATGTCGTTCCCTCGATAATAATAATAATAATACTATACCCACCCAAGGTTGCAGTATTACGGAGCTCTACACTTTTCAAAATTACTGAAAGCAATACAAGATTGTATGTAGTATACGAATATGGAAAAAAAAGATACCGCAAATAGCAGCAATAAGAGACTAAATTTATTATATTACAAAAACCAATTTAACGTTAAAAGATCGTTGACAGCAGTATTTTGATGTAGTTATTATTGTGAAATTTGCAGTGAACCGTACAATAATAAAAATAGCCAAAGATGTGTGAAGTCATGTCCTAGAAATCTACCTGAAATTGTAGAGTTTTATACTATGATACCGATTCGGTTATCTATGTAAGTCGTGTAGGGAAACCCGACCCAGGGATCGGTGAATTCATTAGTGATATGACCGATGAATTAAAGTGCAATGGATAATGGACAAGGAAGTTACATTGTTGAATTTGTAAGTGGTGGCCCGAAAATTTATGCTTAAAAAGTCTATAGTATTCTGCATCGAAGAAAGTAAATATTGACATAATAAAGGAAGCTGTAATTAATGCAGACATAAAATAGGATATAAAAATTGTATCGAATAGTATCCGTTGAACAGAAGAATATGAAGTAATGACCATTCCATAAATAAAACCTACAAGCCCAAGACAGAAAAACGTAGATTTCTTGAAGATCATAGTTCTTTACCATATGGTTTTAAAAGAATGAAAGAATAAAATTTATGTTTTAAAAATTAAATAGTTTTATTCTAGGTCTAGAATTTTTTAACAGATAAACATCTTTCATCATAAAGCGCTTGTTGCTAGGTTCAATATTTGTGATTTTAGCATTTTCATTATACAATAATGCATTTAGTTATTGAGCTTAAAAATTTATGCATTAGCTGAACATTTTGCAATGTGCAACATTTGCTATGAGGTAAACATCTTATTTTATTGGGAAAGCTCCAATTCCTTAAAACTGGGGCAACCAGTTTCTTCAATATTTAAAAGAAAATATTTAGTCTTGAAAAATTGTAATTCATTCAACCATTGGCGTTTTTCAACTCCTTTAACATAAACTGTGGTATTTTTTATTTGTTCTCGAATAAATTTTTTTCTCGCAATTCAGTGAATTCCCCATTCCAATGTAGTCCATGGTGATTCATATAAGCTATTGTGCAGTAGAGCACAAAACTAAAGCTATTATTTTTCCCTTTGAAAACCTGAATATCAATAGAATGCATTTTCAATATAATGATTTTACGCGCGCGGGTGTTTTCTCTTCGATAGCCAACATTCGAATAACTTGATTATATTTCTCGCGAAACTTTTGATTGTAATTAATTATTCGATCATGTAATATTAAGCAATATGCGGATGTATTAGGTGGAATTGGTTTTGAAGTTTTAATTTCAGTACGAATGTCTACAGAGCTGGTTTTTATTAATTCATTTTGATGTCTTCAATTTATTACAAAAACTGTTGCCTGAGTTTTAAAGAAATCTCTCGGCAATAACGGTTCAGCAATTGCTTGATTGTAATAGGTTTTTAGGATTTTATTATTATTATTATCAAGGGATACAAATTAATTTGTAGGGTCCGGGATTTAACGCCGGGGTACTACTAGGATAGTAGGATAGTCACTATACATATTACATATCCTTACAAGGGTAAGCCTGCGAATTTAAATAAGCTTTCAGATTTGTAACATCGTAATGGCCGAAAGTAGTTGCATTTCGTTTTAACAAGATACGTTTATTTGTTTGAAGAGCAAGAATAATGTACCGCGGTTTTTCAGTTAAGAGGTTGTTTTTACATTCTAAATGTGATGGCTGGTTGGTACGTGGCAGTACAGGATACTCGTAAAGATCCCAGTTTCGGAAAGCGATTTTTTCTGTTTGACCATCGCTTATAGGTTTTTATAATTTTAATTTGTATCCATCGAACATTGTAACTTGTGGTATTTTGATATTTCCATTGGACTCTGAGTAGGATTATTATTGCTTTTTCATCTTCTTCGACAAATAATGAGTTTTTATCGGTTAGCGAACGTGTTAGAATTAAATCTTTTTTTTTACTATATTTTATGTAGCACAAATTTGTTATATATGTTTTATAACTAATTTACAGAGATTTGGTGTGTTACCTTACTACTGAAAATTAAATAAAACTTACAAAATATTACAATATATCACAGTTAAAAACTAAGTTCGAAGGAAAAGCTACAAGAAAAACCTTCACAAGAATAATAAAAAAAAATGTAATAATTAAGGAAGAGAGAAAAGGAAGTGTTTTAGAAGAACAAATGGGATAAATGGTAGAGCATTCAAATACGAATTATTAACAGAAAACAAGTAGTAAATACTAAATAATAATTAATCAATAACGTCAAATAATTGGTTAC